>CM046857.1:43722869-43809385 GCA_025617745.1 Heliocidaris erythrogramma | reverse complement strand
TGCACCACTGTCATTTTTTGCTAATGTTTGTTTGTATTTACGTATTTACGTATTGCTAATTTACATGTATTCTTATATTGAATTTGCATTTTCAATGTTTGCAATATAATATATATTTTTAATGCTATATTTTGTACGCTTTTTATCATGGTTTGTACTGAAACAAAGAACATGAAATTAAATTGAAATGAAATGGATTAAATTACCAATTTTGAAATAAAAAATGAAATCACATTGACTAATACATCTATTGTAATACCGAACAACAGCAAAACACAAAAGAAACACGATGGCATAATCAATATTTTTCTTTAAAATTATCAGTTTATTTAGTGTTATGAATTAAAACATATTAATGAAGGCCATAATGTATGAAATGTAATACTAAAGAAATAAATGTATCTAGATACATCCAGCAGAGCACCACATGACAATAGTGATAACTCCTCTTAAGAGTTTGATGATTGACCAAGTGGCGAAATGGAGAGACAAGGAATATGTGCAGTAGCCCTGCTTCCTATGAAAGAAATGACTGCAGCTGATATTGAAGGTATTTAACATAATGACAAAGATTACTTTTATCAGCATAGAAAGGCTTAACAAATGATAACAAAGCGAAGTTTAAGAAAATGTGTTGTGCCCAAACCAAGTCATGTGACCTTTGCGACCTTGTAAGCCCCAAACGGAAAATGTTATAGTTTTGTATACAAAAACAAACAGGAAATGCATTTCCTCATGTTCTTTGATTATAAGCTATAATATGTTCTGTAAGATGTTATTATAATCTATTATAACTGAATAGTAATCCAGATAACAACCTGAAATAGCAAATTAAAAAAAAAATAATATTCATGTTGAAAAGAAATACAACTTTTCTTATCTAATTTTCAGTATTATAATAAGAATGGAAATCACTTCCATTTTTTCCTTTCATAATGTTTATTAAGAGCTTCCTACATAGAAATGCATAGAAATTTCATCTCCATGGCTTTTTATTGCCTGATTAGCACTCAAACATATGCATATATGAATTACATGAATTATATCAATTTGAAGAAAAAAAAACATTAAAAAAAAACATGGTCATGATGCTGCTGAGATACTGAACTTTTACCCCCCAGTCCTTGCTATCTCTATAATGGGCCAGTGTAATTGAAAGACAACATAACCCTAAATTTGCTAATAATAATAATAATAAACAATTCTTATATAGCGCATAACAGTTCAATCATACAAAAAAAAATATATCTCAACATTAACATAAGTCGAATCATGAAACTTGCAAAGTTATAACACATAATATAACTTCATAAAACATAGTATAATATTATATAACCTAATATTAGAATATTCAAACTTATATCACCTGAATAAATCTAAATTTAAACAAACTAAATTTAAAACATAGTATCATATTGCAAATATAACCTAATATTTGAATAGTCTAACTTATATCACCTGAATGAATCAGAAATTGATTTGGCCATGCCCCCCCCCCCCCCCCCCCGCCCCTAAAAATGTCACAGGACAGACGACGAACAATAAACATAATTAAAAATAACCACTCCCTCCCACCCACAAAAACAAACAGAAATCAAAAGGCAAAAAACTAAACAAAGAAAAAAACAAAAAACAAAAAACAAACAAACAAACAAAAAACAAAGAGGGAGTCTACAGCGGCGAGGATCGATCAAGCCCCTGAGTGGGTGAACCCGGCAGCCCCCCCATCATCTTTCTGGTGGTTTGATTAGTGCATAATACTTTTAGATTTTCCCATTTTTTATAATGTGTTTCGCTCGAATGCTATCTTCTTTTCTTCTTCTTTACTCTTAAGTATCTTTTCTCGTTATCTCTTCCGCATTCGGTAGCTTATTGTTTCCTCTCCCAAGGTATATTAAATATTTAATTAGTAAAATTATATGATTAACTAATTGTCTATTTTCAGCTGCCTCATCTACCCCAATATGGATATTCTTCCAACTTAATTCTTTAAGAATTGGAAGATTAAACAGAACGCTACATAATTTCCACAATGTCCCTACTGTCTCACAATCCACCGATCGTTAGCACTCGAGCTCGAGCTCGAGCTCATTGCCTGCCACTCGTCTTAATGAATATTCATAATGCTCCCTTCTTGTCGGCAAGATTGCATCTATGAAAGGGCTAGGCAAGCGCGAGTTGGAACTGAGCTGAAGCATGTGGTGTTTTGTTATTTTCTTATTACGCTTTAAATACAGATGCATATACAGTATTAATTGTTTACTTGATTCTAAATGTAAATTAAAAGAGAGAAGGAGTCAGAAATACTGAATTTGAATTACATGCATAACATCATTGGCAACAATAGTCAAATTTGACTGATTGCCGATACCATACAACGAAAGAAGAAGAAGAAGAAGATGATGAATAATTGGAGCTGTTGACGCAAGCGCATTGCAAGCAAAACACCGAACTTCGGAAGCTTTTACTACAGGCTCTTGGAGATAAATATGCCTTTTTTGTATCATCCTCATTGAAAAGAAAGACGACAGTCAAACGCAAAGTATTGTAAGTACCTAAAATGCCTAAAATCAAATAATGTCATGTTTCATGGCTATCATTTTGACAAACGACCTTGTAATTAAGAGAACTCCAAGCAACCAAAGGACTGCTCATCGCAGCAAGGGTTAGGGTTAGCCTTTAGGGTTAGGGTTAGGGTATGGTGGGGACTATATCACGATTATGCCGTATGATCATGTATGAGGTACAAGATAAATGTTTTTTTGGATCTATTTGTAAAAGATGAAATTTTATGATGCTATGCCTATCTGCGGGTAATTGTCTGAAATCTAGATACCACGGGTTTCTTGGATGCAGTCCCCGGGGGCTCTGCGGTTGACAAGCTCAAATTCGCTGGACTCCCTGGATTGACTCATGTCAATCAACAAGTGACTTAAATTCTACCAACATGCCCACAAAACTAAAAGCACCACCACATTGAACGCTTCTAATTCGCATTAATAAATGTATCCTATTCATCAAAATGAGAAAGAAATAACATAACTTACGATGTAAAAACCCCGGTAAAAACACAGTTCACTTCACTGCTACTGTACTAGTCCGCAGGAAAGTTGCTCGATCGTCGATATAAATAAGCATGAAACACATACGCGGTAGCTAGCTAGCTCTATGTACTGTATACGAACGTATATCACAGGCTAGGGGAACAGTACACACATACGGCGCATGCATGCCTTGCAAAATATTATTCCAGCAAAGAGTATAAATGCGAAGAGTGCTCAGTTGTATGGCTCATACATGTCATAAACGGTTGTACGTCTTGTTATGGCAGATGAATATCTTTTTTTTGCCCAGAGCATGCATAGTCAGTGGCGGATCGGGGGTGGGGGTTGCGGGTAACCCGGGCCTGGACCAAAAAGGGGTCCCCAAAATACTGAGGATTTTTCTCTTTTTTTCTTCTTTGTTGTTGCTTGTCAGAGATTTTTTTAGTTAAAAAGGGGCCGAAAATTGCAGCTGAGGCCTTTTTTTTTTTTGCTTGCCAGAAAATATTGTGAATATTGAGCCCCTCCCTCAAGAAATCCTGGATCCGCCACTGTGCATAGTCGATCCCTGGTAGAGTCTATTCGACTTGTCGAGCCATAATTATACATTTTCAAAGCTATAAATTTCATGCAAGTCCCATTTGTAATAATTTCAAATAAATACTATGCGCATGGAAATCATCTCTAATCCCTGTTTCCTATATGGCTATGGACGATGGAACGGCCAAAAACACAATAGTCTCTGGGATTTATGCAGGCTCTTATCAATTATTAAAGCCTTCTTAAGTTTTTTTAGAATCTCAAATTACATGTAAGTCACATTGTTTCATATTTAAAAAAAAAACTAGTGAAATTATAATTATTTTAAAATTCCTTGTTTTCGCATGTAAAGATATTATGACAGAGTGGAACTTCGGCCAAAACTAGAGTCCTAGCTTGGATTTATGCAGCATCTCTTACACTTTTTGAGCCCGTATTAATTTTTTTCAGAGTCTCAAATTACATGTAAGTCACATTTCAAAATAACTTGAAGGTACTACTAGGGGAACTGTAATCATTCCGAGTCCGTGATTTTTAAGTGTCACCCTATGGCAGTTGACCGTCAAAGGCTTCCGGTCAGTGAAAAAAATAAGCGGGGGCTAAGGGCGACTAGCCCCCCAAACTCTTGAAAAAGCCACCGTAAATGAAAAAAAGAGCCACCGTCAAATAATATTTCTGGTCATGGGTCTTAGTGCATTAAAATCTCTGAACACAATAGGTGGACCTCTATAGCACTCGTGAAAGAAATTTTAATTTTTACACTGCTTCCGGGGATTTATAAAAAAAATAAAGCCGTTAGAAACATTTGAAGAAGAAAAAAATATACATCCTTCCTCTCGTACGAAAATTAGACTTGACAAAAATAGAATAAGATATGAAATGGAATAATGGGACACTTTTTCAGGTGTTATAATGGGGTTATACCTATTATTGGCGAACGTATCTTTTCGATTCTCATTTTAAAGGGGAAGTCCAGTCCAAATATAACTTGGTTTTATTAGAAGCAGAAAAATCATCCCTACAGATAAAAAAAAAGTTTGAGGAAAGCGGACAACTAATAAGAAAGTTATGAATATTTTTAGTGGCATGAAAAACTAGAGAAACAATGAAAATCACTAGACAAATTGGCAACTCAGTCATGGGTTTGTGATGTCATTGGTACACAACTCACCAATTTTGTTTACATTCATAATACAAATTCTCAAATTTTGTCCAAGGATATGAATATTGACATAAACTGAACCAAATACATGTGTAGTAATATGTTTTTGCACGTATTAACATTTACAAAATATTTTATGAACTTCAAAATATTGATATTGTTTTCAAAATATTACATTTCCATAAAAATTCATCTTTTATGTTTAGAATTTAGAATTTTATTGACTCTTTTACCCCCTCTCGGGGTATGAGAGTACAAACATAAAAGTATAAATAACAATACATGACTTATGAATACAATTATTTTACAAAGATAATGACATAATGATACAATGTGCAAACAAAAGTTCTATAAAAACAATGTACATGTGTAAAATATATAACCAACTAATAAACGCAATGTATGCATAGATAGTGTACAGTGATGTAATATGTAAGAACAATACAGTCTATTTACAACTAATATACAAGCTACAATGTAAACAAAACAGGCCGTTTCACTATCCTATACCGCTACGAGTACGTATGGGTCCAACTCTAGTTGTACTACCAGAAAATCCTGAGGTATTTTCTTTTTCTGTTTTTTGAGAAAATTGCAACATAATAAGGCGTGTAAATCTAGCTAAATTCTTCAACTGAGAAGAGTGTTCCTAGTATCAAATAGTTCTGTAATGTGCAAAGCACTCGGAAGCCTGGTCCTATATGTAAAAAACTTTTTTTTTTTGCAAATATAAACGTCTCTCCTTTTCAAAAAAAGGACAAACAAAAATATGGTGAAATTCATCACCTATATCAGTATTTAGGCAGAGAGGGCACTGCATGTCACTATGTGGTGTGTTCGCATCAAATCGTCCCTTGTAAGTTACAGGTAGTTTATGAGATCTACACCGAAACTTACAGAGAGCATAGCATCAGTTTTATTTAGGGTGAGTAAATAACTTTCAAATACATGGTTGTCTTTAAATTATCTATAATTTGTGCAAATGCGATTTGACCAAACCATCTCTCCATTCCTGAGAAAAAATATCATTCAGTCTCAATTTTAACAAAGAATTAATATTCAAACCCAATCCACTATTTTGACCTAGCCATATATTGGATAGGCCAGTTTGATTGAATGTATCTTCAATAAACTTTAACCATGAGGAATTAAAGTCTGAGTGTTCATTTCGATGAATGGCAGACATAAATTTCAAAAAGACATATGAATATTTACTTTACCCCTCAAAATTCTTGACCAAAAATTGACTAGTCGATCGACGCTTCACCTGATTCAGTTTCTCCATAAACCATGCAATCTGGGCTACATGAACCTACAGATAATAAAGTTCTGAGGAATTTCCTATGGAAAAACTTTGAACTGCCTTAAATCTTCATATCCCCAGACCTCACTACCATACAATAGAATAGGCATGATCATGATTTTCATGATTTTTACAGAAAATTATTTATTCTGTATTAGTGTATACATGCAAAAACATATTACTATAAATATAAGTTGGTTCAAGTCATGAGGAAATCACATTCTTGGACAAAAATTTAAATTTGTATTACGAATATAAACAAAAAAAATATGGCATCACAGATGCATGACTGAGTTGCCAATTTGTCTAGTGATTTTCATTGTTTCTCCAGTTTTTCATGCCACTAAAAAATTCATAACTTTCTTATTAGTTGTCCGATTTTCCTTAAACCTTTTTTGATCTGTTGGTCTGATTTTTCTGCTTCTATCAAAAGCAAGTAATTTTTGGACCGGACTTCCCCTTTAACACAGCAATTTACGCCTACCGAATGTACTACGGCAGTATGTGAGAGTAATTTGTCTTGACACTTTTAAATGTCTTTGGGAATAGCAAGCACAAATGTACGGAGCGTACCCGGCCCATCGACCGGGCGAACACAAGGCGCATGCCGATGACCCAAATGGGGGCGCTGATGCTGATAGTAAGTTCGGCTTTTCATCGTGAAAGTTTTAATCCTGTTCAATTAATGACGTCAACCCACCCCCCCCCCCCCCCCCCCCCCCAAAAAAAAAAAAAGAAGTTAATCCATGACCCGGATTCAGGAGCACAGTCGATGTAAAGGAATATCGACAATTACCGGTACTTGATAAAATCCCTCCATATTGGAAAAGTTAGAAGATTCGCTTAATGTAACCTTTAAATGTAGAAAACGCATCTACTAGCCCAAGAAAAAGTGTCAACAGCAAGCAACGGGAACTTCAATACAAATTGTTCCATGGAAATGATGGAATTATTTATACAAACCATCATTTGTATCGTTTGGAAGTTCAAAATAGTCACGCTTGTGTTCACATTCAAAAGATGTGAGAAAAGGTTAGTAATAAATTCAAATATCCTATCTTTAAAAGGATCTAAATTGGGAGAGAATTTATTTAGGAGTTAAGATGGATAATGTGGAGAGAGAAAATTTATTATATCATCTGAATCTAATAGTTAAATAAATGATGCGTCAATGTGGGAATAAGAGATACATCTCCGACTGCATAAGAAATTAAAGCAATGATGTCAGAGAACTTCGGGTCAGTTAGAGGAGAAGACTGGCTTTGGAGAGAGGCAGGAGTTTACCCTCTCATTACACCTTATAGGTGTGGAAGTGGGAAATTTTGATTTCCACTTGATGACGGTGTGGATTTGGGGAGCATAATAACATCATTATTGACGATAATTACGAACTATAAGTGGGAGATATATAGTGGAACAATACCCGCCGACATTTTTTTTTTGGGGGGGGGGGGGGGGTGGGTGAAGGAAATTGCTTCTTCTTCTTCTTCTTCTTCTTCTTCTTCTTCTTTATCTTCTTCTTCTACTTCATCTTTTTCTTCTTCTTCTTCTTGTTCTTCTTCTTCTTCTTCTTGTTCTTCTTCTTCTTTTCTTTCTTTCTTTTTTTATATTTCCTTCTTTTTCTTTTCCCTTTTCCTTCTTTTTTTATTTTCTTCTTTCTTCTCTTTCCTTTTCCCTTTCCCATTTTATCCCCCTTTTTTAAAATAAATATTTCCAATATAAAGTTCCTTTCAATATGCATATGACTCATGCATATATTATTGAAAGGACGTTTTATATTGTGCTTTCAAAATGGTAAGTTTGACTTATTGTTGATAATTAATTTCATTGTACACTATGTAAAGATTATATACATTAGCTGATTCTGGCATGTGAATATACTTCTTTATAATTACACTTCTTTATGTTATCTTATATTTGTGAAGATGTTATTTTGAAAATGGAAAACAAAATAAAAGAATCTTAAAACATTTTTTTTCCAAGGAGAAAAACGCAATGGGGGGGGGGGGGGCGGGGGGGGGGGGGTATATGATACTAGAGAGAGAGGGGGAGAGGGGAGAGGAGGGTCTTTAGACCAATAACATGGGGCCACTGCAGAAGGGGGTGGTCCTCATCGGATAGAGTGACAGGGGCTGTCAATAAAAGGCTTTTGTACAACCTGGACCACGCCTCGCACGTTGGTCCCTCAGGCCAAGCCTGCATGCCTGCAGCACTGACTGACAGCCCGCGGGACCCATATTTTTCGGTCTCGTATGCCTTCTGTCAATTTTTTGAGGATTAATGAGACCGACGGCCGAAGCAGGCGCCGCGGAACGTCTTGGAAAGTGGAGGGGCTTAATGGGGGGCTGCATGTATACCACATTTTTGCACTGCCATACGTTTGCACGTGTTTACTGAAAAAAGCGGGGGGCTGCAGCCCCCAACCCCCAGCCCCCCCCCCCCCGGTTCCGCGGTCCCTGAGAAGAGATCAGCAATGTTGGCCGCGTGAGTAGTCTTGCCAAGCACTTTTCAGAGGGTTCACTAAATCACTGTAGACCGACAATGCCAGTCTCGCGGGCTGTTGGTCTAGTGAAACAATGCTGAATATTGAAAAGTGATTTATAGACAGCCAACGGGACCTTCAATGTCTCATGGGCCTGTCAGTCTCTTCGACCATCCTGTAAGTTCAGAAAGTTCACTAAACCATTAGCCCATTACAGTCTAGTCCTTTTTCATCTTCTCTTTCCCTATCTTTTTGTTTTAATGTGTATCGTTTTTCTTATGTAATTTATTTGGTATGTCGGTTTCGTTCCTCACGTGGGCTGTCGGCTTATACTGTAATGACCCTTTTAAAAAGTCTGAACATTAACTTTTGTCCCAACTCATCCTTTTCTTCCATTTTCTAATATTGTCAATAAAATTCGTTTATCTGAATTGCCTGCATTCACCAAAGCCAAGTTTTTAATGAAGGATTAATTCATTCTTGATATGACAATTTTTGCTATTCCACCTCACCATGATGGGATTTTCCACCAATTACAGCAACAATAACCTCAACAGACAAAGGGAAATTAAGTACAGGTGAATAAGTAATTGGCATCCACTCAATATTCATCCTGAATTTGGTGACTTTTGTGGTGATAATAGGCCTAACACAATTTTTTGCCAGTCGCTAATCGATTTCAATTCATGTAAATGCGCGGGAAGTGAAGTGGAGCAATCATTGTCTTTTAAACCATCATTGGTAGAAGAGCGTCCCCATGCATATTTAGAGGTTATAATAATTCATCTCCTGTATCTTCATTGTCATAGTGTATAATTTATTTTCCAAGATATCGCTGTCAAACAATTCGGTTTAATGGTAGTAACGATATCCCTATATCATGTACATCCATTGTCATTATAATATTACTCTAATATTGGTTGATTTGATTAGGTTGTTTTCATTTCACGAGCGGGAATATCATCCATCTAAGGGAAATAAGGTGCAATAAAGTGATTAAATTATCAATTCTATATAAGTGCAGAATTCGTGACAAAATTTCATCACTATCACCCGCCATTCATCCAGTGTGTAGGCTACGATAAAGCCTTTTTTGTGGCTTTATAAGAGAGTCAAAATTATTTTCAGTGAAAAAAAATTATTTTCATGTCACTGATTTGTGGAACTTCGTACAGTTATTCCTGTTTAATGGTGTGTCATATTTTTTGTGTTGCGTCTTTATGAAAGTTCGAGATGTTAATTCAGCACACTTTTGCGTCTTGTGCATGCCTCTATTGAAAGTGTATTTACATGTCTGTTTGGAGTGGTTATTTAGATTTATGGAAATGCTTTCAACAATAACAACAAGGAACAACAATGGCGCAAAATAATGTCGATTGTTTTACCTCATCATATGATGGACTTTGCTGAGAGATCTCTCTGACTTATGAGTGCACCAACGAACTCCATCTAAACCAGTTCTGACTATTTGAAAAGTTGAAGAGCATGTTTGAGAATGCATCTATCAGGAGGCTGTGGAGAAAATGTTCTTTGGAAACAAGTCTGAAATGACCGCCACTCCCCACGGTGTTTAACCCTTTGGAGACAATTATTGACCACATTTTGTTGTTAAGCTCAATAACTTTTGATTCAGAGCTCTAAAAAACTATACCCGATGCATGAGTAGAAAGAGCAAAAATTTCTGCACACAATATGTCCATTTTTGTTGAATGACCATGTTACGTTTATTGCCATGAATTTTAAAAATTAAGAATAAGCTTTAAAATCCTTAAATTGGCAACACATTGAGAGGTTCAAAATCATTGTTTTTTATCAAAATTGGCAGTTTTTCCACTTTTCGACGATGTTCCTAACCATGTGTGTTGTATTCAAAGACATTGCATACTATTGGAACCATGTAGCATTAAAAGAAAAAACTTGTTGCCAATTTGAACAACAAAATGTAATCAATTTAGCCCTTAAATAATTTCTGTCCTGAAAGGGTTAAAGGTTTCAACGATACAGTGGATGCGTTCGAGAAAACTGCTTTGAAATGTATACCGACACTGGGGAGCGTTTCATCAAGCGTTTTGTCAGTAATTTTTACATTTATCTCTATGACTTTGAAACACAAAACTGAAGCTCAAATTAGTTGCAGACACTAATGATTCTACACATAAGACTAGAATATACGATCTTATATCGATTATTATGAAAAAAATAAGTTTGCTTTGGTATTTACGTTGTTCAACAAATTCTTGGTTTCTGAAGACTAACAAAAATCGCGAAGGCTAACTCTTGGAGATGGGGAGAAAGCGGAAGAATAAAGCCAGCAGTCAACGTGAGGTGAGATCAGATTCAGATTCAAAACACATTTATTTCCTTCTCATAGCCAAATAAATACAAATATGAAATATACATTCACAAAAATATGGTGGAAGGAGGCTAGGTTTTCAGGAAGCACATGGCTTGTGTTGGGGTCGCTTTGACAATATATATTTACGTAATTATAACATATAGAAAAATCTAAAAGATGGATAAAAAAGAAAAATAGAAAGAAAAAATGAAATCTGCAATAATGTGCTACTGACTATATTGTACGAAGTATATGTTTTTTACAGTACGAGTAAATGTATGGAGTAAAGGCCATGTTTTAATAGAGTCATTTAAGCTGTTCAAGATTTTGGGACCTTAAAAACGAATATTTTGTTGAAACGCAACTGCTCTATGTCTAGGAATCATGGGTCATAAAACGATATCATTATTTTTATTTTTGTTTGTTTTTATTTCACATCATTACTGCGTTCAACAACGGGATACAAAGAATGTAATATTACAGAAAAACACAGATCTAAACACATTTTCAGACGTTAACAATCATGACAATAATACAAGTCAGAGCCATGGGTGTCTAATTGATTCATGTGTTATTAATAAATGATACACTGTAATGAAAAAAATTCAATGGAGCTTTGAATGTTTATATTTTAAGACTTCTTAAAGCTTCTCCATTGGCATTATTTCAAGGATTATTTTAACTCCTGGAAAAAACGATAATCACTGTATATTGCAGAATGGAATATCCAATATATCTGCTTAGCTCCATGTTTTCCTTCTCTTCCCCCCTTTTTCGGGGTCCGCTCGCTATTCATAAGGGCCGCTATTCATAGAAAACCGTTATTCATTTAACACGTGTTATGAATAGCGGTCATTATAGTAAAAATGCGGGGGAAGTGAGAGAAAAGGGCCTAAAAATGCGCTACAAGCCGTTATCTGACTCTCATAATTTGCTAAAACGTCAAAGCTTTCGCGCTTCGCGTGGGAAGGGGAAATAACTCTCCTCTCCCTGCACCCACCCCGGTTACCATGTGTTTACTGTAATGACCCTTTTAAAAGACTGGAAATCAACTTTTGCCCCAACTCATCCTTTTCTTCCATTGTCTGATATTGTCAATAAAATTCGTTTATCTGAATTGCCTGCATTCACCACCAAAGCCAACTTTTTAATGAAGGATTAATTCATCTTTTGATTGCTTGATATGACAATTTTTGCTATTCCACCTCACCATGATGGGATTTTTCACGAATTAAAACAACAATAACCTCAACAGACAAAGGGAAATTAAGTACAGGTGAATAAATAATTGACATCCACACAATATTCATCCTGAATTTTGTGACGTTTGTGGGGAAAATATGCCTAACACAATATTTTGCCAGTCGCTAATCGATTTCAATTCATGAAATGCGCGGGAAGTGAAGTGGAGCAATCATTGTCTTTTAAACCCATCATTGGTAGAAGAGCGTCCCCATACGTATTTAGGGGTTTTAATCATCTCCTAGCCTATAACTTCATTGTCAGAGCGTATAATTTATTTTCCAAGATATCACTGTCAAACAATTTATTCGGTTTAATGGTAGTAACGATATCCCTCTATACATCCATTGTCATTATAATTATCTACTCTAATCTTGGTCGATTTGATTAGGTTGTTTTCATTTCACGAGCGGGAATATCATCCATCTAAGGGAAATAAGGTGCAAAGAAGCGATTAAATTATCAATTCTATATAAGTGCAGAATTCGTAACAAAATTTCAGCACTATCGCCCGCCATTCAGCGAGTGTGTCGGCTACGATAAAGCCTTTTTGTCGCATACATGTGAAATGTTGCGTCCAAATAATTGCAAAGCGGTCCGGGTGTCGAACTATAACTTTCCGCCTAAAAAAATGGGTGCTAAAACGTCAGAGCTTTTGCCCTTCGCGCGGGAAGGGGGGAAACTCCTCCTCCCTGCACCCACCCCTGTTACATACAGTACAGTATTGCGTCCAAATAACTGAAAAGCACCCAGGGCGTCGAACTGACTTTCCGCCTTAAAAAAGGTGCTCCGAGCCGTTATCTTTCTCTCAGATTTGCAGCTGTAAAACGTATAAGAGCTTTCGCGCTATGCGCGGGAGGGGGGGGGGGGGGGGGGGGACTCCTCCTCCCTGCACCCAATCCCTGGGGAGCACTCATCACCAATTTCGCACCCTTCGCGTGCCCCACAACCGCCCCCTAAAATGAAATGCTTCTTTTTCTTCATCTTCGTCTGCTCGTTCGAATTCTCCCTCTTTTACTCCTTCACACGCCTCCAACACTTTATAATTTTCGCCATCAGCATCTGCAACGCATTCTCTTTCTGTTGCCCCTCCTCTCGCTTCTAACAATTTCTCCTCTTCAGCATCACCACCACCATCACCATTACGAACATTATCTCCTTCTTCTTCCACTTCTTATTCTTTACATTCTCCATCTATTTCTGCTCCTCTTGAATATAGCAATATTCCCCTCTCTTCATCTTCAACCGCCCCCTAAAATGAAATCCTGGCTATGCGGTTGGATCCTTCACGTCTGCCCCCCCCCCCTATTGAAAAATCATGGCTACGCCTGTGAAAACCGCTATTCATTATTTTAGTCCCGCGTGATGGATAGCGGTCCTTATGAATAAGTGGTCCTTATGAATAGCGGTCCTTATGACTAGCGAGGTTACCCCCTTTTTTCATGGGTTGTTTTTTCCATTTTCTGCTAGATGTATGCGGCTGTGTATGTATGCAGTATGTTTTATCAGAATGAGAAGTAAATGTGAGCCTCACAATGAATGGAAAGAAGAATATCTACACAAGTTTTCAGGTTGTACCTTGTGATATGTTATACTGAAGCAACTAAAATTAAAAGGAAAGGAGAGTAAGAATATGATTTTAAATTTAGCACTTGTGTTAATTGTAAGCACTCCTTCAATCAAAATGTCATTAGCATTACGTGACAAAACCAAAGTACTTTTTATTTTGTTTTTTGTTTTGTTTCATCGTTATCTTTCTGCTTCAAATCCATAAATAGTTTGTTGAAGTGGAAATAATTTTTGTTTAATAGTCATCATGATATTGTTGTGCAGTCTTCAATAAGGGAATGGAAGGGGTGGAGGGTTTTCATACGATGATATTTGTTTTCTTTTTTCGATATCATCTTCTTTCAGCATATTCAGCAACCTGGTCAACGTCTTCGATTACGCCCCAAGCTGCTATCGGCATGTGTCCTTTTATCGGTATATGTGACAGGTAGGACACGAAACATGCGAAATGGAATTGAGTGAATCAATATTACCACAACCAACATCACAACCATCATTATTATTATCACCATCATCATCATCATCATCATCATCGTCACCATCATCATGATCCTAATTCTCATTATCACCACCTTCCTCATCTTCTTCATTATAACCACTAGCAGTATCACTATAGTGATCATCATCTCACCATCATCATCTTCATCAGTGTTATCATCCTAATCATTATCCTCATCAGTATCACCACCACCACCATCATCATCATCATCGTCATCATCATTACCATCGCCTACCTTTGGTTTCAATCTTTCGGAAATACATTGACCGGAGACAACATTTTAAGAAAATAAATCCATCAATTTTTAGGTTTTCTAGAGCAATCGACTGATCATTTCTTTGCATAGAACAGTCGGCCATTATCTTTCTCTTCGTAGCAAACTTGTCAGAAAAGGGCAAATGGTGACCCTTCAATATCCTTATGCTCATAATTATTATGTTCGTATCCCCTTCCTTATCTATCACGTCTAGCAAAAATTTAGGCCTCGTATACTGTTTCACTGCCTATATCATTTTCATTAGCTGGAATGTGGGGTTTGAACACCGAAACAAGACCACGACGCGAGGTATCATCATCATTGTCATCGTTGAATTCGTCTAGGAACTCGACCACCACTCTCCCTCAAAATATGACTTGTCAGTCGATCACCACCCCGGAAGGAACGGAAATTGAGCTCCTGCCCAAACTGATCTCCAAACCACCGATTCCTCTTGCTGATATGGACAACATTGACCGCCATATCATATGCCGGTTACCAGGTATATGGACACACAGACAGACAGACACAGACACCCACACACACACACACACACACACCCACACTCACACACACATACACACACTCTCTCTCTCTCCCTCAGTCTCTCTCTGTCTCTCTATCTCTTTTAAATAGACCCTCCCCCCCCAAAAAAAAAAATAAATAAATAAATAAATTAAATCAAATAAACAGTGAGCCTCCTAACTTGATAATTCACCTAGAGGCGTAGCATGAGTCCTGTCATCGACGGGGCACTTGCATGGGGCACCGGGGAGGGCTGGGGGCAATGGACCCAATACTTTGTAAAAGATGAAAGGAGGAACGATTAAAAAAAAACTCCTGACAAGCAAGCACAAAAACAACAAAAAACGAATAGGAAAGGAAAGAAAAGATCAAAACACTTTCAAATATTATTATCGCCTTTCTAATTTATTCCTATTCTTAGATTGCTACAAGAAGCCATGTAAGAATGGACATTGTGAAGAAACAATAGACGGGTATAAATGCGTGTGTTCACCAGGCTACATGGGAAAAAACTGCGAAATGGGTAAATATATATATAATATATATTTCAAATTTTTAAAAAATAATTTACGTAAAAACGTATCTCATCTTTAATACTGAAATAACGCAATCACAAAAGTTAGTAGGCCAGGATATAGACCAAGTAGAGCGCTTTTTTTCTTCATAACACTAATGATCAGATGATAACATTGCCTCTAAATTAAGTTTCTGTAATCTCATTGATTTTATACAAAACGAAAATACTTCATATAAAGTTCGAGTGCGGAAAATTAGACGAAATAGATAAGAATGAAAATAGATCACTGCTCGTCATGAATAAAAGTTTATTAAATGAGGCATATCAAACGAGGTACAATAAACTCGAGTATCTTTCATCTGCGCTTTACGTTTTAATTACAGATAATATGTACTCGCAAGAAAGATCTACAACTCCACTAATTTCGACTACCGGGCCTTGGAATACTCCTCCACAGAAGGGAATATCTGAACAAGTCTCCACCCCAGTGATTGATCGGCTAGATCATGGCAAACATGATGAAACTATTCATGATTTCAATTCTTCCCTGCTGTTTGATTCTCCTACTGGCTATCTCCGTCCTTCTTCTAGTTTTCGTTCGTCCTTCTCATCCTTCTCCTCCTCGTCGTTATCATCGTCACCACCACCAACACCACAACTTCCATCACCACCACCATCATCATCATCATCATTTCTTGCTAGTTTTCCTGTAACTCCCTCTACAGTTCGTCCTTTTGCTTCTTTTTCTTCATCTTCGTCTGCTCTTTCTCCCTCTTTTACTCCTTCACACGCCTCCAACACTTTATCATTTTCGCCATCAGCATCTGCAACGCATTCTCTTTCTGTTGCCCCTCCTCTCGCTTCTAACAATTTCTCCTCTTCAGCATCACCACCACCATCACCATCACGAACATTATCTCCTTCTTCTTCTTCTTCCACTTCATCTTCTTTACATTCTCCATCTATTTCTGCTCCTCTTGAATATAGCAATATTCCCCTCTCTTCATCTTCTTATCCATACTCTTCTCTAGCCAATTCTTCTGTTTCTCATTCCATTCCCCAAACTGTCTCTCCTGACAACACTTCAGACGACTCTTATCATGAGTGGGACAGTTACTGGTCCCTTTATTTCAACTGGTCCCTTTATTCCAATTGGTCCCTCTATGCAAACTGGTCCCTCCACGCAAACTGGTCCCTCCACGCAAACTGGTCCATGCAACCAATCACCCCGTGGGTCGACCCTGGAAGTGAAGTGCATGATTCCCATGAGGATACATCTTCTGCGAAATCGCCCCCGTCGTCGACCTCGAGGCGACGCCGTCGTCGCCGACGCGGTGTTTGGTGGAAGAAATAGTTTTAACGTTACAAGCAATAACATTTTATAACATTTTTATCTTATTAGTCATGATAGGAGTGCTTGTATCGGCTCGCGTGCCGATACGACTTACGCCTATATAATATATCAGACACGTTTCCAATTTGGACGATAAGTGATGATTTTCCAAATTTATATATATATATATATATATATATATATATACACACACACATATATATATATATATATATATATATATATATATTAGATTTAGGACGGACACAACCACCCTAGTCATTTGGTCTCAGTTACTGTTACTGTGGAATACGTGTATTAATATGTAATCCATTTTTCTGTGGAACTTAATCGTTCATTTGACTTAAAAGTTCGTTTATTTTGATCTAATATTATAGGATATTCTATTCGATTGGATAAAAAATTATTTGTATTAATTCCTGTTGTATATATATATATATATATATATCTATGATGCTTTTATTTTATATCCCTATTGTTTTACATGTTAAAATCTGTATATACAAGTTACAAACAGGGTCTCATAGAAGACACAATGCGCAAATTCCTTTCAATTTCAAACTAAGATAGGAATTGTGAACTGAATATCTTAATAATGACAATTGTATCGTCATCTTTCGATACTTTGGTTCAATTTACGTATATTAAAACGGTGGAAAATACCGTGGCAAACACATAATAGACTTCTCCCTCACATAGCTAATGTATTACCACCTGAATTATGGTTTGCGAAAAGAATGATTGCTTTTGTAAAGAATGCTTTAAATTCTTACAACAATGTAGTAGCATACATTGCTGGTATGAGTCAGTTTGGTTCTCATTCAGTGATGGGATGTAATATACGCTTTTTACAGAGCGTGTTTGATATGAGCTGTAAAGAGGTGATGTATACTTGGAATCATACATGTCTGAATGATGTAGAGAATAAAAGAGTGGCTGAACAAGTAAGGGAACTCATTAATGTTAGGGATAGATGTCATTACAATGGAGATTGGGTTTTAAGTAAGGAAGAATGTAATGTGATTATCAATTTTCTTTGCATGCATTAGCTACACTACTGAAAGGTGGGTGATCCAGGCTGGGGGTAAGAATGGTTTGAACGGATGAAGTGGGCTCGGCATGGCGAGGGGGCTTTCTGCGTTGTTTCGATTGGGCGGTTCTGCGCATGTTTTCTTGGGCGTGCGATGGTTGACAGTTGGCGTCGTTTTCTCCCTCCTCTTGTTAGGGTGTTATTGTTGGCCTTGTTAAGGGTGCATGCATGTGTGTGACTAAATGTTTTTTGTAGTTTGAATGATTGTGATTTTGTGTGGTAGATGTGGGAGAGAGAGAGTGAGAGAGTAAGAGAGAGAGAGAGAGAGAAAGATTGAGAGAGAGAGAGAGAGAGAGAGAGAGAGTGACGGGAAAAGGGGGAGGGGGTGACGTCTTCGGCCATCACGTCGTTTTGTCGGGACAGCGTGCGCGGGACTGTTTCCTCGAGCGATGCGGCGAATTCACTCTTGTGGTGATTCCGTTTGATTCTGCTCTTTCTGTTCGGATCGTGTTGTTTTCAGCCTGGAGTACTCGGTTAATTTTAGATAGGGGAGGTGGGCCGCGCTCACCTGTTCTCATTTTCACATTCAATATTTTATTGCCCTGTCATCAGCCGTGTTCATTCGTTCTATTCCCCCCCCCCCCCCCACATACTATGTTATATTTATATATTTATTTTGTTGTTGCCCAGGTATTTATCTTTGTAAAGTTTTATACTATTGTATTATGAGGTGAATAAAGACGATATGAAATGAAATGAAAACTTTATTTTATGACAAATCACTACTTGATCAAACCGATGTCAAACGTTGAACGAGGACTGAGTCAAAGATTATTCATGTGATAGCACTTTTAATTTGTATAATTTATTTTGTATATTAAGCAAAAGGACAAATGGAATGGAGAAAAGAAGGCAGAAATAGAGAGAAGAACATTGACTATAAGAGAAAGAGAGGGAGAGATGGAATGAAATAGGCAGATCCGTCTAGAATGATATCACCCGGCAAATTTGCAAGGTATTACTGAATAACATGGCATCCGTTTACAAGATTTAAATGATAACATGTTTGCTTTTTATTCATTCTTAAAATGCATTTTATTGTTGACGGAAGGACAGTGACACTTGAATGGGATTAGAACGTCTTTGAATCGTGTGAAAATAGAATAATCGATACGCATGATACAAGAATTAATAAATTATACTTTATGTACATGTGTATAAGGGATGATGGAGGACCAAGAAGAATCCCTTGTGGGACACCAGCAATTATGATTCGCAATAATATGATTATTAAGATGAACAAAATGTTTTTTTTTTAATTCACTGATATTTCTACACACTCCAGTGCTTTACTCTGAGCGATATACTACTACGTGTTAAGTAGAATAGATATTATCGTTGTCAAAATTGTTTAAAGCCTTGGAGAAGTCAATCGATATTCTTGTGGTAGTTTTTATTGTATAAGATAAAATATTGTACTTTTTATTGTATGAAATAAAATACTGCAAACGCTAGTCAGTTGTATTGGTTATTCTATCGATGCGTGTCAACAGTGCCGGTGAACCCGGGAAACGTGTTCCAGGAATTATAAGAGGGTGCGTCCCCGTTCAAAAGATTAAAAAAATGAAAGAAAAAAAAAGGTGAATAATGAGTTAAAGGGGCCGGGGAAGTCCATTCTGGCATCGGGTTGGAATTCTTACAAGCAGTATATTACCGAGAGTCAGATCAGTAAACGTTTGAGGATAATCCGGTAAAGGATTAAAAACTGTCAAGTTTGGAATTTGTGTTTGATGACAAATAATGGCCAATTCTGTGAGTTCCCTTTCAATATTTTTTAAACATTTCCCCACAGATATCAAATGCGTGTAACTGAACAAACTTAGAAAGCACACTGACAATAGATGGCGCTAATAACAAATTTATAACACATAAAGCTCAACAATAGGATGGTCCGCATGACTCTCGACGAGTGAACACCTATTTGGACCCCTCTCCTCAATTATGTATTGAATTTGCATTGACTTTGTGTTAACTCGAGAAGGGATTAGCGATGAGCAGAGACGGACGAGACGGAAAGAAGAGACTTAGGCCTTCTAACAGCCCTGGCCTGGCGGGGCCCAGCGGGGCCAAGGGGGCCAAGCAGGATGAGGCTGCATGGGGAAGAGTCCTTGAAAGATTTGATGATGGAGAATTTCTCTAGAATCCATGCAAGATTAGACAGTCTAGAAAAGAACATCGAAGTCCAGTGGAGGGAAATTAATGCTCGTGTCATTAAAGTGGAATCCACATTGACGGAAATCGTGAATTCGGTGTCATTTAATGCAAGTGAAACTGAAAAGATAAAGTCTGAAATGATACCTAGGATGGAAAACAAGTTCGACGAAAGGATCAAGTACCTTTTGAGTGAGTCGGAGAAGCTCAATATTTACGCGGCGAGGGAAAATTTAGTTTTTCTGGGGATACCAGAAAAAGGTAGTCGAGAAGAGCCAGAAGACATACGAGAGGTGATTGGAGATTTCTTCAAGGAGAAGCTGAAATTTAGTGAGAAGGAGATAGAGGATATTGAATTTCAGCGAGTACATCGATGTTTCTCATCATCTCAACCACGCCCGATCAAGGCTAGATTGCTGAGATACAACGACAAAGAGAAAATTTTGGGCAAAGCACGTCATTTGAAAGGTACCAGAATGGTTATAACTGACGACCTACCAAAGGCGGTCCGCGAGGCGCGTAAACCCCAGTTCCGACTTCTACACGCAGCGAAAGCCGCAGGGAAGAAGGCGTTCTTTTCAAGAACAGAACCAAGGAAGCTATACGTTGATCAGAAGCATATCCCCATAGGTGAGCAAAATGCACTATTTGAGGAGTTCCAAAGAAATCGAAACATGGGAAGACAAGTTGACGTTTAAAAAGCTCGAAGCTCGAAGCTCGAAGCTCGTAGCTCGAAGCTCGTAGCTCGTAGCTCGAAGCTCGAAGCTCGAAGCTCGAAGCTCGAAGCTTTTGAAGTCTCGAAATATCGTGTCAACATTCAGGTACAAACTTGATTTTTTTTTTCCGAGAACAATTGAAATGATCCACATGTATAAAGGGTCTCTAAAAAAGAAAAACAAATAAGCACCGTTCTGAATTTTTCTAAGTTGCTTTTAAAATATCTGCAATACAAAAAGAAACCAACCAACCTCACGTTGATTAGAGTGAGTTTTTTAATGTCTTAGTAATTTATTGGCATTGGTTAGATTAGAAAGAATACCACTTATTCTATGTCTATATTAATTTGTTATTATGCTGAGCTTAGGTTATGAAAAGTTAAGCCATATGACTCGTGACAACAATACCACGGCTGGCTCTTTTTTTTTTCTTCTTCTTTCAATGGTTCTGAAATATCTCAAAATAATTATATAAGAGTCTTTCATTAAGTTGGGTTATACGAAATGTTTCTTTCGAGGACTCTATATACCAACATGCCGATCGAATAACAGTTACTTCTGTCTTGTTTCATTCATAGTTTCCTCTTAATTTAAAATTATAGCAAAAATGAAAGGAAGGAAAATGGAAGATGAGAAATCGAGATTCACTTATCGATTCTAAAAGACTGTGAAATCATACTCAAGTTAAAGGTATTCCCTTACCTTCCCTATTCAGGCCATTTGAGGAACTTTGGAATGAAGAATGATCAATTAAAATAGAAGCAATTCATACGAAATAAAACAAGGATTTGATCAATATTGGTGGCTTGATGGATGGAAGAAGTTTTCGTAACTCTAGTTTTAACATGCTTTTCAGAATGAATGAAGAAGCTTGTTTTTTTTTTTTTTTTTTTATATATATACACTTTATTTTCCATATGAAAGTCATTACTTAACACATTTGACGTTCTGAAAAGAAAATCATGTCTATTAAGACAGCAGTTACATAGGGGTGGTTAAGATGTGTTGTTTTTAAGTCCTCAAGTTTGATACACAAGGATACGGCTGTTCAGACTCATCTGAAGCTTGTATCGAGATAAGACATGTTGTACTGTAACTAGGAATGGATATTGCCTGTTTAAATTTTCATATACAGGGATGCCACTTTTCAGACAAGGGTAGGGGTTCCTGCTTCTTCGGCATATTTTAGCCATAGAGCACCACTTTTTGTCATAGAGGACCACTTTTTGTGGGGCCCATTCTGGATGGTTTTTCCTACTTTTTTATCAATTCTAAGTGGCATCCCTGCATATATATAATAATATATATATATATATATATATATATATATATATATATATATATATAATAATATAATATATATATATACGCTTACAAAATATTTGCAATATTTTCCTTCGTGTAATAACCCATTGCCTATGGGAATTAGAGAATTCAGTAGTCAACGGGTTCACCGAGGTTCATCATACATTCTAAGAATTACAATTATTGGTAACGACAGAGTCGGGTCAGACATGCGTGGTATACTGGTTTCAAGACTTATCTACTTTGTTTGCTCTTAGAAGGAAAGGAAAAACAATGAATATATTAATATTTTCTGCTCTGGTTATAATTTATTCACTATTATACAGACTAATATATATATATATATATTTTTTTTTTTGGTTTTTTTTTGTTGAAGTTTTGAAGTTTTGAAAGGGCCGTGCATAGAATTAAACAATTCGCTATGATAGGTTCATTTAGACCGCTTGTTTTGAAGGATTTAAATTCATCAGATTCATAATCAAAAAATGAAATAGTCTGTCATTAATTGACGATCATTGTTGGGACATCCTTGCAATATATCTGTTGAAAGTTTGTTTTTGTTTTTTAAATTATGGACTATTTTGATGGGCTATTTGGATCTTATGCAAATGTTCCTTATTGTTGTATAAACCAAACTGATACAGAGAAAGATTTTTTTTTTCCCTGCTAATTGAAGGTCGGATGTGCGTTTCATAAATTACAGTCTGTAATTAATGGAGGAACGTATAGTTTGGAACATTCCTTCAATGTATGCACAAACGATTTCTGAAAGAGATTTTGGAATTTTACGGCTGTCTGCTTCTTTAGCAAATGTTCTTCATTCATGATTTTCTACTTTGATGTATTCACAGCATGTTATTTACGGCATCATTATTACTCAAATTATTCATGGACAACTAATATCCTTATGTTGATCCAGGACACTTTTAAGTGTCAAGAAATAGGCGGGAAAGGCTTTTAATTGGTCATGTACTTAAATATGTTCCTGTGTATTTCTCTTACTTATCGATTTCAGATTATTTTGGTTTTTACTCCGAACAGGTAATTGGTCTGATGCTGTTGACCTAATTCATGTTCAAACTACCCACCCATTTGTTGGAGCCTATATAAAATACACAGTTTGTGCAACAGTTTTTATGCAGGTTCATAAATGCTTGTGGAACAGAATATTTCTCCTTTTTCCCACTATATGACAATATTAAAAATATGGAAAAGCTTTATAATATGTTTTTTTTCACTTCTGTGCAAACATTTGCACTATTTTTTTCCTTTCCAAAAAGATACACCACATGTATTGATTCTGCTCACTTGTATCAAAATCTGTAATTGATTCGAGTACTGTGCAAGACACATCTCTTTTTTCCTCATCTTTTCCCCCCATCTGTAAATATTGTTTATTTACGTTTGTGTTCCTCCAACAATGTCAAGCTCTGAATTAACATCCTCAATAACCAAGCTGGTACTATTTCAATTATGCCGTTACAACGCAATGTCTTTAATCGGGAATGGATTCAGTCATGACGATTAAGCTCGATGGTTGGATAGACACCCATTATGACCTTGTAACAAGTTCGACATTTGTTTTTCCTTGATTGTATTATGTTGTCTAGTAGGTCTTTTGTCCATTCTTTGATCAAGGGTTATTTGGATTAATGGAACCGACAGTGTTGTGTTTACACTTCACCCGGGGCCTGTTAATTTACACTCGGTTTGTAGTTATTTACCTACCTTTAATGATTTTCCATCGATCTTTAGAAATGCTTATGAGACATGTTGGTTTTCTTTATGACAATTTTTGAAAAAAAATTAAAGAAAGAAATGCTTTCTGTAAGGCCAACTGACGACTATTGTATGGGGTCGGTATTGTATTCGTATCATTCGGAATGTAAACATGTTTCGGACTGATTTATAACACATTTTATTTCCTCTATTTACTTTCGGTGTATGTATTAATGTATAGAACACAAACGGTAGTAATTTGGAATTGATTCTGGTACCGTGCAAGACACTTTTGTCCCCCTCAGTTTTTTAATTGCTTATATGAAACTTGATGGTTTTCTTTATTAATTTTCGAGAAAAAAAAAACAATTAAAATACTGTCTTTATGCCAACTTTGATGACTACAGTGTATAGGGTCGGCATTTTCACCTGTATCTGAATCCTGAAATTTATCATGATTCAAACACAGCACGTCCCCTTGTTTTTTTTCAATGGATGCTTACGTGTCCAATTAATTTAGGCCTGTAATATATCTTATTCGTTACATTTGTGTAAACATACCGTTATCTTTGTACTGCATGTACTGGTCGATATTGTGCCATTTTGCTTTTTTTTTTTCTTTTCCTTTGTAAAGTTGTTTCACACAACTATATCCAAAATGGAGACTTCATGTATGACATGCTGAACTGGCTCGGCATGCTTTCTCCCTTTTTTGTATACAGTGATATACAGTTAAAGGGGAGGTTCACCCTGAGGAGAATTTGGTTTTGATTATAGCTGAAAGGGTATTGAGAGTGCTGGTGAGGGTTTGGCGGGGGTCCGTTACTAGTTGGGGGTTGTGGGTTTTCAGAGTTTTTGTTTTGTGGCGTCACCTGCGGGCGGCTGCCCCATGACATTGTGTCGTGTGATATAGGTTCCATAGATTCCCATTTTTTAATGGACTATGATGACTGAAAATATTTTTTTTGAATGCACAGGTAAAATAATTTTCAATTTCTTGAAAAAATATAATTTTATTGAATTTGTAGTGCATGAGTTGTGGGGGGGGGGGGGGGGGGGGCTGCTCGCTGGTGGCGTCACGGGCTCGAGACTTTATTTAGCTCGCTTATTCTTTGGCGGATTTTGTCGGACCTTCATCGGTATGTTCCTTTTGTTTTTCTGCTTTTTTGTCAGAACGAACTTCGTCAGGGTGAACTTCCATTTAAATCTCTGTTGTCATCTGTATCTCGCGAGTGAACTGTTTTTTTTCCCCTCTCTTTTTTATGAAATGTTGTTAATATGACTCTATCCAGTTAGAGTCTTCGGTATTTATGTCTCTCTGGGGATCTTGGTTACGGCACCTGTTAGCTTTGGTCCATTGAATAATGCACATGTCACGGTTTTTTTTTCTGTCCGTGATCCGAGTAACATCCATATTCCATATCCTCATTTTGTGTAGCTTTTGATGTAAAAAAAACAAGAAAACAAATCAGGAGAGACGGATACATAATGGATTTTTGTTTGTTAAAAAAAAAAATCGTTTTTGTATACCTATTTTCTATTTTTTACTTTTTTGTCATTTTTGTTAAATAAGTACTATTACCAATCCTTAATTGATTTGTTAGTTTATTTCTATCCTATTTAATTTAGTTTGTATAATTTCCTGACCCTTCCCCCTTTTGATTTTTTGGGGCTGTGTGTTTGTTTATTTTCTTGCACTGATTTTTTTTTCTTTAATAATGTCTGCCTTTTTTTATTTTCCCCTTTATCACTTCTGTCTTTCTCCTGTAATCTATCTTCTTCTCTTGCACAGACACATGAGCAGGAACATGGTATCGTGTATTCTCATTAGGCGTTACACTGCAAAAACCAGGGTGTTAAATTCAACACCATGGGTGTTAAAAGTTATTCTTTCCCGGTATCTATATCCTGCAACACCGAAAGATTAAAAGAACACCTAGTTTCGGATTAAATCAAAATTAACACCCAGAATGGTGTTGAATATTCAACACCAATGATCAACACCACTGGTGTTATTTAAACACCAATATTGTACACCATCCATGGTATTAAAAATAATTTACACCAATAATTTACACCATAGCTGGTGTCAGATTAACGCCATGTCTTATATCATCTTGGTGCACACACAGAAATGTTTTACAAAAATTATGTAAAAAATTATGTTAAATAGGAACTCCATAACTTTTTTGTAAATTTTAGCTAACAATATATTCGACGATAATTATGTAAAATGTCATGTTAAATATAGGTACTTAAAATTCATGTGTAAATTTTACCTAACAAACAATTATACACATGTATTATGTGGTTGGGCAAATTCAGTTGCCCAATTGTTTCCTTTTTCCTCCAACCCAGGTAAAAAAAAAATAAACCTGCTTGTTATGTCTTTCTGGGTCTTAACTTATTAATCCTAACGTATCCTACTTTAAGCTATCCTATCCTACATGTACTTAACCTATCCTATCCTAGTCCTATCCTATCCTGTTGGTACAGTCTAGTGCAAGTAGTTTTTTATGCATATGGTAAGAGTTATTAAAATCGGGCCACCCCAAACCATACGCTACTGAAAATTCATGAATATTCATATAAGTGTGTCCCCCAATATTGAGGGAAAAATACGAAAATGCATTTTTTACAAAACCGTTTGCAAAACATTTTTACTTAATGACGACAAATTACATTGTGCATGTTAAATAAACTTAACGAAAAGGGCAATATTGTAAAAATCTTTATGAAGAAATATCTTACAGCGTTACTTTGCAAGATTTGTTCAGTCAGTTTTACATAACTGTGTATCAAAATCATGTTAATGTCAATTAACTTCGATTCTCGTTCCTACCGGTCACGCGTCGAGAAAGTTTGGTGCATGCGCTGCTGCACTATGCTTAGACCAATCAGGAGCTAGCGATCCCGCGGTATTTCTGTTCATTTATTTTGCGCATGCGTGTTTTAAATAAATTACACCCGATGGTGTAATCAACCGAACTATTCCAACAGATTTGATTACGGAGCCATAACAATGATTCTCTGGGTGTTATGATAACACCATAAGAATACATTTAATTGTACACCAACGTAGTGTTGAATATTTAACACCCTGGTTTTTGCAGTGTACAATTATATTTCCTCCTCCTCCTATGGCCGATTTATCTGAGTTTCCTTTCAGCTCGCTCAATCATGACGACCTGTTGTCTCTCTCATCACAGCATGCAGCTACCTTTATGCGAGAAAATTCCCATTATGGTTCATATATAAAGAATTACTTTAACGATAACAGTGCCGATCTAAATTTTAACTTTGATCCAAATGACCCATGTGGGCAGCTCATCACTTCACAATATTTTTACAGAACAAAATTTTAAATCTTTCATTAAATCTAGCAATTCTGAATATGACATTTTTCTCCTTCATCTAAACATTAGAAGTGCCAATAAAAATTTCGATAATTAAAACTCAAATTATTCCTGGATAACAACATGTTTCCGAAATCTTCAATTATTGCTTTAACAGAAACGTGGTTTTCGGAAAACCCATGTTCCCTTTTTTTACTCACTGGTTTCAATTTGATTGTTAATAACAGAACTCGTAGACCGGGTGGCGGTGTTGCGCTTTACATACCGCAGCAATATGAATATACTCTTATAGGTAACATGACTATATCCAACGATATTTTGGAATCCCTTTTTGTCGAAATCAGAAACCCCAAAGGAAAAAACTTAATACTGGGTGTTTTGTACCGACCTCCACAATCGAATACTCAAAATTTTATGGACACCCTGAATGAACTTTTACTAAATCCTCTGTTGAAAAATAAAGATTGTTTTTTTATGGGGGATTTCAACTTTAACTTAGCTAATTGTAACAATACATCGCAAGAGTTTCTTGAAATATTTTTATCTAATTCTTTCTTACCACTTATCACTAAACCAACGAGAGTAACAGATAACTCTGCCACTATTATTGATAATATTTTCAGTAATATAACTTCTCCGACCCCAAAAGCTGGTGTTATCCTTAGTGATCTTTCTGATCACTTTCCAATTTTTGTTAAGTTTCGTACAAACAAACTTGTTAGTAAAGAAACGTTTAATACTCCATATCGTAAAATAAATGACGAAAACATTACCCATCTAATCAATGATTTGGGGAGTACAGATTGGTCGACTGTTTTTGACTCCTCAGATGTTGATGTAGCTTATGACTCTTTTATCGCCAAATTGACCTTTTCTTTAGATACACATATTCCCCTTATCACGAACCGGAAATCAAATTATAAAAAGATTCCAATTCACCCTTGGATTACAAAATCGCTTTTGAGATCTATCAACAGAAAGAACAATCTTTATTATAGATATATCTCCAAACCAAGTGATGTCTCTCGTTCTAAATACACCTCTTATAAAAACACCCTCACCTCTTTGTTGCGTATTGCAAAAAAGGAATACTACACTTCTCAACTTAATATGTACAAAAATGATACCAAGAACACATGGAAAATTATTAATGGTGCATTGAATAAAAAGAAAAAGAGTTCTTCAATCACAAAAATAAAAACAAGAAATACCTTAACCGATGACAATAACATTATCGCAGGAAAGTTTAATTCATATTTTTCACAAGTTGGTAACAATCTGGCGAAGGAAGTGCCGCAAGCTAATAAATCTTTCAATGATTTCCTTGACAACCCTAACCCTAATTCCATGTTTTTCAATCCTACAAATACGAGTGAAATCATCAATATTGTCAGCAATCTGCAGAATAAGAAAAGTCCTGGGTTTGACGGCATTCCTAATTTCCTTTTAAAGAAAATTATCATAGCTATCGTTGATCCCTTAGTGCACATCTTTAATATTTCTCTTAACACAGGGCGGGTCCCTAATAAAATGAAAATTGCAAAAGTTATTCCTCTTTTCAAAAAAGGTGACAGTCAACTTGTTTCTAACTATCGTCCAATATCCCTACTAACCTCGCTATCTAAGATTCTTGAAAAAATTGTCCATACAAGAACAACACATTTTTTCAAACAACACAACATTTTCTCAAACTCCCAATTTGGGTTTCGGGAAAACCATAGTACCTCTCATGCAATTTTGTCATTTATTGATAAAGTCACCACTTCTATTGATAAAGGTTGTCACACTGTTGGTATCTTCCTGGACTTCTCCAAGGCCTTCGATACCATAAACCATGATATTCTTCTACATAAACTTTGTCATTATGGAGTTAGAGGGAAGGCCTTGGAGTGGTTCAGGAGTTACCTCACTAATATGACTCAATTTGTATCGGTTAACAATTGCAATTCTTCTACTCTTCCAATTACTTGTGGCGTGCCGCAGGGTAGCCTACTTGGCCCTCTACTTTTCATTACGTACATTAATGATATACAAAACTCTTCTAATTTACTGTCATTCATACTCTTCGCTGATGACTCAAATATTTTCTTTTCTCATGCTGATGTTAATCAACTTATTACAATTGTAAATTCTGAATTGACATATGTGACCGATTGGATCAAGTCAAACAAACTTTCACTTAATCTCCAGAAAACAAATTACATGTTATTTAGTAATAAAATCAATAGTTTACCGGGCAGTATACATTTTGATAACCATGTTCTTGATAATGTTTCTATAACAAGATTTTTAGGAGTTCTTATTGACAACAAATTATCATGGAAACCTCATATCGACAGCACATGCCAAACAATTTCTAGAAATATCGGAATCATTAATAAACTCAAACATTTTCTTCCTTTTCGAACATTGCTGACACTTTATTTCACATTGATCTTTCCATATATTAATATTATGGAATTATAGCTTGGGGATGTGCAATAAAAACACAATTAAACCGGATATTACTTTTGCAGAAAAAGGCTCTAAGAATAATATTTCAAACGCAATTTAGATCACATACCGATATATTATTCTTTGAAAACAATATTCTGAAAGTAAATGACATATATCTTTTCCAACTCGGCCAATTCATGTACAAATTAAGTAAAGACTTTCTCCCCGAAATTTTTTCTGATATGTTCCGCAAGAATACTTCTATACATAACTACCCAACTAGACAACGAAACTACTATCATCTACCTTTAACAAGAACTTTATTTGCAAAGAACTCATTTGTTTACTCTGGATCTGCATACTGGAATTCTCTGCCTCATGATTTTAAAGAATCCCCTAGTATTAATGCTTTTAAACGTATGCTTAAAAAAATGTTAATCTGTCAATACTCACAGTAACAGGTCAAGTCAATACACAATTAACTATAACATATCCATACCTATATTATACCTTCGTATAACATTTTCTTAAAAACTGAAATCATATAAGCATGCCTAACGACCTGACGTTCCATACACGTACCTCTGCAGTCTGTCTTTTCATAATTAACTGCACCTTCTCTTTCTGCCCCCTGTTATTATATTTGTTTTAGTTATACTTTTATAACTTCTTATATCTTGTATATATTATGTGTTCATTATATATTTTTTCATTTTTCCCCTGGATTAAAACGTATTGAAACTAAGTTCAGGGGCTTGCCTCTTGTACAAGCTTTGCTTCTTTCTGGCAAGTCCCTCAGTTTTACACTTATTATAAGCTAAAGTGTTGTTATGTTTCTGATCCTTTTTCAAGAATTATGATATTTTCATGTATTCTATATGACACATGTTCGAACAACTTTGCTGTATTATATTTATTATGTCATGTTTCTTTATATTTTGTTTATGTGAAACGGAAAAAGAATAAATAAATAAATAAATAAATAAATTATGGATTTGAAATACCTCAGATTCATAGTAGTGAAATAGTCTGCCTTTAATTGAGGATCATTGTTGGAATAGTTGCAATGTATGTATGATCCGTTTGCTGTGACTTTGTTCTTGTGAAGGACTGTGGAATTTCGGGGGCTATCTGTTTCTCATGCAAATATTCCTAATCTTCTATTATTGATATATATTTATTGTACAACAATGATTTACAGAGAGACAGATTGCTTTTAATTGAATGTCAGAGCTTTGCGTGGAACCAGACAGTCTGCAGGGATAGATTTAGGTCCCTTTGTGTTGAAGGTTTTGACATTCTTCAGATTTATAAAATCCATAGTCTATCATTAACGATGATATATAGTTGGAACATTTTCTTCATTGTATGCCTAAACGGTTTCTTTTTATGGCTGTCTGGTTCAAATGCAGTGTTCTTCACTCATGATTATGCACGACGTTTTTTATACACTTAAAACTGTTTTACAAAGAAACCAGTGGCACTTTGCTTGTCAGAATTTGCATTCAGCTGAATACTTGTGCTTGATCACAATAACATAGGCGTTCACTCGTCGAGGGTCATATAAATAATCATCATGTTATTCACTATATCATCTTTATTCAAGTTAATCATGGTCAAATAATTAAAACCAGTTTCAATTGTGGAGAAATTTGGCGGGAAATGTATCAATTCACATTGGCCGAGAGTGATTGTATGTTTAAAAATGATAAAGACCATATACAATACGAATTCTTTCCTACAATATAAATGAGATACGTTTAACCATTGGTATTTTTTTTTGTCGAGCTCTACAAGTGGAAGGCATAGAATTTGAGACAATGCAGAGGGTTAAATGTAGTATTAATTGAAGATTCGGGAATTTCTTAGATTGATAAGGAGGATTTGCCTTCACAATTATGATGTGTAAACAAAGCGGCTTTCCAATTACCTCACTGCATCAGATGAGGCCTTTTTTTCATAAGGAATGTTCCAGCTCACTTAAAAGCGATGAGATACTTTTTGCTTACTCGTTTCACCATTGCTATCATGTTTTCATTGATGTTTTACGGATATAGCCAGGCATCCATGCAGAATAATGAAGTGCAGTGGTAGTTGGATGAATCGTTTTGTCTCTAAAGGCCTTTTGAAGCTCCTTAGACTGTAAAACAGTTTCTTTTTTTATCAATTCAGAGACATCGCTTGGACAGTGAATAGTGTAAAAATTATTTTCTTTGGAAAGCTTCTGTACTTTTGTGTATTTTCTAAGAAAGACAAAGAGTTGGATTGGTTTTTTTTTGGTTTTTTTCATCTTTGCTCTTCTCACATTAAAAAAAAAAAAAATCATTATGTAGTTAATGAAATGTATACTATACGGGGAAAGTGGGTCCTCGTCCAGATTATGCAGTTCGATTTTCTTTCTTTCTCTTGTAGCAAGAGACTGCTTTTGTTTTTCATAATCTGGTTTTCTAAAGGGAGAGAATTTGTGACGTGTGGCATGTTTCTAGTTCCGGAATCAGTCTGTATTTTTCTTATTTCCAACTTCAATTGACAATTGTTTTTTCTGTATTTAAAAATGCATCATTCTTCCCATTTTCTGAGATATTGTCGCAATACTACACAATTCTGTTCTTAGCTTTTTGTCACAGTTTAAGATTTAGAGTTTTCAATGGTGAATAATTTAAAAGTAGTCTCGATCAATGTTCGAGGACTGAGAGATACAGTTAAAAGAAGGAAAATTTTCCAGTGGTGTAAAATGTCGGGAAACATAATATTCTTGCAGGAAACTTTCAGTACAGAAGACATTGAAGGCAGTTGGAAAAGGATTAGGAAGGGACAATGGTTTTTAATAACGGTAGTAATCACACAGTAGGGGAGTTATTGTGATGTTGAAACCAAACACGGGCTTTGTGATGGAAAATATTATAAAAGATAAGGAAGGAAGATACATTATAATACAAGGTAAATGCCAAAGCGAAAAATTGATATTAGGAAATGTATATTTTCCTACAAAAAATAAAGAAAAGGCCCAAGTTGATTTTCTGTCTAATCTGAATAGGATGGTATTTTCTGTATTCAGTCAAGAGTATTCCCTTATAATTGGGGGAGATTTCAATATCACTATGAATTATAATTTAGATTATATGGGGGCGAGTAATATTTCAAATAGCAAATATAGAGACTTGTTGGAAGAGTTTCTTGATAAGTTTGATTTAATCGATGTTTGGCGTAAGCATCATCCTAATAAAAGAGAATTTACCTTTAGACAGAAGCAGCCATTGGTGCAGAGCAGATTAGATTATATTTTTATATCATCAAAATTAGAAAAAGCCGTAAGGAAATCCGAAATTCTGCCCTCTATCACACCTGATCACGCTGGTGTTAGAGTAGAAGTTACAAATTTGGTCGATAATTTCATTTTTGGTAAATCATATTGGAAGTTCAATAGTAGTCTATGTTATGACAAGGATTTTGTCGATGGGGTAAAAAATAAGATTATTGAAATAGAGGAAACGTGGCTGGGTCAAATAAATAGTAAAATCAAATTTTGGGATTTTATGAAAATGAAACTACGGGAATATATTATATTATATATTATTTTCCCGGGAAAAAGCAAAACTTAGGAAAGCAAAAGTTGAAACATTGGAAAAAGAAATTAAAGACTTAGAATATCGATTGACGTTTGATTTCCAAAATAATATTCAGGAAGAACTAGACTTGAAAAAAAATGAACTGGAAAAGCTTTTTGACTACACTCGTCAAGGCTTAAAGGTACGATCGAGGGCAGAATGGTCTGAAGAAGGAGAAAGAAATTCTCAATTTTTTGAAAAATTATTAAAGTCGAATAAAAGAAAAAGTGTGATCAAGGAAATATATAATAGCAATAATGAGGTGATACGTGATAGGAAAGAGATTTTAAAGATCATTGGGGAGTTTTATGAGAATTTTATGAGAATTTATATGAATGTCAAGATAAGGACATAACAGAAGATATTGATAATATGTTTTTAAGCGAACTGCCCAAACTAAGCGAAGAAAATAAAGCATTTTGTGAAGGGCATATAACATTCGAAGAATGCTATAAAGCTGTTAAGGAAATGAAATGGAATAAGTCGCCAGGCAATGATGGCTTTACAGCTGAATTCTATTATACATTTTGGCCAATCTTAGGGAAGTATATAGTGGAATGAGAGTTTCGAAACTGAGGTGTTATCCAATTCACAGAGACAGGGAGTCATTACACTTATTGAGAAAGAGGGAAAAGATCCTTTGTATATGAAAAACTATAGGCCAATAACTCTTCTAAATCTTGACTATAAAATTCTGTCAAAAGTGTTGGCTAAAAGGGTAAAAGAGGTTTTAGGAGATATCATTCATTACGATCAGGTGGGCTATGTTAAAGAGAGAAATATTGGAGAGGCAGTGCGTTTAATAGATGATGTGTTTTTTCAGTCATTGTATCAACCTGTAGGTTTTCTTATCGCTGTAGATTTTGAAAAAGCATTTGTCTGTATTTCACATAGACTACTGTTCAAAGCATTGGAATCTTTTGGGTTCGGTAATGTATTGTGCTCTTGGGTTAAAATTCTTTATAATGATGTTAGTAGCTGCGTGATGAACGGGGGACACTCAACTGGATACTTTAAAGTTAAAAGAGGGGTAAGACAAGGGGACCCTTTGTCCCCCTATTTATTTATATTAGCTATTGAGCTGCTTGCTCATTATATCCGAAAGGACCCTTGTATTGAAGGAATTCGGTTTGATACTGGAAAAATAAAGCAGGTACTTTACGCCGATGATATAACATTGTTTCTTAAAGATATGAAGTCAATTGATAGAGTGAAGAAAGTCTTCGAAGACTTTGAGAAATTAAGTGGATTAAAAATAAATATGGATAAGACAAATTTTATCAGGTTGGGGGAAGCGATTGATATGCCCGGTTTACCTTTTTTGGGACATAGAGTACAAGACATAAAAATCCTAGGAGTTTATTTTTCACGTAATTCGAAAATAAAAGATGATTTAAACTACAAAGAGATATTAAGTAAAATAAAAAGATTAATAGGTTGGTGGAGCCAACGAGATCTTACGACGAACGGCAAAATCAAATTATTGAAAATGTATGTATATTCAAAATTAAATTACGTTTCTTCTCTTATATCTGTTCCACATAGTATCCTTGAAGAAATTGAAAAAATTTCCTTTAATTTCATTTGGGGTGGGAAAGATAGAATAAAAAGAAAAATATTATATCAAGATTATTCTGCAGAGGGGCTTCGGGTAACTGACTACAAAACTTTTATTAAGACTCAAAGAATAATGTGGATCAAACGGCTGTTGTACGGTGAAAAATATTTAGGGTGGAAACTAACATTTGATTACTTTTTTAGATCGATTGGAGGTCGAAATATATTTCTTTGTAATTATGATATGAAGAAATGGAATTTAAATGGTATTCCCATGTTTTATTTAGATATGTTAAAAGCATGGCAAGATATAGATGAATGTAGACACTTCGAAAAGAACAAGGTCAATCCGATAATTTTTAACAATAGAAGTATTTGTTTTCGAAATAAAATGATCTTTGATGCTGATCTTTTTTATAAAGGAATATTTAAAGCATCAGATATAACCGTTGGAGGTAATTTTAAACCAATCTCTTATTTTTATAACTTAGGTTTTACCGCCGACAGCCTGATCAGGATTCAAAAAATATTTTCAGTCATTGAACATGGATACAGAGTGATTTTATACATGTGGATACTGAACATTTTCAAATAGATCTGAAGATCTTTGGTCATATACAAAAATTTAGCGATTTAAAGTCTGTACGGTTATATAATCACTTTATTGAACAATTTCAAAGAGAGTATACATTAAAGGTTACGGATGGAAATGTTCAACATGATTTTGGAAGTGGGATGTTAAAAGAAATATTTACAAGACTGAAAAATGCATTTGTTATTAATAAACAAAGGGAGTTTCAATACAAATTATTGCATGGGGCTATATATACGAAACAAAGACTCTTTCAATTTGGTTTCGAGTTGGATAATCTATGTTCCTTTTGTAAAAATCAAGTTGAAACATACCAACATTTGTTTTTAGAATGTCCTAAAGTTAAACAATTATGGCAGGACATTAGTAAAAAGCTGCATCTAAGAGAAATTAATATAAATGATTGGAAATCCATTTTTATGGGACTATCGGGTAAAACGGTACGAATATATTTAATAAATTGTGTAATTTTTCTTGTCAAATACATAATTTTTTCTTCAAGAAAACAAGGCGAGCTGCCATCTCTACGGAAAACAGTTACTTGGATAAAAGATCACAGAGACGAAGAATATAAGATAGCCAACAAAAAGGGGAAATTGGGGGTGCACTTAAGGAAATGGGAACAGATTGATGCGTTTCTTTGATTTTGTTTTCGTTTGTTTTTGTGTTGTTTTTTTGTTTGTTTGTTATGTTTTGTTTTGTTTGTTTGCTTTTCTTATGTACTCATTACGGACAGGCAAACCGGAACTGGATGCATGCATGGGTGTTCGTATGTTGGGGGAGGGAGAAGGGGGGGGGGGGTGTGAGAAGTGGGAGTGAGAATGAGTGTGTGTGTGATTGGTAGGAGAATGGTGAGGGGGAAGGGTTGGGTGGATGAGATGAGTGTGTAAGGGTGAGTTTGGGTGGGCCATGTATATCTTCCTCTAAGATTTTTAAATCTTTTTAAAATAAAGAATCGTTTCAAGAAATCATGTATAATTGATATTTTTTTTCTTCTAAATGCATGTTCAATGATCGATATATTGTATTTGTTTTCTTTCTAAAAAAAAAGGAGCCTTTGTTCTGTTATTCCGATTTTAAGAAGACCTTATATTGTTTAAAAGTATAATTGGTCTATGTAAACTCTGTTCTTTAGTTCCTTTTTGTCTGAATATTATATACACTGTATTATGATTTAATGTGATATTAATGTATCTTTCAAGACGAAGGAATAATATATTACTTGAAAGAAAAAGCTCTTTATTATTACTATAATATATTATATGAAAGAAAATAGTTATATATCTATGTCCAACGATTGATGCATTGTATTTTGTTTTCATCGAAAAATAATTATGGATAATTTCAGAGAATTTTATAATTTTTATTGGTATTAATGTATTTCATTAAGTTTCTTTTGTATATGCAAATTATTTTATATGTGACTTATCATGATTGTTTCTTGAAATGTAATATTGTTCTTGAGAGGAAGCAATAAAATATTATTAAAAAAAAAAAAAAAAAAGCTCAAGACGAAGGAATAGTATATTACTTGAAACAAAAAGCTTTTTATTATTACTATACAGTATTATATGAAAGGAAATAGTTATATATCTATGTCCAACGATTGATGCATTGTATTTTTCTTTCTTTTCATCGAAAAATAATCATGGATAATTTCAGAGAATTTTTTTATTTTTTACTGGTATTAATGTATTTCATGAAGTTTCCTTGTATATGCAAATTATTTTATATGTGACTCATCATGATTGTTTCTTGAAATGTAATATTGATCTTGAGAGGAAGCAATAAAATATTATTCAAAACAAAAAATAAAGCATTCAAAACAAAAAAATAGAGGCAAAAAAGCTTTTCAAAAAACAAAACAACAAAAACAAACTTGAAGACGAGCAAATTATATTGATGGTTTATTGTTTTGTGTGGGCGTCATGAAAAGAAAATATGACCGTAAACCAAGCCGGAAACATACTTAAAGCCGGAAACTAGAAACGATAATTGTTGTTCAGGTCTGTATGACTTGCCACTGTATCAGGAATAAAATTTAACCGGAAAAAAAAACCATAAAAAAAAAAACCGTGCATCAACATACCGCATTAATAAAGAATAATACTGGCGTGGCTCATTTTCTTTGAATTCTTCTTTTTTTCATGACAGACAACACAATTACATTCTCTTAATACAAACTGTCAATTAATCATATAATATGATTTAAAATACCAATAACCGGAAATTAAATGCTCGTTAGATTTTTCCTTTCATTTTGTTAACCCCACAAAATATGTAGAAAAAGAGGAAATGTCAATCCCAATAAGTTTGGCTATAATTATTACATGCTCAATCACCCCGCCATATTTTAGTATAGTACCGACTCGACATAATTTCAGTCTGTGTTTTTTAAGTCATCATTTCTGACCTTCCAGTGATCCAGATTACCAAGTTTGAGAAAAATACGGAAGTTTATCTATAGGTGCTAAGAACTTGAAATTAAAAAAATATATATTACTTTTTTTAGTTTTGTGGCCAAATGCAAGGTCTTCAAATTTACAAATTTTAGACAGGAATTTGAATAGGGGAGTACCAACGTGTATTAATGTGAATCTTTATACTTCATGGAGCACACGCATCTGCAAAGTAATCCACCATTGCGTCATTCGTAGGGTCAACAAACTTCTTGGCCACATAATGCGCGCGAAACTGACTTGTTGGGTATTGAAAATGGGGTCTATCGTCTGCCAGCGCTCTGTGAATGACGTCAGCTATGTCCTCCGGCTCTTGAGGGTTATTGTCAAAACCTTCCCGAAGAACTGAGGAACATTTCTCTATTGACATTCGAACGGGATCACTCGGGTCAAGCTGATGGGCGAAGTCAAAGGTCGGGAGGTCATTGACTGAAAAGTTCTCGCCGAACTTGGAATGGACCGGACCAGGCTGGATAGTACTCACCCTGCAAAATAAAAGTAAGAATTGACAGAAAGGTTACCGGCCCCTCCCTTAAATTTGATTACAGTGTTGAGTCGCATAGGTGAATTCCAGCCAAGCGGTATAATTTTACAGGAGCGCACATGCTGCGTTAGTATTTTACCGGGTACCAAATTATTTACCGGGGTCAGGGGGTCAGGAGAAGGAATAGGTGATGTAGGCCTGTGGGTAAGGTGTTATTAGCTGCTATCATCATCGGATGCTGTCCATGCCAGAGATAATTATACTAGTACGTTATAATTTTTGATGAACTCATGGAAGAAGGGAAAGTGTGATTAGGGGAAGGGGAGATATAGATGAATCTTATCTGATGTTGTATACAACTTTTTAATATACTCTTTGATCATAAGGTCTAAGAGTATAGCTGCTGTTGTAGACTTTTATAGTACCCTTTCAGTGCATACTTACACTTTACAAAATAACTGTAGATTAACAGGTTTTTTGTAGATTAACAGGTATTTTTGACTTGTAATATTACAAGTTTTGGCCGTTTTTCTGTTAATACGGTATTTTTCTTGTGAAATGGCAGAAAAATTGCTATTAAATAGTGATTTTCCTGCCATTTCACAAGAAAAATACCGTATTAACAGAAAAACGGCCAAAACTTGTAATTTTACAAGTCAAAAAACCCTGTTAATTTACAGTTATTTTTTACAGTGTAGAGTGCCACGGATCTTCATAATTATAAGGGATGCTCGTCGCCATGGTTGCAAATTAATGATATATGTATTGGGAGGAGGAGAAGAAGAAGGAAAAGGAGGACAGGACGAGGAGGAGAAGGAAGGGGAGATGAAGGAGGAAGAAAAATAGTAGGGAATTGGAAGACGGAGAAGAATCTTACCAGATCTTGTAAGGTTTAAGAGTATAGCTGACAGACTCTCAGAGAAAACTTACAGTGCATACTTAGAGGAGCTGTAGATCTCCTTGTAAGGGATATCTGTCAACATTGTTACATTATGAGGAGTGGGGAAAGGAAAATGGATACGAATCTTACCAGATGTTAAAGGTCTACGAGTAGCTAGAGCATGTACAGACTTCTGGATAAACCTTCCAGTGCATACTTAAGAGCGCTACGGATCTCTATGTAAGAGATGCTCGGTACCATAGCCACATGAGGAAGAGGGGAAGGAGGATGGGTACACACTTAGAAATAAAGGTACAATTTTGCACCCTTCAAATGCAACACTGGCAGCACCTTTTTGGGTGCAACTTTGCACCCTAAGAAGCTTTTTGCACCTTTAAGGGTGCAGTTAGCTACATTTTGCACCCTTAAAGGGTGCGGAGTTGTACCTTTTAGAAAAGGTACAAATTTGCACCCTTTGGATGCAAAAATGCACCCTTAAAGGTGCAAAGTTGCTCCTTTTAGGGTGCAAAGGGGCATTAAAGGGTGCAAACAAGAACAAAAAGGTGCATTTTTGCACTCTTTTCATGTAGGGTGCAAGAATGCACCCAAAAAGGTGCTGCCAGTGTTGCATTTAGGGTGCAAACCTGAACCTTTTTTTCTAAGTGTGTAGGTGGAGGGGAAGAAGGAGCGGAAAGCTAGAAAAGATGGAGAAGAATCTTACCAGATGTTGTAAGGTCTAAGGGTAGCTGCTAGACTCTCGGAGAAACCTTCCAGTGCATACTTAGAGGAGCTGTAGATCTCCTTGTAAGGGATACCTGTCAACATTGTTACATTATGAGGAGTGGGGAAAGGAAAATGGATACGAATCTTACCAGATGTTAAAGGTCTACGAGTAGCTAGAGCATGTACAGACTTCCGGATAAACCTTCCAGTGCATACTTAAGAGCGCTACGGATCTCTATGTAAGAGATGCTCGGTACCATAGCCACATGAGGAAGAGGGGAAGGAGGATGGGTAGGAGGAGGGGAAGGAGGAGCGGAAAGCTAGAAAAGATGGAGAAGAATCTTACCAGATGTTGTAAGGTCTAAGGGTAGCTGCTAGACTCTCGGAGAAACCTTCCAGTGCATACTTAGAGGCGCTGTATATCTCCATATAAGGGATACCTGTTTCAAAATTTGATAACCATGAAGTGAAATCCAAATTTTAGACATATTTGGCAGTCATTGTTTGTTTGCTTGTTTGTTTTGATTGAATTTATTTCTGCGTTCAATAACGGGATACAAAATAGTCAAAATATGTAAACATATTATGAGACATTAACAATTCACTTCTACATACAAAGAAAATATGTATATGGGAAATTAAAATTTTACAAATAACAGAATTTGTGACCGCAGAAGACCGTCATCAAAATCAGGCAGGCAAAATACCTGACTGTAAAGACTTATGAAATATGTGTGTTAGTTGGTCAGCAATAAAATGGATTATTTTCTTCAAAAGTGAAGTACTAATTATTTTCATGATCTTAGGATTTCGAAGAATTAATGATCTAGTAATAATAACAACTAGTATTTCAGTATTTCATTATGGGATTCAAAAGGAGAGATGCCTGAATCGGTTAAGAAAAGAATTCCGTATAATGAGCATTATTTGGAGTAGCAATATTGTCAGCAAGTTGAGGACCAAAATAAGTGCAAAATAATTAAACCAATCATTACAGTCATTAGAATCTGCAATTTTTTTACCATTAAAAATCAAACCATTTCGTATATAACTTTCCATGTGGCGCTATAGAGTTGGATCGCACCTTTTATAATGTGTTTGGAAAGTGTAATTTGCGAGAGAAACGAATTAACTGTAATTGTTACGGTATGTTTTATAAACAAGTAGATTTGTATCCGTGGGGTTACGCCAAGGATGTTTATAATTCGATTTCTTGTTTTAATTTATGCCTTTAGTTATCCATGTGTTGATAGCTTTATCACGTTTATGTTTATGGCATGTTTTTAATGTTATGAATTTGTAGCTTTTTAATCAAAATTTTCATATGCAATACTCACATCATCTGTATTAGGAATATCATTCCCCCCATCTTCCATGGCTAAATCCTGTTTTAACATTTATATATTGTTAGGGGTCTCTTTCCGATACATACAATTTTGTGGTGGTTTAAAACGAGACAATAACAACTGTCCAAATTAACTTTCTTATATATTGCCTTCTTTTCTGTTTCTCGCTCTATTTCCTCTATCTATTGGTCAAAGTAGATTTTCGTCTTTCCTTCTCTTTTGCGTCTCTCTCCCTCCGTCTTTCACTTTACCCCCTCTTTCCATGCGTCTTTAAGTATGCCTTTTGTAGACCTTTAAATATGTCCATATTAGTCTGTAAGTCTTAAGGTGTTTAACCTTCTTTTTGTCATCCCTCACCCTCTATCTTGCTTCTTAAACCTAAAATGGGTCATATCGAATTTGTTCAACTAGAGGTTGATTAGTTCAAACATTTATGATATTTCACTTTCAAGAAAAATTAATCTATATTTCCACTCACCGAATATACCGGTGGTACTGCTGATGTTAATTATACGACCTGACTTCTGATTCTTCATGATAGGAATCGCTTCCTGGGTCATCCTGACGGCCCCGAAAAAGTTGGTTTCCATGACTCTCCTGATCTGATCGAAGGTGGTGTCTTCAAGCAGACCATAGCTGCCTATACCTGAATTGTTGACTGATGTTGGACGATTGTTATACACCCGAAAAATAAACAAATTATGAGACAGATATATCAAACAGAGACAAAGAGAAAACAAAAGAAGTAGAGGACGTCGAACAAACACAAACAAGAAGGAAATCAAGAAAAAAAAGAAGAAAATAGAGCAAAATGATAAGGTTTAGTCTCAGATAGCCATTTGGTACTCTTGCAACCGGAAAAAAACATATGTCCCCCTCGGAAATCTACTCTAGAATACTGCCACAATTTTTTTTGTTGAAAAATTCAAATATATTACAATTATTATAAACATGCCTTTTTTTTTAAAGCAAGTTGTAAATTCAGTACATGTACTACAATGATATGTGTCAGTGTGGATACCAAGTGCGCAACCCTGAAAGATGAAAACCTACCAGGCAATTGAATTACGATTTTTAAATTTTTAATCATAAACTATCTTGATATCTAAAGTTTGATGGACTTGAAAGACTCAGCCTCTCCGTACATATACAGTCATGTAAGTAAACTTTTCCAACAGTTTCTTTTGACTTTTTAAAGATATAAAAATGACCTCATATTCACCCAAGACGTCCAAACGACCATGCTTCTTCATCACAGTCTTCACCGCATCCGTGATCGTGTCGTGTTTCGTCACATCGAGCTCGAGAACGAACAGGGTGTTGTGGAGTTCCTTCCCCGCAGCCTTCTCGAGCTCGGTCCGCTTGGCCAGGTCCCGCATCGTGGCGTAAACCACGTACCCTTTCGCTGCATCCTGAGCAAGCTTCACGGCTGTAGCAAGACCAATGCCGGACGAGCAACCCGTGATCAGCGTAATCTTTGGTGCCATAAATTATTTTTTGTCTATAACGAAAATATCAATAAAAAATTATTATAGCGGTTCTCTATGAATAGCGGTCCTATATGAATAGCGAGCGGACCCTAATTTATGCCTCTATTGACCCACCCACCCTTTGTCCCACCATTAGCTAAAAGGACTTGCAGATATTATATTTAACTTTAACTATCTTTTGGAGTTATTGTTTGATTTTTACAGAGATGCATGTGAACGAACCTTTGCAGTAGAACAGTGACAGATCTGTATTACTTCTATGACAGAGCTTACAAAAGTATAAACACGACGATAGTCTATATAGAGTTCCTAATGAAATGAATATGTAACTTTGATAAAATTTGTATTATGTAAGTTTTAACGTATTAAAGGGCCCCTGCAACCAAATACAACCCAAATGCAAGTTTTTTGTTGTTAATGTGCAGGGATGCATAAAACTATAATATTTTGTTATTCAAACATCGAAATATGTTTCATAGATTTTTAAATATTTTTTGAAATATTGTTTCCAACCTCCTAAGCTCCACCCTAAAAAAAAGCTCCAGATCTCATTCCTGTTATGACATCATCTGTCAATCATCAGTCAGGTACACTAACATTCTACAATAGACAGTGGAATGTAAATTCCTCCAGCTCAACATAATGCTCACAACAGAATTGCATGCTTTCGAACAATACCTCTTTAGTACCATTCTTTTCCTGATGATCCTGCAGCATGTCTGACATAGCAACTACTATGTAGGCATTGTATGGTCTATTAGAACAGATGGTCATCTCTGGCAAAGCTGCATACCACTGTCTCCCCTTAGCTCTCTAATGATTGACTGATGATGTCACTGCAGGAATGAGATCTGGAGCATTTTTTTTAGGGTGGAGCTTAGCATGTTTGAGAAAATGCTTTCAAAATATATTTAAAAATCTATGCAACATAATGATTTAGATGTTGAATTACAAAATATAAATTGTATGCATCCCTTCACATCAACAAAAATCAACTTGCATTTGGGTTGCAGTGGACCTTTAAGGCGAGTTCGTGTGTATTACCATTCCTATTCAGCCTATACACAGTCACAAAGATGGCCTCAATGTACAGGACGCAAATATCCCGTTTAATAAATACAAGCGTAATGTCGAGGTTATTCAATATGTTAGTATTGATAGAGAAGAGAGAGCGAGAGAGAGAGAGGGAGAGAAATAGATAAAAACATATAATGTGACACTGATGAGAGTATATTCGCAAGCTTGCTAATAGGTTGAATATCATGAATATATGCCGATATTTCAACTCATGTTAACAGATTCAACCAGATTGGGGAAAAATTACTGATCACGGATTAGATCACTCACCTGCTACGTACTCGACTTCTCACCCAAACCAGATGAACGGATCTACCTATTCTACTCCTTTCCGCGGGGCTTCGCTGCATGCACTGAACTTCATAGATCAATATCTATCAAACGTTTTGACTGAAATGTGTTGAACAATAAAAGTACGGTGCTTACTATCCAAATTGTGTTCAAAGTTCGGCCGAAATTAATTCATTTTTGTTAAGAAAGGTTATGTACACAATGGACCGTGTGGTTTTTAATCGCGGACTATGGACACCGTAAAGATTTCATGATTGAAGTTCTGGTCACTCTTTTTTATGTCGACATGTAAAGTAAGCTCGTTTAACATGTTAACAATTGAAATTAAGTGTGCTTGGTCCTATGGTCATAATTTGCAGACTTTCAAGCAAAACTGAATTTATATTTATTATAATTAGGACGATTCCGTGTTGGAAGAATGGACATTCATAGGATCACGATCGATCAACATGGTCATAATTTTTGTCATGATTTTTGTTAAGATTATAATTAGGAAGACCGAAATAAAGATTTCAAAGAAAAAAATGAAATTAAGCAAGTTAGTAATTACATGTACCATGAAACCACATGCAGTCAAATGCTCTGAAAGGTGATTTTAACTCAAGGAAATTTGAAAGTCCCAACCGTGGGAGGGCATACTTCATTCCAACGTCCATGGCCATAAACAGGGGCACACTGAAAGAACGGTAGATGCCAATAAACGTTACTAAAATCACGTATTATGAAAATATTGCGAGGGCTTGATATCCCACCCCAAAATAAAAACAACAAAAAATTTCTCGCGGCAATTTCTAAGCCCATATCTGGACGACTACCCCGCTATAACTAATCTGCAGGACAACTATCCCCTCTAACAATCCCACTTGAGAATTGGAACTTGAGATAAGGGTAAGGATTAGGGTCTCCACAGGAGTTGAAAAACGGGAGGATTTGGATCTCTGTGTGTGTGGGTATTTGGAAGGGCAGGGGGTCCTCTCCTCCCATGTAGATATATGGATTAGACATCGTTTTTTTAATTATTAAGGCGTTGGCAAAGTGCCTTTGAAAGTTTGGGGAGTATTGATGAATAAAGTTCACTTTTTTTTTTAAAGTAGGGATATATCTGACAAAAGCGGGAAATGCATTTTAAGGCTTTCTTAAATACAGTACCGTTCGGTTGTCCTTCATCCATTTCCTTTTCTTATTTGATTTAAATGACGACCCTCTTCTTTGATTATGAATAGCGACCCTCTTCTTTGATTATGAATAGCGACCCTCTTCTCTGAATATGAATAGCGACCCTCTTCTCTGATTATGAATAGCGACCCTCTTCTCTGATTATGAATAGCGACCCTCTTCTTCGATTATGAATAGCGAACTTCTTCTTCGATTATGAATAGCGACCCTTATGAATATTGACCTTTATGAATAGCAGCCCTTATGAATATCGACCTTTATGAATAGCGACCCTCTTTTCGTATTATGAATAGGGACCCTTATTTTTAACGATCCTTATGTCTTATTATGAATGGCGGTCCTTATGAATAGCGACCCTTAGAACGGAAAATGGGCACTAATCATATAAAAAACAAAGGCACAGATTTCAAAAGGGGCAGTAATTTCTGAAGTTAAAGGGGGCACTTATCAGAAGGTGAAAAGGGCATTTATCTGAAAGAAGGGGCGCTGTTATACGAAGGAAAAGGGGCAATTATCATAAGTGAAAAAAGGCGCTTATCAGAAGGAAAAATTGCACTATTAAAACGGGAAATGGGGACTAATTAGACGAAAAAGGGGCAATTATTAGATTTCATTAGGGCAGTAATGTCTGACGTTAAATGGGGCACATATCAGAAGGTAAAAGGGGCACTTATTAGAGAGAAAAAGGGGCACTATACGAAATAAAGGGGGCACTTATCAGTTATGAAAAGGAGCACATTTGGGGCTACTTGAAACAGTGGGAGAAGTTGTTATAGATCAGTAATTGAATTGGGATTAGACATCTAGAACATAATATACGCAAAAAATTAGTAAGCTTGTTAAACTTTTGGACCGTCTTCGTAATCATTTGAATGAACCTATAGCTGAAAATTGATTTAATAATGCTGATATAGTGTACAATTCATATGATAAAATATACAGCAATCAATTGCAAAAGTTACGAAATAGAGCAGGTAGAATTATACTCTGGATAAGTCCATTAAAACACATATCTAATTATCATATTCATCAGATGCTAACCTATAGCTGAAAATTGATTTATCTGTCAATTATTCTTCCTTTATTTAATAATGCTGATATAGTGTACAATTCTTATGATAAAATATACAGCAATCAATTGCAAAAGTTACGAAATAGAGCAGGTAGAATTATACTCTGGATAAGTCCATTCAAACACATATCTAATTATCATATTCATCAGATGCTAAATTGGGAATCATGGGCTTGTCCTCGTTTAAAACATACAAATTCAATGTTAGTTTTTAATTCTTCATGATCTTAGTGCCCTTTACTCACATCCAGTTCAATTCAGTTTAATTTCGGTTTATTAAAATATAATATACAATGTAGTAGTCCAAGGACTAACAGTGCAATGTTTACATAAAATGAGCAACAAAAACATGAATAATTATATACAATTAAAATTATTAAATAATTATAATAATATAATATAATATATAATAATTATTACAAAAGGACATACATCAAACTGAATTAATATTGTAACAAAATGATAATGATTAAAAAAAATTAGCGTCAGGCTGACAAAAGTATTGCATAAAAAGTGATTTTTGAAATCCACTTTTAAAACAAAATATGTAAATAAAATCTTAGTTGGAATTTATATGTGTCAAAATTACTTGATATGCCGGATAATCTAATATATTAAGTTACGGTGAATGAATTATTTTAAGAAGCAAAGTGAATCTGTGTGCAATATTCAATGATTATTGAGTAATTTCATATGACCAACTGTTAGTAACCATAAGCTTAGTACAACAGAGTGAAAATTAATACATTACAAAATCGAAATGAGATACATAAGAAACTGTTATGGGACTGTACAGCATTGCGTATTGCACAAATACTATTATTATTGAGTTTTCACATTAGATTCTATACATGTTGAGTTTACACAAGTTATGATATTAGCAGAATAAGACACAATAGTTTAAGAACAATATTATAAAGAGAGAAATCACAGCTGCATTATTATTATGCACAACACTGAATTACATATGCACGATATTTCAATTTTGAAATCAATTAAACAAGACAAAACAAAAGCTCTAAAACATTTTAAAACAAAGTGCATAGCATACAAAAGCTAGATGACCTACAACTGAGCATTAACTCTAGTCTGACGAGTGTGGGGACACTTGATTTCTTTTTCACTTTGTTTATTATCAATATTATTTACGTTCCATCCGAAATACATCGTTACCAAATCCACATACCGAATCATGTAGAATGTTTTCAAAAACGAATTATATTGTATTTAGAACAAGGATCAGGGGGGTACCGGCAGATGTAAGATTGCATATTGATGATATAATACTAAATCACGTTCAAAACGTAAAATTTCTTGGTATTTATTTCAATGAACATTTATCATGGAATAGACATATCATTAATGTAAAAAATATTATTTCTAGAAATGTTGGTATTTTATCAAAGTTGAAATATTCACTCCCACAACAAGTTTTGCATATGCTTTACAATTGTCTCATATTACCTCATATAAATTATTGTAACTTTGTATGGGGAAACACTTATAAATCACAAACTTGTATTATTTATTTGTTACAGAAGAAGGCAGTTAGAATAATAACTAAATCTCAGTATCGTGTTCACGGTGTTCCTTTATTTAAACAATTAAATATATTTCCTATCAAACAGTTAGTTCTGTTTAATACTCTGATATTTATGTATTCTATACAAATCATATCCCCAAACTTTCATTTTAAATAAAGATATATATTGTTACAATACAAGACAAAATGAGAGATTTCATGTTCCTAAAGTCAAAACTTCTGTTGGCTTACAATCAAGTACATATGTTGGGATGAAAGAATATAATGATTTGCCTGAAAATATTAAAGCCAGTACAACTCTAACTAGATTTTAAAAACTGTGTAAAATACACATTTCAAATAAGTATTGATCAATTTGATTGTTTGTACTTATATTATTCCGAATTTGTGAGTGTTACATATTGTTATTACTGTATGTGTCTCAGTCTATGTGAGTGTGTGTGTGTGTGCGTCTGTGAGTATGTGTATCTGTACAACATTTTTATTCGAATTGTCTTTTATTGTAATATATATTCGTCCACATTTATGTCTATATTACTGTCATTTTGTTGGGTGCTAATCACAAGCTTTTAGCTTCTCGGCACGCCTAACCATTATTTTAATGTTTTTTATACATGTATAATTTCAAAAGATTTGTTAAATATGTATTTTAATATTATTTTTTATGGTTAAAGTTCAATCAATCAATTATGGGGCATCGTATCTTAACGTCTTACCTTATATTGTAAAATCATCTTTCAGTTATAATGAATTCATGAGGGCATTAAATGAACACACGTTTAGAAGGTATCTTCCTTTAAAAATTGAAGAATTTAACATTAATGACTAATAAGGTTAGGGAGGGTGATATGGTTTGCTTTTGGGTGGGTGGGGGCATGTTACCACGAACAGAAAAAATATTATTGTTGCCAATTTGAAGAACAAAATGTGATCAATTTGGCCCTGAAATATTTCCTGTCTTGAAAGGGTTAATAAATAAACCTTATACAATCAAATCCAAGAATCTTAAAAGGCACAAAGATGAAGGGGGAGAAAATCCACAGATAATCGCACTTGTCATTCCTGCTATCCAAATAATGATTCATGACTCTATAGGCTAAAAGAGGGGCTCTGGAAATTCAGTTGCGGGAAAGAGTTGTCTTCTGAACTAATTGTTGATACACTCAGATTTTGTGGCCTTATTTTTTTTTCTAACATTGACAATCTAATTGAATATTCAGAGCACTGCTTTTAAAGAATATTATTCACATAAATGCCATAAAACTTAATCTAAATAAATTTGACATCCCTCAACTTTACAATGTGCAACCCTCAGATATAGCTTTTGAGTGATTACCATTCAAAAGTCTCAATTTGTTTTGTATTGAGTTATTTAAGATAATCTTCAACAATCAGTTCTAGAGGTCAACTCAAGATTTTATTTCAAATTACCACCTCGAATGAATTAAATATTCGAATTGTTTCATACCATAAAAATATGATATTACGTAGGATATAGATTATCGTGGGAGTTAAATATTCTAGAAAATGTGTACTCTTTTAGTCCGTGACCAGGGGCTGGGTGGGTACAAGAGCCAGTGGTTGCATTTCTAAATCTAGAATGGCCCCTTTCAATATTTCAAAATGAAAATTGTTGAAGCCCCCCCCCCCCACACACACACACACATCGGAAGCAAAGCGGAAACCATTGTGCCCTACTGGACAAAATCATAGCTACCCCGCTGTTCTCATTCCAAGCTTCAAATATCCTTCGCATCGAATTTATCGTTCGAATCAACCAGGGAAAGGTTACATTTCCCCGAATCAACCCTCGGATGAACTGGAACATGATGGTAAAATGGAAGGATAATCTCTGCTCAGTTCTTACAAAACACGTGATTGGACAATCTATGCACGATTTGAATCAGGTCAGCCAATAAGATGGGACTTCACTGCAGAGATTGATGGCATAATCTCCTACCACGTCACAAATGTTCGTCACCTCTCGCCGTTGCAACATGCCTTGTCGAAGCTGAAAACTGTCAAACGATGTGTTGAGCGCCACCTATCGGTAAAACAACATAATAAAGTAATCTTAAGTTCAGACAATTGCTGGGGGAAAAGTCACGGGGTCTGAAGAAATGCTCACTGAAGGTTCACGACAACAAATAAATGATTCATACCATAATATTTTGGTAGAAATGTATGATAGCTAATAGACAGAGAAAGATTAGTAAATCGAGCTGGCATTGTCGTCCACCATGTCCACGTACAATACGCGGTCTCAACTATAATTCTTGAATCTGAGATTATCATTTTCCAACAGATTTTCGCTGATTTGTTTACAATTTGGTGGTCCCGATAATACAGCCACTGCATAATAAACATTTCAAAATAATTCAAGTTAGTTTCGTTTGAAATGCAATTCCATTTCCAGAACTCAGTATTAGTTTTAAACAGTATTAAACAAAATGATAAGTGATAAGATTACGACTATGCGATTCTGCAAAATCTCCTGTTTATCTTTAAACTAGTAAGAATTCTCATTTGAAGGAAATAATACTGGCCCAAAATAGGTAAAGACGGAAATGGTCCTCGGAAGCCGGACAATAGTCCTCGAACGTCGAACAATGAATTTGTGCCTTATTCCGTCAATATCTGACCGCGTATAGGCCTTTCAACTGTTCTAGTATCATAAAAAACACTTCATAGCATAAAAAGCTTCTAAGGAATCCAAGTGGTGGAAAGTGTTGAATAACACCAAAATCAGTGATAATTATTTTCCATTTTCCACAAGCACCAACAGAGTCAAGTACTATACACATAAATTTATTGGCCAACTGCGTTTCAGCTGGCCATTTCTGTTGTGTGATTGCCATACCAAGCAACGTGTTCGTACTGGGTCCAACTTACACCAAGCTCTATGTTTATACATATCGGAGAGGGAGCTAAAGAGAGGGACAGAAAGAAAGACAAATCGTGTATTACAACCAATATAGTTATCTGTCATTCTTTTCACAAACTCACCAAATGAGACTTCAATTCATTCAAAGTCTGAATAGATGACTTGCCACTAGGAAAGTGAAAGTGATCCAGAAAACATGGGCCGTCGGCTTTTAGAAACTGTCGAGGTTTGTACACTGTGAGGTTCTGGATAGGAGGAGGAATAACAATAATGATAACCAGTGGAGAAGCTAAGGGCGCGTGCCCCCCCCCCCCCCCCCCTCCCCCCAAAAAATATATAAAGAAAATAAAGAAAATAAAATAAATACAAAATTTGCATAGTGAAATTTAAAAACAAAAGAGAAAAGGAAGAGGGGAAGAACGAAATAAAACAATGGGACTTCCCCCACACCCGTACCCCTATTCAGTAGCCTTGTTAATTCTCGTTTCATCCACTGAGTAAGGTCGCGTCATCCGATTAGAGTCTAAATCATATATTGAAGCTAAAAGATCTGTATGCTGAATATCCAGAGCAGCACTTCGACAATACATATCATAATAATACAATTTAGTTAGATATAATTTCAAAATATATCATATATCATAATTTTTAATTCGATAATACTTTCCTTGTGATTATTGCAGGTACATCAAATGCAATCGCCATCGCTGATGTGCTACTTCCTGTTTATGTTAAAGGCATTGAGTAACTTTGTGGAGGCTTGATTTAATAAATTGTTGAATATTGATATCTGTCTTGTATAATGATGTTCAGAATGATAAATAAATAGCCAGGCATAGAAAGGTTTTCAAATATATAATGCTATTATTAACATATCTGCGACTGAATACTCCCATTTACGAAAGCGTATGGCCATATGCTTTAGTCTAACACTGAGTCAATGGGGAAAATGAGTCTGGCATTTTCCGGTCACTTGCATATGTTTACTTTTGTGAAGCACATGATGATTTTGAAGTGCTTTTTTCCACATGGGCTTCATTTTTACACCATATTACATACACTGATAACATGTAAGGCCAGAAAGCTCAGATTTTATCAATCCTCCACAAAGTTACTCAATCACTTTAATATGCAGTTGTATTGACAACAATGACTGTGATGATGAAGATGATGATAAAAGCAAAAACTTATCATTATTGTTATCATTATTATTATTAGTTTTACTATCATTATTGTTATTATTATTACTATTATTTTTACTGTTGCCTTCTTCATCATCATCATCATCACCATCATCATCATTATCAATTACTATTATTATCATTATTATTATTATTATTTGTATTAGTAGTAGTAGTAGTATTACTTACAATATTACATAAACAGTAGTATTACTACTACTATTTATCATTATTATTAATAATAATAATAATGCTGATGATTTCAATGCTATACCTGGTTGTGGTGATGTACTATCCTTAACGCATCAATTGGAGTGTGATCAGAAAATGAGATGATCATTACGCTGATCCCTTCCATGTTACGTGCCGTACCATTTGATATATAATCCTCCGTCCTATAAACCTCTTCCAAGGAACTGCGAAAAATCTGCATGTATAACAAACAACATGACAAGAGAGTCGTAAATTTTGATAAGTTTTTTAAAATTCTTTCAATGAAAATCAATCGTTTTAATTTGCCGGAAGGGTGCGAAAAGTTATACGTTCTCACTAGGTACTTTATCACTGGGTAACTAGGTTTGAATAAATTCATCAAAATCAGAAACACGTTCATACTCTGGTTAAGTGGTTATAATAAATCAAATTTTATTTCACACTTTTAATAAATCGAGATCTTGACTTTAGTGAAAAAAAATGATACAGTATATTTAGCGAATTTCAAAACTGATGTTGGCTCAGTAGCCATATAACATTGTATAAATAGATATGATAACTAGTGCTAAGAAAGGTAATATTCAAATAATTTCTTGGTACTGCAAAATTTCAATATGGCACGAAAAAGAGACATGATAACGAAGCTTTTCGACCTGCACTCATCAGGTTATCACGCAGGTATATAACAAATTACTTGAAATCAACTATATTATACTCGGTGAACCCGGACGCAACCTACACACAGGATGCTACCGTCAACTAGCAAGGATGTACTACCCACCCCCCACTTGAGTAATGTTATTTACCAATTTCAGTGCCGGTGCGATGCCAGGTACGTGGGCCGTACTTCTCAGCGGTTGGCTGATCGCATTAAACAACACATTCCCTCGATTATTCGGAACCGTACAACCAATCAGCGCACGCAGCCCGTCCGTGCCTGCAAATCTGAAATGCGCGCTAACAGACCAAAGATAGCCAAATGCGATTCAGCGATTGGTCTCCACTTGCTGAACAATCCAGCTTGCGCACAAAGCTATGCCGACGATCAATTCTCAATTATGTCCCGGGCCAGAAGCTCAGCGCATTTACGCTTTCTGGAAGCTGCTTATATTCAATCGCAAGAACCTCTTCTGTGCAGACAAAAGGAGTTCGTCCAAGCTTTGCGATTGTTCTGAAATTACGGCGTCTAGGTTGCGTCCGGGTTCACCGAGTATAATATAGTTGATTTCAAGTAATTTGTTATATACCTGCGTGATAACCTGATGAGTGCAGGTCGAAAAGCTTCGTTATCATGTCTCTTTTTCGTGCCATATTGAAAGGTAATATTATATGCTTGCTGATAAGAAATCAGGGATCTACAGACTATTATCTATCCGAGGGACTAGCTGATTGAGAATTAAAGGAGAATGAAACGCAACAAACATTAGCTGATAATCATGTGGAAAATTGTCAGCCTGTTCAAAAGATCTTGAAAATACTCCAATTTGATTACTCAGTAAGGAGAACAATCTCTCTACAGTTTTCAGATTCCTTGCTAGATATTTTTCCATGGGGGCTGCCATCTTGAAAAACTGTGATGTCATATTAGTACATGTCCATTTACCAGCTGTACACAATAGATTTAATGTTGCATAATGAATAGCTATTGTACAACTAAAGCCACCAATGCAAAATAGCAGCCATCTTATAGTACCCCCATTGTCGCGCACAGGTGATATTTGAGAGCAGTTGTAGGTCTTTTTCACTTCCTATTGTAGCTAGTGTACAAGTAACAGGTTAGTGGGTATCTCACAAATAGAACTGTTCTGATATTACTTTGTAAAGAAAATGGCAGCCCCCATGGCATAATGTCTAGCAAGGAAACTGCAACTTTTGGAGACACTGCTCTCCTTATTAAATAATCAAATAGGAGTAATTTCAAGATATTTGTAATGGGTTGACAATTATCTACATGCTTATAGGCTAATGTTTGTTGCCTTTCATTCCCCTTTAATCATGTTAATGCTTTACCAACGGGTGTGAGCGCGTCGACTTTGTTTTGAGGAACCTGGGCCATTGGCGTCATCTTGTTACACCAAGATTTTCATATAAATGAATAAATGAATATTTAATTAATGATAAATAAACAAACTTGATACTGGGGTGTATATCTCACCTCACAACGGAACCACAGGGTGACGTCCTGATGTTTCGCACACCCCTCTGTACTAACGAAGAGAACCGAACGGACATGGATATACCAAGAAGTGAAGGAGATTAGCAGAATCATAACAAGAAAGCAGAAACAGGCGAACTTCGTGAAAGGCCCCTGAAGAAAATGGCAAAACTTCTGCATTGCAGCTTACACCTATTATGAAAAATAATAGAATAACAATTACTACTGTATTCACACATGTAGGTTTCCATCTTGAGTGCAATGTAAAAAATAACTGCAAAAGAACAGGTTTTGGCCCTTGAAATTACAAGTAATTGCTTTTATTTCAATTTTACAGTCTTTCCCTGTAAAACAACAGCAAGTCTGTTGGTTTACCGGAAATCAGCATTATTTGCAATCGCCCGACATAAAACACTGTTAAAAAAACATTTCCTCATATTTTAACAAGTTACCCTGTTAAATTATAGTTTCCATAGTTCCGTTTCAATTTACATAGACTTTCCTGTTAGAAATGAAAGTTTCTACTATTTAGCAAAAATATGACTGTATGCAAATAGTTTCCTTGTTTTTCTACCCAAGTCTGTGAGAAAAACACAATCGCCCGTATTCTGAACTACGGTTTAATTTAAACCGCGGTCTATGGACAGCGGAAAAACGGGCATTCCCGGCATCCTGACTGCCAGGAATTTCCCGTGAAAAAACGGGAGCCTCTACGTGAAAAGGCCGTTGATATAATTATTTTTTCATCATGATCACCTGTATGACGTTTCTGTGTGTGAGTGTGTGGCTGGATCATATAGGGATCAAATTTTTAGAAAAAAATTAAATAATGAATAAGGTTCAGATTCTTAGACTCTTAATACGGTACAATAGTAAGATTCTTTGAAGAAAAAAACCCAATACGGAATAAGCTAACATTTCATGCAAATAACATAACGTATTGAAGATATATTTAATTCTAATTCAAATTTAGAATCTCTTAGTGAATGTTGTATATCACAGTTTCGTTGATTTATGTCAATGGTTCAAATCTAATAAATTATCTGTAAATGCTCAGAAATGTAAATGATTCTCAACGGAAAAAAATGCTGATAAAAATTAACAGAAGCACTGTACTTGACAATGTCATATTACCAAGAGTAGACAAAGCTTAATTTCTTGGCGTGTATATAGATAGCTTATTGACATGGAAATATCATATTACTGAAGTTGAAAACAAGTATCGAAAAGCATTGGTTTTATTTCAAGAATCAAACATATTTTACCCAATCATATTCTACGTATGTTAAACTGCACTCTACTTCTTCCATATTTTTCGTATTGTAATCAAACTTTCAAAAGATTATAACACTTCAGAAGTATCATATCTTGAATGCATTTTCAATGTCACACTGGTTCTGCCATTTAAACAATTAAATGTAGTGATAAAAAATTAAAACAAAGTATGTTTATGTATAAATGAATGAACAATCCTTTTCCAAATCAATAATCTCAACACTTTAATTTGCAACTCTGAATTCCATATATACAACGCTAGAAGTGATAACCAAATTCATTTACCAAAACATAGAACCAAGAGATACCAACAATACTCCGGGCCCAAACTGTGGAATACTTTGCCAGTCCGCCTACAAAACCCCCTCTCTTTGCAAACGATTTCTCACAAGGAGAAAACGTTTTTAATTAGCTGCTAAACGATTTTTTAATCCGGATTTTACAAGTAAGACATGAGTCACAGCCCCCCCCCCCCCCCTGTCAATACGCGGCCCTCTTTTATTTATCTGTATCAGTATACATACAACATCTGTTGTATGTATAGTGATACTCAATACTATACTTTTGGAAACTTTATACTGCCACTATGTATTGTACTTGGAAACCAAGAAATTTGTTTCCAGGATGTTGCATTCTGATTTCGGACTGAAAAAAAATGTTATTTAAACCAAACAATATACGGATATCAGTCACATGTTAAATCGAAATTCGATTCGGATTTTCCATCTGTGTAAATGTTTTAGCTCTTTGGTGACTCAGACAAATGGTCATTAATATTTTGTTGATGTATTCTGCTTATCGGGACAAGGATGTCAAAATGGTTACATGCCTTTTTCCGACGGTTCATAATTCCGAAGGTTCTTATTTTCGAAGGTTCATTACTCCGAAAATGAAATAGGGAGTCATAATTCCAAAATAAAAAGGGTTCATATTTCCGAAGGTTCGTAATTCTGAAAATTTACGAAAAGCTCTATTGCAATTTTGGAATTATGAACATTCGGAATTATGAAACTTTTTTTCATTTTCAGCATTACGAACCCTGTTCTAATTTCGGAATTATGAGCCCCCTGCTTTGGGAAATTAATGTTTCGAATTATAAACCTGCGGAATAATAAACCTTTGGAAAAATGAGTACCCCCCCCCCCCCCCCCCCATCATATGAGATGTATATACGCTGCCTAAATGATTTAGTAGTTATTAACTTGTTTACCATAGTGCAATTAATTCAGTTTTCTGTCACTATAATTATGCTCTTCTGTATAAAATGCCACTCTTTCTCTCTTTCTCAATCTGTTACAGCCTCTTTCCTATATCAATTTTCTTTATCTGACAGAAAAAAAGGTAATGCTGATGCCCTTACGGTAACATTTTATATTATATGTACTTTTGAGAAGAAAACAAGTGTACAAGATACTTGCCATAAATCTCCATTTAATTCCGTTCAAGGCGTTCATTAAAAGAGTTAGTGTATGCCTGAATATCATCGTGTGATGATCATGAAAGCAGTCTAAACTCGATCTGAACAATGTCATGAATCATAACGTAATAAAAAGCATACAAATATAAATGCACTAGAACTTTGGTAACATCCTGAACATACTAAGCTAATTTGATACTATGTTTCCTCTCAATCGATCAATTCATAATTACACAACAAGACAATCTAACGAATTCCACTTACCACGTTTTAGAACACTTTTCGCAAAGAATACTTTTTTTGTATGACAGTCCTAGATTTTGAAACTCTCTAAGCATGGAAATTAAAAATAGTCCGTCTTTAGATACTTTTAAAAGAAAATTAAAAACATTTCTACTTAAAAATTATAGAGGTCTTCACAGCTAATTTCGCTCACTCAACCGGCTTTACGATCTGTGTTACCTTTTCTTTTCGGCAATGTTTCGTCCTGTTTTCTAGCTTTGTCGATTTTTCATATTTTTTATTGACTTCGTGGCAGTTCCTTCCTTTCGTTCCTTCCTTTCAGCTTTTTTTTTTTGGTCTCCTTTTGTCCATGTTCTGTTCTTTGTCCCAGTCCTATTTCTGTCTTGCTTTTGCGTTTGTTCCTCGCTATTGTTCCTTTTCTCTTTTGTTAATCTTCGTAGGCAAATTACAACTTTTTCCTTTTTTCCCGGGGGGGGGGGGGAGGGTGGGGGAGGAAGGTTCGCAATATACAAGCCTTGCATTTTAGCGAATCCCCCATTTCCACAGGTAGTTTCCAGTCACTACTTTTTAAGAGTACCTTTGCTAATTACTATTGAAAATAATAATAATCTATATCTGTTCACTTTATTTTTTTTATATATACATATATTATATAATACTGAATGTAAACTATGTCATGATTTCTATTGTCTGTTGGAAATGAATAAACAAGAATTTGAATTTGAATTTTGAACTGAAAAAAAAAAATATGGGGATCTCGATCTGAGCACCTGATAACCAGGAAGGATTGTAGCTCCTCCCAATGGCCCTATAGATTCCTGGGGCCGTTGACCCACCCGCATGATTGCAGCTCCCGCGGTATTCCCCCAAATCTCGGGGACTGTGCCTCCTGCTCAATTATTATTGTGTTAGCGTATACTTTTCTATTGTGGTGACCCCACAGGTTTCCATTTATCTCAGAATCTATAACCTCCAAAGAGGCTGTAAGCATGGTAAGTACAACACAATATGGTCTATAATTCGAGCAACTTGTCAACTCCAACCTTCCAATCCTTATGCGTGCACGACAAAACAATCAAACACGTTATTATACAATCACATAATGATGCGATCTTGAGATTAACATTCAACATATAAATTCGCGGGGGGGGGGGGGGGTGTAATTGAGAAAAAAAAATCGCCAAACCTTCCAAAATTGCTTAGTAAGGGGTTATGGGGTCCAGTTTCCCTCCATAATTCCCTGACAGGAAAAAAAAAAAAAAAAAAAAAAAAAAAAGGTCTTCACTCTAAAAGTTGGGGCCACAATCGACAGAATGGCGGATCGTCTATGGTAAAAACTCATACTTCTCTTCCAAAAGGGGGGGGGGGGGGCCACGGGCCGGCTGTGCCCCCCCCCCCCCTGGATCCGCCAATGCATGTGCATATCGTATAATCTCATCCAACCTCCGAAGTCCCAATCATATTGTATGTCTCATCAATAACTTCTACGTTATTCCGTTATCTATGGCGTCTGGTCCATTACTCCTGCCCAGGCTTAAGGTTATTTCGCAGGCCCATTTTAATCGTTCAGTGGCCTCGTCTTGGCCAGTAACATAAAAAAATGCATATGCCTACCTTAATCTCACCCAACCTCCCAACCATATTTTAAGTTCCATCAAAAACTTCTCTTACGATATTCTATATCTATGTCACCTGGTCCACTACTCCTGCCCAGCCTTCCAGCCATTTCGCAGGCCCATCCTAACAAGTGAAATAAATCCTGCACATGTACATGTATATCTCACCTCACCACAACCTCACATTCGTATAGTATGGCACAATATTAACTTCTATGATATCTCTGAATATGTGCTGCCAGCACCAATATTCCTATAACCAGACTCCCAGCCATAGGCAGGCCCCTTCTTATTCCACACAGTGGAGAATCCTCTCCTCAGCCAGTAAAATGTTTCCCGTACATGCATATATCAATCTCTATCCTAACCTCCCATCCACATTGTAGGTTCCTCAATAACTTCTCTTATGGTACATGTATTTCTGTATCTAAGCCACCTGCTCCACTTCTCATCCCCCAGCCTCCCAGCCAGGTCCATCCTTACAAGTAAAATAAATCCTGCACATGTATATCTCAATCTTCTGGTACCTCCTATAAACGTAGGGATAAGGTCGATTTCTGGAAAGGGTGAAAATAATATTTCGTGAGCTTTCTCAATCTCTTTATATATCAGTTGGGATGATAATCGTATAGGAAATGTCCCTCAGAAAGGATTGCACTTCAAATGCAATCATACCCAAAATATGATTAGAAACAGCTGAAATGGTAAAGGCTAAAGTTTCAGCCATAGGCCTATGCGTGTATAGTTCCATATACACATTTCTGCGTGCAGCGTATGTCACTCCCCAGGGTTCACGGTTGTGATAATTTCTTCTAATTTGGGTGATCAATAATACAATAACATAATACAACAATATATTCAACCCTTCCCCTTTGCTTCGAGAATTTTTTTCTTTTATCTTCCAGATGTAATCGTACGACTATGAATCCACTTCACCTTTAGATATGAAAATATACAATATGCTTTCCATAACTAAACATGTATATTATGGACCACATACTCGCCTAAATCAAAGAGATTCGATCATACACAGTATGCCCTCCGAAGGAGGGCTAGAGGGCCAGCTAAAATCTGACCTTTGACATTCCATAGGCTTTGCATTGGATGCATTGTGGGAGTTTTGGCCAATTTGAACAGTGAGCTAGGAGGGTCAATTTCAATAAATGTTTATTCATGAGGAATGACGTCAAAAACTCGTCAAATACTGTTCGATGATTGGTTAGTTGCTCATATTAACATAATGTTTTATGTATAAGATCATACATAATTCATTTTTTTCATTCCCACAATTCCCTACGATTTGGACACGAAATAGGGAAAATGGCGGCCGTGCGGGTAGTGCTACTTTTGTGCCATTTTAACACAAATCTCAAAAAAACTTTGTTTTTGAGAATTTTCTTTTTTAGAAAGAGTTTGTCTTGTAAGTCTCACGAAAGCAGAAAATTCTCCGGTGGACATTCTCATCAAAGTAATGCCGTATGATGCCATGAAATGTAAGTAAATATGTATTTTGTTTAACATTCCTCTAAATAATTGGGATGTGTTCGTCGTGGCTGCTAGTGAGTTCACTGTACAAAACGTATTATCCCACATCCCACCCAGTCCCCCTTCTCATGCATGACAAAACAAAATTATTATCTTTGATTGAACTCTAAAACGGTCATTTTGAATAGTCTACTTGTAATATTTTTCGAGAAGATCAGATATTTTCCGAAGATCTGTATATTATGATAGTGCTCAAGCCTAAAAAGTAAAGTGCATGGCTTCATTACCGACAATCTGCGGTAGATGTGGACCTGTTCAAGATTGATCATGACACTGAATGCGCAAGATCCTCACTCTGGGGAGCTGGGCCGCGCGGGTAAGATCTTGCCCAGCGGTCTGTTAGTTTTGGGTGCGCCGATCCTGGCCGGCTAACTGCGCTTTGCCTACGGCTACGATAGCCTGGATCTATTCTAGGCCTACCTTAGACTTAGAGTTAGAGTTAGGCCCTCGGCCTCGCCTTGAACTTTGTTTAAGGAGGGTCTAGAAAGATCAATTTAGAATTTGAATGATAATGTCCTGAATCATGCTGGACCAGATTAAAATGTTCTTTATTATATACAGTCAGTATAACCTTATGCTGCTACTGAGAGCTGTCCCAATTTATTTTGTGTACTGTACTCTGTAGTGACAACCATGACGAGTCACCACTGTCACTGAGACGAGAGAGTACATAGGGCCTTCATGTGCGAGTAATATTATTAATTTAAACAGTAGATCTGTGGCATGCTTTTAATTACTACTATGATTCTAACCTCTTGTTCTCTTTTGATTGCAGAGCTATTGCCTTGGACCGAAGTAGAGAAACACAGGGGGACCAGGACCAGGTCATTCAATATCGTGATACTAAAAACTGATAGACCCTACCTGGGGCTGGGCTGTAGATTATTGTCATCCACTCACTGCAGGAAACCCAAGTTGAACTGGAAAGGTAAATTGTTTTTTGAAAATGTAGACCTCTAAGCCCACATAATTGGTGTAAATTTCAATATTCCATTGCTTAGTCTTAGTAGTAGCTCTGTAAGATTAGATCTTATTATTAATAGACTTAGATTTCTACCGACATAGTCTGTGCAGTCAAAATCAAAATTCTAAAGTCCAGTAAATTATTTTGATTTAGGCGTTTTAAAGTTTACTAAATGTCTTGGTCTAGGATCAAATTTGGAATGGAAGATGAAAATATGTACGTCTGTTAAATGATTTAAACTTAGATTTACATTTCTATAATTAAGAAGGAAGAACAAATGCAGTGGTGGTTTTTTTTTGTTTGTTTGTTTGTTGTTTTTTTTAGGGGGGACAATCCCGGCCCGTGCCCCCCTTTCAAACAACTGTATGCATTGTGCCCCCCTTTTAGAACGGAAAACCTTTTTTGTTTTTGTTTTTGTTCTTGTTTAGTTTTCGTGTCAGATATTTATGGAGGGAAACAGGACCCTATAACCCCCTCCCCCTCCCCCCACTGAGCGATATTTGGAGGGCTGGCAAGACCAGACAAGATACGGATCTCCCTCCTAGCAGTTTCCCAAAGTTGACAATCCAGCATTTGTATGCCCCTCCTCCCCCCCCCCCCTTATTATACAAAATCCTTGATCCGCCCCTGGATAGTTGTACCCATTTGTGTTCCCTTCTTTAAGAAGTTTAATTTTTGTTTGTCCTTTCTTTTTGTTTTTATAATGCAGGTTGTCCAAGGAAGCTCATCAGTTACATTGCTTGTTACGTGTCAAGTAACGGAGTCATTAAGGATCGAAGTATTTTTATATTTATTATCATTTAAACATAAAAGTTTAATTAATTAATTTCTTTCGAGATTTATTGCTAATTTACATAATGGCAATTACATTTATTCTAAATGTCAGGAATGCTATTTCTGAGCTGGAAATTGAATGTCAAAGTTTGGGTCAAAAGAAAGAGCTAACATAATATTATTCAAAGGGGAAACAAACAGATTTGTAACTTTCATTTATTTATTTTTCCATTTTTTTTTTCATTATTTTTTTTTTTTTTTTTTTTTTTTTTTTTTTTGGGGGGGGGGGGGGTGGTGGTTCAGGGTTGAATGGCCCTTATTGCAATCACTTGACATTTCACTTCAAGATGATTTATAGATACACCCCCTAATTCGTAATTTTGAAATAAAAGCAAAGACTAAATTTTACATCGGATTTACCTTTTGTAGGTGTACATGTCCATGTACACGTAATTAAAAGTATATTGCAATTGGTACGATTGGTCCATTTGAAACATGATTATGAGAAAGTGATTAATCTTGAGCCTAATTCTAAATTCTTTTCACACTTCAAAAAAATATTTGATAAATACCTTTTAAGTACAGTCAGTTATCAACTTATCATGTCACCTCAGAATAATGCAGTAATTTAAATTCAAACTATAACCAATAAATTTTCGAAATCAAATAATTTTCCTTTTAATTCCATTGTAATTTAGAAATGCAGTTAGAAAAATGTGGCATGACTACATTATGAAATATGATTTTAGTTCATCATCTTTAATGCAACGTGTGTTTATAATTGTATGCATAAGTAGTGCATTAAGATGTAATCATATTTATTTGATCTTCAACCTTAAAGGACAATTAACCCCACGTGATATTCTAGATGCACCTATTGTCTGCTACGTCTTTCCATGGAGGCTGCCATTTTGTGCATGACACGGATCATTAGGTACCATATGCATTGATAATAGCCTACCTTTACAACAGATACGTCGCTTTGTTCTGATTGTATTACGATTGTTATTGGCCATGGGCCTAGATAATTGACGACCCATGAGTTCTAATAGCCATCCTGTAAAGCAGATTCCTCGCTTTGTTTTGGTATTGTTACGATTGTCTCCGTCCTTGACGTATATTTTTTATGAAGTATATTTTTTATGAACAAATTAAGACCTTTTAAAAAATATATAAAACTAAACTTACATTTCAGAATATGTGACTTTATCTAATATATATTTGTCCTCTAAAAATCAATTACAAGTTAACGATGAAGGAAATTTTACTTGGGATGAAAAATATGTTCGTGTACACATAAAGTAATGGCAGCCCCCTTATTATTGCTAGCAGACGATAACTTGGCTGGAAAATAGTGATTTATATCTATATCCTGTGTTTTTACATGAAATTGCATGTATCAAATAAGAGGCATATACTACACCATTCAAAATAAGCTAATTCATACGCTGAGGTTAATTTCCCTTTAAGTGATAATCCCTTTCATCAAATTCTTGAAGCTATCCTGCGATAGCTATGATAATTTTTCTTGAAACGCAAATGGTTCTATAATCTGTAATTTCTTCCTTTTTATCATCTGTGCAATGGTTGTACCATCAATCTGGGGCATGTTACTAGGCAAACGAATCAGGCGCTTGGGAGTTTCAGCCCACCCGGAAATTTTCAAAACTACCAATATTTGGACAAACATCGCCTCATCATTTTGGGCAGTAAGGTGGTCTCTTTGGACTTTTATGTCTTGTATATTCTGATGATAGATTGAAGGGATGTACATGGATATACATTATAATCCACCTATATATCGGATGTCACTAGATTTAAACTTGTTTGCTTACAAACTGAAATAAAATAGCAATTGGTATGCCGCCCCCTCACCTGCCCCGTGATTTGTTGTCCGTGAACAATATGTTATATAATCTGTATATTGCATTTCAAGAGAGCATTAACTTTTATGTTGATAAGTGAGTTAGTTTAATAAACATCATTTCACACTGAGAAAGTTCTATTTGTTTTTTTTTCCCCATAATTTTGTGAAAGATGTGGTGGTGATGGTGATGATGATGCAGGCACAATATGGCATGTGTTCTGAAGTGTGAAGGTGGATTGGTGTAAATACAGCCTTATGCAACCTTGAATAACTTAATGATAGACTGAATTGTGTGGGTTTTCTGTTGATGGACTCATTTTACAAGAAGATGAAGAAGAAAAAGAAGAGGAAGAAGAAGAAGACAAAAATCAAATCAGATTTTTTAGGTTTGTTTGTTTGTTGCTGTTTGTTGGGTTTTGTTTTGTGCCTTTTTTGTTGTTTTTGTTTGTTGTGTTTTTGTTTTGTTTTGGGTTTTTTTTTTTGTGTGTGTGTGTGGGGGGGGGGGGGGGTACACCAGAAGCCAGTACATGGTGGTACATATGAGGTCATGGGGAGCAAATTTTCCCTTTGTACTTTTACTTGACATATGATATGCCAGATCTGCAAGGCACAAGAAAAGCGTTCAATGAAGGGAAATTCAATATCCAAGGAGGGCTTCTTCTTCCTCCTCCTCCTCTTCTTCTTCTTCTTCTTCTTCTTCTTCTTTTTCTTCTTCTTGTTCTTCTTCTTCCTCCTCTTCCTCTTCATTTTTGTCTTCATCTTTTTTTTTTCTTCCTCTTGCACTTCCTTTTCATCTTCATCTTCTTTTTCGTCTTCTTTTCTTCATCTTCCTTTTCTTCTTCCTTTTCCTCGTCCTCTTCTTTTTTCTTCTTCATCTTCTATTTCATCTTCTTCCTCTTCTTTTTTTCTTCTTCTTCTTTATCTTTGTCTTCTAGTTCTTCATCATCTTCTGCACATTTTTGCTGCAAAATACAGTATACGCCTAAGTACAGTTTAATTTTATGTTAATTAGTTATAAAAGCTCATGAATATTCAAATTTATAATTTCAATAACTTTACGCGCTGCGCGCCGGCCAAAATCTGGTTTTCGCTGGTACACTGAAAAAAAAATGGCTTCATAGGCTAATACATGAAAAGTGGGAGCAGTGTGCACTTTTGACCCGCCGGAAATGCCCCCATGGAAAGCCGGATGCAGAAGCGGAGTGGAGACCCCTTGTCCTAAATACTACGCCTCATAAACAAGGCCACAGGGTGAGCGAGGAGGGAAAAGTTGTCGCCCGCCTCGAACGGACATTAGACTGTTCTAAGGGGCAAAGCAGGTTTTTGAGACACGGGCTGTTGTAAAAGGTTGTTGGGCATCAGCTTGTTCGAAAGACCATCCTGCACAACTTCCAGGTGGACTACCTCAGAAATACGCTGCTGAATAAAAATGGCAGCCACTTTTTCAAAATGGTCGCCATGTATTACTAGCATTGACAATTTTGAATATAACTTTTGAATAAAACCTTCAAATACCATGTCTGAGGCATCAAATTAAAGAAAATTAAATTCTCTACAGCATGGTACCACATTTAATTGTTTTGGTAATAATTTACATAACAATTTTTGGCCAAATGTGAATTTTTATAATTTTTTCCCCAAAATATGAATTGCACCTAAATATATTTTTCTCCATATTTCTAATTCCTTTGTGACTATGATGACTTGAAACTTTCTCAAAAACTGCCCAAACATATGGTCAATACCCTATGCAAATCACAAGTTCACTGCTTTTATGGCAAAAAAAAAGTTACAGCGTTCTAAAGTTTACGCTTTGATATTGGCTTTAGAGTGAAAACTTGGTTGCTAAGTCTGCCTTATCCCTAGCAACGGTGTCATTGTGAGGTATAGAATCAAATATTTCACTTTTAATTGCTATCGGCATGCAGATAAATATATTAATACCGAGTGGTTTAGTTGAGGAAACCAATTTAGGTCATGAGTGAAATAAATGAGACCTGGATTCAAGGGATAAATAGTATTTAAACTCCAAACCATGTAGAAACAATTGCAAACAATAGCCACTTCAGGCATCAACAGATAATTGTTGACAGCTTGGCAAGCCAGCAGTCCCCACAAGTAGAGTCCTGGATATGCCAATCAAATTGGTTTGCTACTGCTCAGATAATGTTATATGCCTCTGTACTATTCAGAAACAAAAACAAAATTAACAAAGCACCTCTATATCATAAAACAAGAGATGTTCATGTATATTGTATATTTTATATGAATTATTACATGTCCATGCTTACCCCTCCCCTATTCCCAGTCAAAAAGAAAAAAGAACAAGAAAAACGACTAAAGAAAAAAGGAAAAAAAAGAATAAAGAATAAAGATAAAAGAAAAAAGAAAAAAGAAACAAGAAACAAGAAACAAGAAACAAGAAACAAGAGAAAAAAGAATAAAGAATTAAAGAATAAAGAATAAAGAATAAAGAATAAAGAATAAAGAATAAAGAATAAAGAATAAAGAATAAAGAATAAAGAATAAAGAATAAAGAATAAAGAATAAAGAATAAAGAATAAAGAATAAAGAATAAAGAATAAAGAATAAAGAATAAAGAAAAAAGAAAAAAGAAAAAAAGAAAAAAAAAGTAAAAGGAAAAGGAAACAGGAAAAAGGAAAAAGGAAAAAGGAAAAGAAAAAGAAAAATATGAAGTTGAAGTACGATTAAGAGTCTTTTTTGATCATTTTGGTAATAAGGGAACATGTCTGCCTATACCCTACCCTATATGCCCACAAGTTCTCCTTCCCTTTACCCAAATCGATATCCACAAGCAATGTTTTATATTCCTCCCAAAACAACAACAACAACAAAAGATACAACAGATTAAACCACCAGACGAGTAGATACTGGACAGTTTTGGGCAGGGGCATCCAAGACCATTCTAATTGGGGGGGGGGGGGGGGAGATGTGCAACCAAATTTGCTGACAAGGTAGCTGAAATTTTTATTTTCAAAAAAGCCAAAATAATAAAGGTCATAAAATGTGCCGACAAAAACTGAAAGAGTATTTTTTTTTTCACAAATTCCCTACCCGTGCTGCTCCCACTCCTGCTAAAATTAACCAAAATAAAATAAAGTAGAATTGGATTGAGCTTAATGTAAAATGATTTAATATGAATATTGTAACTGGTCAAGATTAATCCCCAATTACATTGTATTTCATAATAATTCCCAAGTTGTGAACTTGAGTGTAAATCATTAGTCATGACTATCACTTGAAACCAAGTCTCATATTATAAATTATTGGACCAATAGTCTGTATTGGTTTCTGTAATATCGTAAGCCGATATATGCACATTTACATCAGCATAATAATAATAAAGAGTTATTTATCAATAAAATTTGATAAAACTGCATTATCTTACATCACACTCGGTATCAAAATATTTATCTGCATGCCGATAGCAATTAAAAGTGAAATATTTGATTCTATACCTCACAATGACACCGTTGCTAAGAAGAAGGCAGCCCTTAGCAACCAAATTTTCACTCTAAAGCCAATATCAAAGCCTAAAATTTAGAACGCTGTAACTTGTTTTTGCCAGAAAAAGCAGTGAACTTGTGATTTTCATATAGGGTATTGACCATATGTTTGGGCAGTTTTTGAGTAAGTTTCAAGTCATTAGTCACAAAGGCATTAGAAATATGGAGCAAAATATATTTTGGTGCATTTCATATTTTGGGGAAAAATGATAAAAATTCACATATTTGGCCAAAAATTGTTATGTAAATTATTACCAAGACAATCGAATGTGGTACCATGTTGTGGGGGAATTTAATTTTCTTTAATTTGATGCCTCAAACATGGTATTTGAAGGTTTTATTCATAAGTTATATTCAAAATTGTCAATGCGACCATTTTGAAAAAATGGCTGTCATTTTTATTCAGCAGCGTATTTCTGAGGTAGTCCATCTGGAAATTGTGCAGGATGGTTCCCCAAACAAGTTGATACCCAACAACCTTTTACAACAGCCCGTGTCTCAAAAACCCCCAGGTAACCCGGAAAATGTAACTGTTTATAGACTGTAATGACTGTATTTGCGTGTGTTGATAATCTGCGTATATTCTAGTGTGAATTACAACAGATATACAATGTTATGTGTATAATCAGCTCCCATATTGATCATGGAGCGATCACATGCATATCACCTGTTCTGAGCGGTTAATTGTATCAGTTTGTTTATCACATGATTTATTTATGCAGCGAACACGTGATCCTCTCAAAGATTCACCGATGACAAAAATATCACCATCACCTTTTTTACGGCTATTATTATTATTATTATTCCCAACACAAGCTCCGCTTTTCGGGTTTCCCCCTCCTTCTTTGCTAACTTATTTTATCGCAATGATCTTTGTCAAATACTATATGTTATTATTGTCAGAACGTGCAGACAGAAATGAATGAATAGTGAATTTCAATTCAATTCAATGTTATTCTTCTTTCCTTTTTTCTCATTGTTGTATTATAAACGATGCATTACGTGCACAATGTAGCCTCACCAGACATTTACGGATTCATTAAATGTGCTGAAAAATATCAGATTCTCACTGAGAGCTCCGGGGGGCCAGTTAGATGGTTCTCATGCTTCTCAAAATAAGTAACAGTTACATGTTATACCAGTGGCGGTTTTAGGGGGCATTTCCGGCCCTTGCCCCCCCCCCCCCCTGAAAGAAAAGTGTACACTAGGCCACCATTTTTGTACAACAACCCCCCTTTAGAAGTGTCCACCATCTCGTTCAAAGTATAACCCATCTCCTGATGTACATCAATTTTTCTTTGCTAAATCAATAGGTGACTCATGTTTTCCTCGTCTGGCTTTTCGTAAAATTCGTTCGAAGGTTTATAATTCCTGAGGGTCTTAATTCCGAAGGATCGTAATTCTGTAAATGAAATAGGGATCCTTATAATTCAAAGATGGATGAACGAAGTTTTCATTACAGTGGCCCGGTTACATGGAATAGGTTATCACGTGAATTACGCTGTAGTCGTCCTCGGTCTTCCTCGGCGAATAAAAAGCAAATTAAGAAGGCCATTAATTTAATTAGGGGGAGAATGTATATAGGAAGCGGTCCTTGTGTGTCATTTTCATGATCCCTACCCTTAAACTTTTACCTTTTCCTCTCTATATCTTTCCTTCCCTCCCCCATATGATTTTGTATGGGTATGTGCCTCCGTGCACCCCATTGCTACGTCACTGCCTAGATAAGACATACCGATCTATTTCCTCTCATCACTGTTATCGAGGTACAATGAGCCACAATAATTATTACAGTCATGCTAAATTTGCTGGCAAATATATTATATTTCAGATAATATATAAAAATAATAATAAATCCCTTCCTTATATCACCAGGTAAAGTGCCGTATGGTCCAACTGTAAGCTGGTCTAATATCATTTGGTTTTATATGCTTTCGTCCATTAGCATTTCATCCAACGACCATTTATTCCAATAATAGTTTCGTCCAGTATTCATTTCGTCCAATGACCAGTTTGTCTAAAACCATTGCGTCTAAAAACCATTTGTTCTAAACCCATTTAGTCCAAATAACACTTGGTCTAATACTCAGTTGGTCCTATATTTGGTCCAATACCCATTTCGTCTAATGCTACTTGGTCTATTAATATCCACATGGTCTAATGATCATTTCGTCCTTTGACCAGTTAGTCTAACAATCATTTGGTCCAAATCTCAGTTCGTCTAATGACCGTTTGGTCTATTGCTTATTTGGTCCACTGTCCATTTGGTCTAAAACTAATACAAACAAATATGTACTTAATACAGATTACTGTCTGCCTAAATTTGTGTTTTATTTGAAACGATTATGATATACAGAGTGTTTCTTTAAAAAGGAAGCCCAAATTTTCCCAGCAATTCCTGTAAAATAATTATTTTCTGGTTGATTCTTATTATTCATGTCAACGTTCAATATTCATCCTCCTTCATAATTATGATACCAAATATGTAATGATTTTGTCACGCATGAATAAATTTGGCAGGTTTTAATGGAAAGTGTAATTCCATTTGGTACAATGCCAAGAAACAAAACAAGTGATAAGAAAGACGCATAGCCAATAAATTGCATGATGTTTCCTTAATCACATTACAACATGTATGCAACCATGAATGAAGATATGAGTCCAAAATCAGTCCCAATGGCCTTCCAAATGAGAAAGCAGAGTAAGAATGGCTAGATGCATTGTGAAGATGAATAGATCCCACTCTTGTGCGCAAATCAATTTTTACATTGCTGGCTTAAAATTGTTTTAGTTCAATAATCCCAGGCTCTATCATCACGAATGTGGGAAAGGGGATAAAATGCCCCTTTTTATGATGTACGAAATGTTGCTGGAGAAAGTTGGGTTTCCTTTTTAAATAAACACACTGTATAAGCTGAATTTGTTTGAAAGATAATAATAATAATCATCATCATAATAAGTAGCCTTTTTTTGCATTATTAAAATGATACATAGGCTACACTGTGATACAGTACACCATCCCATGTACCCCACTCCTCATGGTATAAGTACATTCATAGTGAATGTCAAATTGATCTAGACTCTAGATACAAATTAACTGCAGAAACCTGAACTGATTGATGTATTAAAAGAAGATGGCCGGATCTAAACTTGAAAATTATGCAGTACATATGAACGTCCGAGGGTCGTGGAGGGCTAGCTTTGACCGCGTGCTTATTAGACAAATGATCAGACTAAACGGTTATTAGACCAAGTGCTAATTAGACCAAATGGTAATTAGACCAACTGGTTATTAGACGAAATGGGTGTAGATGAACTGAAGTTATAGACCTACTGTTAAGTGGACCAAGTAAGTGATGGACCAAATGGGTATTCGACTAATTGGGTTTAGAACGTTTGATGAATAGACCAAATGGTCATTGGACCAATAGATAATGTTCCAAATGATAATTGGACCAAATGATTATAGACGAAATGGGTATTGGCCATACTGGTCATGGAACGAAACGTTGATTGGACGATACGTTGAATAGACCAAAATAATGTTTATTGGAACAACTGTTATTAGTCCAATTGATTTTAGACCATATGATGATTGGACCAAATGGTATTAGACGAAATGGACGAAATGGGACGAAATGTTCACTATAATCATTTTCCATTTTCTTTGCTATTTGTTCCGGCCTTCAATCGTCACAACGATTTATGTTTGATAATCCATTAAAGGCTTTAAACCCAAAGTCACAAGAGTCTTGTAAAATTTTTACAACCGATGAAGTGCCTTAATTCTCATGTTTCATTCTAATGGAGTGCGTGGTTGAAGACAGACAGCACTTTCCCTCGGGTCCCTATCTCAGTACCAGTACAAGTTATGAAGCCTTCAATGAAAGCTCAAACTTCACGATTCCTCAATTCCTTTGTTCCGCTTTCGATTCGGAAATACAATGAGCAACTTCAGTCAAATTGAATAGGCCTATATCTTGCCACTTCACTAGTCATCAAGATTTGCATACCGCTTCATTCAACCAAATGTATCTGTTGTGTCTCTGGGAATCACCCAGTACATAGTCATAGACACCAGAACATATAAGATCAGATAAACACCGGCATTATGATATTTAAAGTAGCTATTCAAAGAAAATCACAAATATGGCAATTAATGTATCACTAGAAACTGGGAAGCTTACAGATGGCAATCGTGTAAGTTTTATGTCAACTGCGTATCTGATGATTATAAAAACAACACAAATAAAAGCTCTTCTAAGCATCTGCAATATCCGAGGATTCGCCAGAAATATAGCGATGTTTTGATGTCGTCACACTCGGGATCGATCCTGCTTAAGCAGACGACATCCTATAATGAATGAACGTAATTGCAATGCAATTATTTATCAAATTATAAAGAGTTTGGTGTATTTAAACATGACCTTATTTCACACCATTATAAAGGGAAAGTGAAACTGATTCTGATAGCTAAAACCGTTTGATTGTAAATACACAGGAGAAGGGTCAATGATCAATGAAATAAACCCCACTTTCAAATTGAAAAGCCCTCCGAATAATAGCAGGATGGTATTCGTTCCCTCTTGAAACGCCGAACATGCCCCGGTGCAAGCAGCTGAAAATACAATGGCGTCTTATTTTGTTTACAAGTGACTGATTCCTTTATTTTTTAACGCTGCATTTTTCATCAAAATAATACCATACACGAAGTTAAGAGTGAGGCAACAGAATAACATTAAGACTGACGCTAGTGAAGGAAGAGAAATAAGTGAAGAGGAGATGACAAAATAGGCTCTGAAAAATGTGTAAGATGTTATGGGACATCGTCTGCTTAGACAGGACTGGTCCATGGTGTGTCGTCACATATCTCAGCAGCGTTCGAGGAGCTCCTCAGCTGCTATATCGGGGGCTGTATTTTACCGTTTTATAATTGATAATAATCATTACTTCAAATGTTTCCAAGCGTTGAATTTGGATAACCTTGTTTAATTTATGCCATCTATGCAATAATAAGTATTAGGGCAATAATAAGTATTAGGCCAATATTTAAAATCATTAAAGTTCTACTTTAACAACTTTATTCCGGCACAGCCGATAGATCCATGTTTGGATAACTCCAAGCGCATAAGATGACTACGTCACAATGCTGATCGCGTACAACACATATACATATCGATATCAACGATATCAGTAACGATAACAATAATAAACAATAACATAACATCCCCTCTCCTTATAAAAGAAAGTATGATATTTCCATGCTTTTGGAATCCTATGATATACAATAAAAAATAGCGTGTGGTGACAATGCCTTGTATTTATGATACATACAGTATATGAATAACATTTTTACATTAACATACAATCAATACCTTTAAATTTCAAATGTTCATACACTGTAATAATGTTTTTAGGCTTGGATGTTTATACATACAGGGTGTAGTAACAAAAAACAATGATTGCTCACTGTATCACAAATTTTGTAAGATGTACATGTGTTTCTTTTTTCCCCTCTGCAGTCTGAAGAAAAACATTTATCATGCATTTTTTTCAAATTGTTATAAAAATCTGACATTCCAATGGAGTTGTTTGGAACGTTTAGTTCAATGATATATCATAAATGTTTTTTACAAAAATGAGCATACATGTATATGATAACAATATGTCATATTTTCAAAAACATTTGGAATACACAGATATCAAGAAATAATTATTTTCAGTAACTGTTTTGATGTTACCAAATACTTCGTAACATATTCAACTACAAATGCGAGAACACTTTGTTTATGAATCATTTGATTATATATATTACACATATATTACAATCAATTGCTTAAGAACAATTAATTAACAAACATAACTAGTATTGTTCAATAAGTCTCTTAGGCGGTCTGACAATACGTCCACTTTTAGTCTGGTGAGTAACTGTATGACTTGTAGTAGTCAGTTTCTTGTCAGGTTTGGCTGTTTGGTTTGTGGTTTTAGTCATGTTCTCTTCAAGATGGTCAGTAACTGGGTCGTCTGCAAATCGAACTTTCTTTCTTGGCAAGTTCAAATCTCTCAAATGGTTTCTGTTTCTTCGTAGGAGACCACCATTAGGTGTCTGGACGATGTATGATCTCGGTTCTTCGCATACATCTTTTACAGTGACTGGAGTCCATAGTCCTGATCGCTGATCTAGAACTGTAGCCTTCTGGCCAATCTTGAGGTCTTGCAACCCTCTGACTCCATGTTCATCATGATGTTGCTTCTGCTTGGTTCGTCTTTCCTCAAGTAGTTGACGAACATCTTCCAGACTCTGTCTTTCACGATTGTGAATTGTTGGAAGGTTACTCTTCAACGTTCTTCCATAGAGTATCTCAGTGGGGGATGGAAGATTGCTATCAAGGGGTGTTGTCCGAAGACATAGCATTGCTAGGTATATGTCTTCCTTGTTCTCCAGACTCTTTCTCATCAGGTTCTTCACTGTCTGAATGGACCTCTCGATAAACCCGTTGCTCCTGGGTAACTGTTCACTAAATATGGACTTAGTGAGTTGGATGATTGCGTTACTTGTACATCTCCCGGTCACATGCTTCACGAATGGACATTTTGAGAAGTAGTCTGAGATGATAAGATATTCCCTGCCATCGAAACTGAACAGGTCTGTTCCCACAACCTGCCATGGCCTATCAGGGACCTTGTGACTAAGCAGTGGTTCAGGCGACTGCTTTCTCTGATGTGTCTGACAAACAGTACAGGCTCGAATCATCTCTTCAACATCTCTGTTGATTCCTGGCCAATAAATGGCAGAGCTGGCTCTCTGTTGAGACTTCACAATTCCTTGATGTCCTATGTGGATCTGCTCAAGAAGTTCCTTCCTGAAGGGAGGGGATATGATGACTCGATCACCTTTCAGCAGAATGCCGTCTTCTGCAGAAAGTGTGTCACGGCATGACCAAAACTGTCTAATCTCTTTGGGAAGATCATTTGGGCTTTCTGGCCAACCTTTCATCACCGTGTCCAGCAGCTTCTTCAGAGTGTTATCTGTGCTGGTATGATGCCTGATCTCTTCCAGCTTCGATTCAGAGTAGGAAATGGTGTGAATGGTCATGTCGAAATCAAGGGTAGAATCCGTGATAGGGTTGAGACGCGAGAGTGCGTCAGCAAGTATCATCTCCTTGCCTGGTCGATACACAATCTTGAAGTCATAAGGTTGTATCATCAGCATCATCCTCTGCAATCTTGGAGGAGTATCGGCAAGGTTCTTGTGCTGAATGTTCTCAAGTGGTTTGTGGTCCGACTCAGTTGTAAACTGGGACCCAAACACGTAAGTATGGAATCGTGTACATCCAAATACGACTGCAAGTAGCTCTCTCTCTATGTTAGCATACCGCTGCTCAGTAGGAGTTAGTGCCTTGCTTGCGAAGGCCACAGGCTTGTTGTCCTGTAAGAGAGCTGCTCCAATTCCTCTCTGAGAGGCATCAACTTGTATGACTGTTGGTTTTGATGAGTCGTAGTACGTCAATGTTGTGTACTCTGTTAACCTGTCCTTTAAGTTCTCAAAGGCTTGGTGGTGTGTGGCATTCCACTGCCATGCACTGTCATTACGGGTCAGGCTTCTGAAGGGATCAGTGTGCTCAGCTAGGTGTGGCACGAATGGGGACAAGTACTGCATCATCCCAAGGATGATGCACAAGGATGATGTCTGGGTGCACTCCTTGTGCATCATAGTAGCATCCAAAGAACTTGACTGAAGGAATCTTACAATCGCACTTCTCAAGGTTGAACACCAGCCCGTAGTCTCGAGATACCTTCATTAGGTTTATCATGTTTCTGTCGTGTTCTTCCTCGTTTCTTCCGAACACGACGATATCGTCAGCGATGCCTATTGTTCCTTTGCAACGCTCTAAGATGATGTCCATCTTTTCTTGGAAGATGTCTTGTGATACATTGAGTCCGAAAGGTAAACGTTGGTACCTATAGCGACCAAATGGGGAGTTGAAAGTCGTTAGCAGGCTTGATTCCTTGTCAAGGACTACACTCCAGTACCCATGGCGGGCGTCCATCTTGGAGAAAACTTTTGCACCACTAAGCTTGTGAGTAATCTCCTCAAGTGTAGGGGTCTTGTGATGAGTGCGCTTGCATGCTCTGTTCAGATCTCTGGGGTCTAAGCACACTCTAAGCTTCCCATTTGACTTTCTGCTGTTAGGGATGAGACCCAGTCAGTCGGTTCTGTGACTCTTGTGATAACACCTATGTCCTGCATCCTGTCTAGCTCTTCTCTGAGCTCATCTTTTAGGTGGATAGGTAGTTTTCTTGGTGGATGCACCACAGGCCTGACATCATCCTTCAATGTTATGCGAAACTCTCCTGGAAACCGTCCAATACCTGTAAAACGGTCAGGAAATCTCTGCTGGAGATCTTTCTTGTCACGGAGAGGTGGGTGCTCTCTTTGTCGTAGAGCACAGTTCAGGATAATCAACTTCATGGCTGTTGAACTCGGTAAACCCAGAATAGCTGGACTGTTAGTATCCACTACGAAGAAATTTGTGTCCATCCAGCGACCATCTTCATGCCTGCAAGGAAAAGAAATGCATCGTATGCTAGTAGCCTCACCCGCTTCTGGACAATCTTGTCTCTGTTAGGATGACCATCCTTACCCATCAACTCTGGGTGTATCTTCTTAAAGATTCTGGTTGGAAGGACGTTACCCTGTGCTCCAGTGTCTACTTTGACTTTCAGGGTGTGATCACCTGGTTTGTGCTTCAGGGATATGGAAAGATTAGCGAAAAGCTCGTCCTCCTTCTCTCTAGCTTTCTCTGGAATGCTATCAATATGGATGTCTTCGCTGAAGTTTATAGTTTCCAGACATAATGATTCAAGGTGTTCTTGCGCTTCTACACAATTCTGCTCTTGACCCTGTTCCTGGTCCTGGAACTGTAGAGGATGGAAACTCCACCTGTTTCTTGATGTCCTGATGCGTGACCTCCGTCTGACCTGTCCATCATTGGATCTGTAACGTGGGCGTCCACGACCTTTGCCTTGCTTGAAGTTGTCGCTTCCTACCACATTGGAGGCCCTTGATATACACCATTTTTTCCAGTGGCCCTTCCTCCCGCATGCATTACAAGTAGATCCATATGCTGGGCAATTGCAGGGTTTGTGATTTAGACCACAGTTTTGTCATTTCATGCTCTTGGAAGGATGAGAAACAGCACTGATACTAGCTGTGCCACCTGATTCCAGAGTCTGCAAACACTGCTTGCCTGCAACTATTGCCTCATATTTCCGCCCTTCATCCAGGAGGTTATCTAGGCTATAACCTGTGTCTAATCCAACAGGTATTTCTGGAATGCCTCTATGGGTGTCGAGGATATAACGAGATCCATTTTCCTTTCTGCCAGCTCAGCTTTCTCGAAGAGACACATCATCGCCTTTTCTCGACATCGGTTTACAAATTCGTCGATGCTCTCACCAACCTTCTGTCGATGACGCATGCATTCTAGTCTATGAATTCTAAAGTTCACCTTCACTTCAATCTGAGCTTCGAGGGTTTCCCATATCTTCTGGGGCTTATCCTGGTCACTATCCGTTAAACCAGAAGAGTCAATTCTTCGAAGTCCCTCGTTTCCAATAGCAATCCTAATCTTGATCGCTCTCTTCTTTTGATCAGTTATATCATTATCATCTAAGCATAATTTCATTCTCTGCTTGAATAGCTTTAGCTCCTCAGCTAAATCTGGATATTTCGAGTTCATTTCTGGATACCTAGCAATCTTGGTTACATGAAAAGTCAACCTAGATTTTTTGTCACTACACTGTATGTGCAAGAAATTCACTTCACAAATATATCAATTATACCAGGTTTGATAGACAGATATAGCACGTACATGTATAAACAGATTAATAACTTGGCTAGCTTCAACGAATCTACACATTCACCATCAATATTACATACCGTATCGCATTAAAATTTTGAAAATTGTGACAATATTTCTCAAAAATATGTACTGGAAGATCACAGCCTGCGATCTCTGTCTCTTTTGAAATTTACAGTTTGAATTTCAAGACTACATAGTACATACAGATCACTTTAGGATCACTGTATTTCAGGCACAAAATGATAAAAATTCATTCACATTCAACAGCAATATGAAAATAGATAAATGCAACGTCAATGTTTAATTCATACATTATATCTTCTTTGCTCATAATCATATAGTCTCAGTTCTTGATTGTTCTTTGCTAGCTTTACTAGTCTCGGTTCACTGGACTTGATCTCGTCGACTTCACACAGAGTTCGCTGTAGACTCTAACTGTAAGTTTTATTGCTCAACTATTTTCACAGAAGAATACTCACAAAGTCAGCTATCTTATGATACAATGTCAATGCTTGCTCAACAGCTCACGCAGATCCTCTGCTATCTTGCTAAATGACACAGTTTTGAGTTAATGATTATGCTGAACTGCCGTGGTCATGGAGAAAACTAGACTGTTCTGCTCACTTCACCCGAACGGGACCCTGCATGGGCTTGGACCTGGACCTGGACCTTTCTGCTCGCTTCACCGGAACGGGAACCTGGAAAAGGCTTGTGTATAGAGTAGCTAAACGTACTCGTCTGAATCCATCAGTTCACATCAAATACGTCTGATCTCGTGTGAGGAGATAAGGGTTCACGTCAAACTCACAAACGCAGTTAACTCGTGATGGTTTATAACTGAAACTCACAGTTACTTCGTCATGGTCCACAAAAAAGCGCTGCTTGACTTGCCCCAGCCCCGGGGCGCTATCTGCGTCGTACACGTCTGATCCGGCCTCATAGTCGAAACAGTGAGGTTGTCATGGAGACGTCTGGCATCGTCGAAGACTGACACAGTTTATATATCAACACCGGCATTATGATATTTAACAACTTTATTCCGGCACAGCCGATAGATCCATGTTTGGATAACTCCAAGCGCATAAGATGAATACGTCACAATGCTGATCGCGTACAACACATATACATATCGATATCAACGATATCAGTAACGATAACAATAATAAACAATTAACAGTATCATTATCAAAAAGAAAATAAATTATACCCTATGTTATCCTGTGTTATCCTAAATTTTGTTTATATACCGTTTAATTTTTATCAAGACCAAAACAAGAGTTCAGTTATACTGCCTTTACACATGTTTCAAATTAATCTGAATCTTTCGTTAACTTATCTTTTCAATATTGTAAGTTTATGTATAATTATGCTGATATCATTCCATTAACAACTATATATCTGCGTTTCCTATGACTATAAAATATTGTAAATTTGCTACTGTGTATTATCTGTTTGTGCATATATTGTATATTGTATATGTGCTTCATTTAATGCTGACAAAATGAATTTCCTATTGGACCACTAAAATTAATCTGATCTGAATTATGAACATTATTATTCAGGGAAAATCTATTTTCCCTCCAAGCTTCATAAAAACGTTTTCCATTAACACTTCTTGTGCCAGAGAAACCACAAGAAATTATGATAATAATATTAACACAAACAAACCAAATGAATCTAACTTATACTTTTTGTATACAATGTTGTGAAAGTCCAAATACTTTTAGATGATGTGCACATCATGCTGTCCATGCGCTCATGTCATGTCATGACGTCATTTTTATTATTCAATCCCATCTTAACTTAAGGAGAAGAAGGTTGCTGGATAATAATATAATAATAATATTGGATAATTATATAGCGCTCATATCCACCATGAATGGTGCTCAAGGCGCTACAATATTACCCCGGATCTAGCTAGGCTACCGATTTCGGTGCTCACAGCATTCAAGGAATTAATTCCTGCCGGTACCCATTTAACACCTGGGTGGAGAGTGGCAAATGTAGATGAATAAGATAACATCTCTGCTGAAATGCTTAAGAATGTGGGGGAATCTGAGCTTAGACTAACAAAACTATGCCAACACATCTATGAACAGGGAATTGGCCAGAGGAATGGACACGAAACCAGTTAATAACCCTTAAAGAAGACAACAATGGCAATTAGATGTGAGGATATATAATAATTTCATAATTGTCCTCCTTCTCAACAGACTCTCGCTCTTTCTCCCTCCTTCCCTAGCTTTTCCCTTTTTACCGCCGCGCGAAGCAAGGGCGGTACTAATTTCAGTCGATTCTGTCCCGATGTTTGCTTGTTTGCTTGTGTGCTTGTTTGTTTGTTTGTTTGTTAGTGCTCTATAACGTTTGAATGGTTCCATTTCAGTTCACCAAACTTTCAGCGAATCTTCATAAGTAATGCGATTTCCTATTGAATTCCACGGTCACAGGTGCATCTGATTTTTTTTAATTAATTGTTTTAACTATTTTTTTTATTTTATAGCGCCGAAGGTACAGCCCTTTATATGCACGTACTGTGCATGCACACAGTGTACGAAAAAGCACCGCAACATAGTATCTATTGAGTTGTCGTATCCACGCGCGCGCAACGGTGTGGATCAAAACTATTTTTGCGAGCTGTACGTAATCTGCATAACAATCGCCGAGAGCTCTAGATCTATGGCAATAATGTGTATCAAGGAACCGTGATAGCGAGACAGTGACCGTGAGTGAGACGATAAAAAGGAAGCAAGAACCAAAATCAGATATTTTCATTTTCTTGGACGCAATGGCCCGTATTCTGAACTCCGGTTTAGCTTAAACTCGAGTTTAAGTGTAGTTTAAATCTGCCATTTAGACCCGAGTTTAAGAAAATCACATTCTGAACTCGGGTTTAACTTAAACTCCAGTCTAAGCGTGGTTTAACTTTGTACAGAAAGTTAGACTGCAGCTAGGGGTAGTTTAATAGCCCCCTCACACCAGACCGAATGTAGGGCGGACGAAGGGTGACGAATGGGAAAAATGCACGAAATGCACGCGAATTCAACGAATTCAAATAAAATTTCCGTCAAATCATGCAATCAGTAACTATTTTCAAATTTTATCAACGAACGGTAAGCGAAGGATAAATATGACATGCGAAGGATATCGATTTTTCGGTTCACCTCTTTGAGTAAATTGCAGGCGAAGGCGAGCGAAGGGTTGATATAACCCAATAAGACGAACGAACAGTGAGCAATGGTTTGATATGGCGTGCGATTAGAAACGAAGACGAGGGAATAGATCGGGCGTTCTTGTACGTTACGGCCAGAGAAGTCATCCACGCAACATGCCTACAGTGAAAGGAAGAGGCAAAGGCAGAGGGAAGGCACGAAAGACTGCATCTACCGGGAGTAAATCCACAACCTCGGGATGTATATGAGTAGCGTGGCGAGTGGCAGGTCACAGTGAGCAGCTCAGGCGCCAAATTATTCGTGTGGTCATTCGCTCGCATTCGCAATCCATAGTTTGTCTTAGTATCTCTTAGCCTTGTCTTCGTGTATGTATCGCTATTAAAATTTAGTAAAAGTTAGTATTGGTTTCCCTTCGCATAGAAGATGGCAAGCGAAAATCCGTTTGTCATAGTATCTTCGTTTCCATGCGCAACTCATATTTTGTCATCGTGTTGCTTCGTTAAGGGTTCTTATGAGGGACTATGCGCGACAATAACACACGAACGATAAACGAACGATTACCGCAGACTAAATAAGAGATGCGAATTCAAACAGATGACCAACGATTTTTCAATTCGTCGGGAAATTTTAAACATGAAGAGTGATATTAACAAAGGTTTTAAATTCTGCTGGCACCACCTTAGCGAAAGGTAAACTTACCTCCGTACAGAGGAAAATCTTTTTTATATTTTTCTTTTTAGCTAGATCTCGGGATCGAAGTTGGATCTAACGTTACCGGCAGTCTTTCGCACTCGCGCACGAGCAAGCATAGCTCTTTACACCCTAACCCGAGCCGGGCCGGCCGGGCCGGCAGGCCCAGCCGACGCGACCGATACCCTCTCTCATCCCATCCCACTCCAGTGCTGAGCTAGCTAGCTGAGCCAGGCTAAGTCGGAGCTGACTGTTGTTGGGAAGCTGGGCTCCGAAGTTACAGCTCCAGGAAAAACATTCAACGAAACTAAAAAACAAGAAAATTAAGAGCTCAGCTCCAGAGATTATTGCAAATTCCGACTGCAATTTCAGAATTTGAGTGACAGCTGAGCCCGCCCCCCCCCCCCTCAGTATTATTTAGGGTACGGTATGCTTGTTCCCTCCCTTTGAAAGCACCCCCCTATCTCAGGGCTGCCAAAATTTCTGAACCCCCCTATCGCGGGCTTTGCGCGGGCTTTTCCTGCCTTGGAGACCCCCCTAAATTCTGAACACTGCTCAATGTACCCCCTATCTCAGGTGAGCTCTCATTCCAACCCCATATCTCAGGACAGACACCAACCCCCTCCCAAGTAAGCTGTCATTACAATACCTTGGAAGAGATGTTTTTTATGTTCAAAATGGTATCTCAGAACTCAATGCAGTCATAAGAAACCAAACAAAAATGAAAATCTCATGACATAAAAGTTTTTTTAATGGTAAGATATTTCATAACCCCCCTTTTTTAATTTCTCAGGTGTCGAAGAGAGAGAGAGAGAGAGAGAGAGAGAGAGAAATCTACGGGTGAAAGATAAAAAACACCCCCTTTTTTTACAATTCACTGGCCGGATTGTGTCGCCAAAAAATACCCCTTTACCGGAGATTTTGGGAACACGCATGCGGTCCCTTCGACCTCCGGGGGGGGGGGGGGGGGGGGGGGGGGCAGCTGAGTCATTCAGTTTAACGTTAAAACTCAACTCTCCTCGAACTTCTAACGTTATTTATAGCCAATATCTAACTTCAAGCATCGTAAGGAAAATAGGTTCTTACTTTAAGAATCTAGACTTTAGACTTAGTCTTAGACTAGGCCTAGTTACAAACGTAGATTAGTCATTACAACTTACACTATGTCTAACGTTAGAATAGAATATCTATTTAAATAATTTAGAGTCGAGATGCTGTCTTGCAAAAAAGAGACACATGAATAATAAAGTTAGTCCAGGAACTTACCAATGACAGTACATTGTCACCAGATTATTTTTGTAGGCCAGCAGCTAACGTCAAGTTCTAAAGTAATTACACAGTGCCCTTATTTATTATACATCTATGACAGAGTCCTAGATCTATAGATGTCAAAGTAGATCTAGTTATAGTCTTGATTACATGCATTCAAATTTAATTGCATAGCCATATTTATTTATTTATTTATTTATTTCGCATATTTAAAACAGGGTGGCCCATTCACATAAGTGGTCTACCATGGGGCCCTGTGAACAATAAGCATGACAAAAACATGAACATAAAAATCATCAATATATATTACACACATTAAAAGGTAAAGTGAATTCACAGATTATGTAACTCAAATTAAAACAGAATATGAGATTAAGTAAAATCATAGAGGTAGAATTATGGTAAAACACAGGAAAGTAGAGAAGGAAATAAAATTACATATTGCATACTTATACACACACAGCCACACACACTCATAAACCACAATCACAAACACGCACAAAAATACACACACAATTCTAGCATCATTATTAAAAGACAGAACTTTTGGTTCATGCTCTAATGGCCCCATTTGTACAATATACATTAATTGTTCTTGCTTAAGACTCTCCAGTTTCCTTTTTGAAACCTATGATAGATAAGGCATTATTCTTGCAGAGAGTGGCAGATTATTCCATAACTTTACCCCTGCGTTGACAAAAGTATTTTGGTAGAAGTTGGTTTTGCAGCGGTGTGATTTAAGGAGTCTTTTATTACTGCTCCTGGTATTCCTTTGTCCAACTTCGTCTAAAAAGACAAATCCATTTATTACCTTTAGACAGGAAAAACCGTGAATACATTTAAAGACTAAACAAGCCATCGCCCTATCAAGAAGTTCATTAAAATTTGGTCATTGTAGTTCATCAAACACCTGTTGTGAACGGGTTTCCCACGAGTGCCTAGAGACTATGTACGCAGCTCTTTTATGAAGTTTACTCAGAATGTCACCGTTTGACTGCGACCGCCTGGACCAGGTATTACAAGTATAAAGGGCGTGTGGTAGGACATAACCCCAATACATCTGTTTCAAGTGATCTTACCTACAGAAATACTCCGCGTCGGGTTACTTACGTTTCTGACTCGTTGATGTGAGCCGACCAACATTACTTTTGTCTTTTTAGCGTTCAAAATTAACTTGTTTTTGAGCAGCCAATTATGAAGCTCAACCATACATGTGTTCAGTTTTCTATTGATAATTTCAGTGTTGGTGCCACTAACGACAAGGGTAACATCATCAGCATACATAAATGCTTTTCCAAATGAGAGGCTTATCGGTAGGTCATTCATTACAATTATAAAAAGAAGCGGTCCTAAGACTGATCCCTGTGGCACTCCAATATTAACTTTCCTTTTATTAGACGAAATCCCTTTAACCGAGACAAAATGACTTCTCTCGGTCAAATACGAGCGAAACCATTGTACACTGTGGTTTGAGCAGCCGCAAAGAGCCTTTCGGAGATCGACAAAGGCAAGACCATTGACTCTCCCTTCGTCGACATTGTGACCCAATAAATCTATCAAAGAGATGAGGGCAGTTTCACATGAATGTTTTGGTCGGAAACCAAACTGATTATCACAGAGCTTTTGATTAACAATTAGGAAATCATGTAAATGCTTCTGAACTGCCTTTTCTAAAAATTTTGAAGAGATACATAATAAGGAAATGGGTCGAAAATTTTCAGCTTTCTTTTTATTACCTGATTTATGGATCGGTTGAATTCTTGCAGTTTTCCACGCTTCAGGCACTATGCCACTGCTTAAGGACAAGTTATAAATATAAGTTAAGCTCTCCAGCAAACAGGGTACATCGGCGGCTACCTTCAGTAGACGACATGGAATGTCATCTGGACCAGTAGCCTTCTTGAGGCCAAGTTTCTTAATTTCACCCATAACAAATTCACTCGTAAAAATATGAGGGAGTTCGAATATTTCAGTAAAGTCTGAGGTAGGTTCGAAATATGTATCAACAAATTCACCATCACTACCAGATATAGGTTCATCATTTCCATTTAGACTTAAACTTTGAACAGCGTCAGCGAAATAGTTATTAAATTGCTCAGCAACAAGGCGTGGGTCAGAAATTTCATTGTCGTCATTATCAGTCAGAGAAATAGTCGACTGGGATTTAGACTTTGTTAACATTTTCAAAGTGTTCCATATATTACCAACTTTACCATTGTTAGTATATAGTGACTCCTGTAAATATCTCTCCTTGGCACATTGCAATATCTTTGAAATTAAATTTCTAAGTTGTTTGTACTTATTCCACAGAGCAGTAGTATTTGTTTTCGTGGCATGTCTGTGATATGCGTCACGAGTATGCATTAGACGCAAAATGTCTGCATTCACCCAAGGGCACGGGTTAGCTCTAATACGCTTAGTTTTATATGGCGCATAAATATTGACAGCTTGCATAAACATACTATACCACGTATTCCAAGCTACGTTAACATCTGCTACCTGTAAGATTTCAGAAAAGGACATGTTAGTCAAAACTGATATGAAACCTTCCCTATCGAAATTTGCAAAGTTACGAAAGGTAATGTAATTTCTACTCTTGTTTATGCACTTTTTTCCAGAAAATATAACAGTATACACGAGGAAATGATCACTTATATGCGTTTTAACATGCATAATTTCATCAGCATCAAATGTCAAATCCACTGTCAGGGCAAAATGTTTACAGATATCAGAATGTAGGTTTGGCAATATCCCTGCGAGCGTTTGAGTAATAAAGTCAGATTTTTCGATATTCACATCATTATTTTGACTATCATATGAACTGTGTAAGTGACGGACAGCTAGCGACAAACTAGATTTGGTAACATATTTCGGAAGTTTGAAACGGAAGTCAGTTTCTCCAGGAATTCCCTCGGTAGAGTTCATTTTTAGGGGCGCCATTTATAAGTTCACCTGGAATATATGGCACCCAAAATGTACATCACTCCGAAAGGTTTTGCTCAAAACTGCGGTTCAAGAAATCACGGAGTCTTACACATACGTATACATACATGCATGGGACCATGCTGCAGTCACCGCTGAAAAAGAGAAGCCGGGGTCCGTCATCAAACATCCTCTAATAAATCGTGAAAACTGTAGAAATAACTCACATCATGGTACTCGGGAAGTAAGATAATATGTTCGCTTTTGTTATTTCACCACTGTAAACAAATCTGCTGCTTTTATTATCTTTAGGCCATAACCAAGGCAACGGTGATCAACTCATACTCTGCTTTCATTCCAAGTTGAAACTGAAAGGTCTTGAGGTCCAAGTTCAATCCCTTCCAGTCAGTTCCTGTGTTGCTGTAGTTTTTGTAAATATGAGAAGCCAGTTGAACATGAGGAATGTCTATGGCAGAATATAAGCATCTGGTGCAGCTCTCACACTATTATCTCCGAAAATCTGTCCTTTGTATGGTACCCGGGGAAAGTGTATTGACTTTTCAATGAAGCGAAACGAACAAGTTTGTTTTCGGTCTAAAAAGTAAAAGTATTGTATAGGGTATAGGCCTAGCTCTAACCGTATTTCCTCTGTTATATCCCTAGATACGGTATAATCTTACTTTTTTTTTGTTAGTTTGTTTTTTGTTTTGTTTTCAAAATGCCCCCTGTGCCTCATAACAAAATAGATATCTAAGGCCAAGTAAAAAAATATACATGTTTTATAGCGTCCTGCCTTTTTGGAAAAAAGGAGGGAGGAGGCCCTTTTTTTTCAAAATGGCCGACCGACCCATTTAACAACCAGCCGGGCTATTTTTCCAAAATGGCCGCCATTTTTTTTTTTAAATCACCACGTAGGAAAAATGATGCCAGCTATGTCATAGGCTAGATGAAATGGATAGAGACCAACTCTCCCCCCCCCCCCCCCCGAAAAAAAATGGGGGGGGGGGGGGTTTACACCAAAAAAAAAAAAAAAAAAAAAAAA
>CM046857.1:43320369-43720369 GCA_025617745.1 Heliocidaris erythrogramma | reverse complement strand
AAAATGTAATTAAAGGAACACATGGACAGAACAACAAAATTGAACAAAAACTGGCTTCCGTCGACTGGAACGCTATAAAGATTTTCCCCAAGAGGGACCCCACCCCTCCCCTTTTAAAATATCAAATTGCTTCAAGTGCATTATGATGAAGGTAACTTGTCGGGTAGAGGGGGAAGGGGGGGAGTTTCAAAGACAGTTATGCTTAACGTTTTTGTCTGGGAGATAGTTTGTCCTAAGTGGGCTGTTGTCTGGGGTTAGTTGTCCAGGACGAGAGGTATTCAATTCAATTTATTTCAAACACGTAATAAAAGACAGGTCATACAAACGTATTACATTCAAAATCCAAAAAGTAAACATTACAACAACAAAATACAATTACATATATTATGTAAAGAACAGAACATCTTATTATGTGAATGGGGGCAGCTGAGAAGAGCAAGTCCTATATAATAGCTACCCCAACAAGAAAATTGCATGAAATTAAATTAAATAAATATAACAAAATACAGTAATAACTGGCAGTTATTGTGGCATGTATACAAGATAACAAATAGACGAGGGAACAGAATAGAAATAAGCAAAAGAAGTATGACAGAAAAGAAGTAAATGAGCAAATACAAATAGAAGCCTGATCATTCAGCTCCTAAACCTTTTTGATTTTCGAATAAAGTAATTTTAAGTCTCCTTTTAAAATATTGCCATGATGGACTGTTTTAGATATCAAGAGGAATGGATTTATTACAGGTATGATTTATGTTTATGATAATTATTGGAAAGAATGTACTTTTATTCCATTTATTGCCTTTACAGGCGTCCCATCGATGACATGTTAGAACACAAGCGGATGTACCTGTGAGAGTTTTCATAATGCCTGCAAAGTTTTCATCTCTGCCAGAGACAGCAATGCCACTGAATGCTACTGAATGGCTTGGGCTTTTCATATCCTTCAATAGAACAGAACATTAATAGCTTCAAAATTTAAGGATTTTTTTTTGTCTTGTGCATTGATCTGAACACTTCTGGTCCTGATTTTTTCACTGACCAATGGTACTGATTTCTACTGTTTCATTTATAAATTACAATCCAATAGTGCAATTTACTATTGTAATAAGGGTAAGAGGCTCATATTCATATTTCATTTTTGTTCACATAATCTCTTGGCAGATGTGCATCACCATGATAAATTGTTTCTTGACAATATATTTTCCGGAACCAGTTAATAAACACAAAATTTTTAAAGAAAATAGTACATGTTTTGTAATTTCCCCTAATCTTTTTGGTAGCACTGATTTGATTAATTGTGCAAACTCTGTTCAGAATATCAATTTTAACATGTTTTTCATGGTGACACGGAAACCGTTTGTGCCAACTGTTAATTTCAATTGATTAACTATAGCGGAATGTATATGTTGCCTTGAATATAGGCAGCATTGCAGATGCTTATTTGCATAATATGCAAATTATATTTCGTATATTAACCTGGATATGATTTTGTCATGCTTAGTGATCCCCAGCATATTTATTTGAACAACTGAATTGTTTTCATTACACTCTTACACACAACTTATGTGAGGAAAATCCTGGATTTCCTTAAATTTTCCCATATATGGGATGCTTATTTGCATAATATGCAAATTAGGCAAAATATGTTCGCGCTATAATCCAAAAATGGATTTATCATGTTCCTTCACTCAAATTACATTGGTTTCAATACCTGACTTATTCAAATTGCATACATAAATGCAATTCTACATTGATATCTGGATTTTTTAAATATAATAACAGCTAATTTGCATAATATGCAAATTTCATAAATTTCCCATGCTTGGATTTCTTGAGACTTTTAATATGGTGTTTAGGGGACCTTCTTTTGCAATTAGTGGTGGGTCAAGCAATATATTGACTGGACTATAAGTCCCTTGAAGAAAAAAGAATTCTTTGATATACTAGTGTTCTAATCATAGGAATATGAAAATTAGTTGAGTTTCGGGTGGAGTAATTATGTATTGTGGTACTGAAGAAATAATGGCTGAGTATGTGCATAAAAAGACAATTTACTTACAACTCTTATAGCTCGTTTTTGCACTCGAAACAAACGTGTCATATAATAATCTTTAGAATTAGCCCAGGTAATATTGCAGTAGTTGAGATATGGATATATACGTGAGTAGTATAGCAATTTCAAGATAGTGGCAGGGAATATATTCAACTTGTTTAGAACACCTATGTTTTTGATACCTTATTGCAGATGTCACAAATATGATTATGCCAAGAGGGTTATTATCAATGGTTACACCAAAAATGTCAATGTTGACACTTGATGAACATTGGTATTGTTCATAATAAGAGACACAGTATAAAAATTGCATTTCTTAATTTGAGAAAATCATAAAATTTGTTTTATTTACATTGAGGTTTAATATATATGTATTAAACAAACCACTCTGTATTAAGTATTCAGTATTAAGGGTAAGTTGGAGAGTTTGTACATTTTCATGAGATAAATAGACACAGTGTCACCTGCAAAAATAAAAACTTAAGTATATTTGACACATGACATAATTATCATTAACGTATATTATGAATAATAACGGGCCGATGATAGAACCCTAGGGCACCCTACATCGCGTGCACTTCATTTGAGATTCATAATTATTAATTATAAGATGCTATTTACGATGTGACAAATAACTTTGAAACCATTTCAATATTACACCTCGTATTCCATAATTCTCTAAATTATTCAAGAAAATACCATGATCTAAAGTGTCGAATGCTTTGCCTAAATATAAAAATAAACCTATTGTTGATACATGTTTGAAGTAGGTATTCATCATAATTACATACATGTACGCATAAATATACAGTCTAGTTTGGGGCTCATTTGCCATAGAGTTTAGTCGGTGCCCACAGTACTATGTTGATACAAGTATATTTGAATGTTGGCAAGTCTGAAGTATTTTGTCCCATACGTTACCGAGAACATCAACGATTTTAGTATACTTATTTATTGTAATAAGTTGATAACCCTAGAATAAGTGAATGTCCAAATAATTATCGAGAAGAAAATAAAGTATTGAGGTTGATTTTGTTCCAAATTTTATGAAATTTGGAAACAGTATGGGGAAATAACGCAATACCTTGGACATGTACGACTTGCATGCCAATATATTTCATTTGAGGAAAGTAAAGGTAAAGATATGTGTTTGAAATAGTATGCAAATTATACACATGATGTCATGGAAATTCAAATCAAAGTACGTGAAATAAATCAAATATATTTCCAATTAAACTTACCGGTGCTTACAAAATATATTCACAGTGCAACGTGATTTTGAAATAAACACTGACGTTGAAAGTCGGCGGCGTAATACATCAGTCCAGAAAGTGAGCAAAAAAGAAATCGGCAAAAGTCATTCGACAATCATTGCGGTCATGTTCAATAGCAACCGAAACGGTCAACACCAAGTATATCCTTCGAAAGATGCATTCATTCTCTGGTTGTGTTGCCTATTCATTCAACAGAGATGTTTCACTCCCAGTTTGTAAGAGTCAGAGGGGATGATCGTAAATCTTACGCTTTCATTATCAACAGTAACACGTTTCGCTTTTCAGGCATTAACACACTTCTAAAAATAACGATGACGCATTTTCATGATATCAATACACGGTACTAGGGGCGGATGCAGGTGGTTGTAAAAAAGGAGGGGGGGCACAGTTCTGAAAGAAATATCTGACAACGAAAGGAGTAAAGGAAATGATATATAACTTCTTTCCGGGAATAATTTTGATAAAAAAATCTCTGACATGCGAGCTAGCAAGCAAGCAAAAAGTAAAACAAAATATTAAAAATAAGAAATAGAAAGGTTACAATTAAAATTCAAATGTATCGCTCTCTCACATTTTCTTCATCGCTCTTTCATATTTTACAGGTCCCTTTTGAGTCAAAATTTTGGGTTGTGCATTTAAAGTATGCCAATTGGGTATCATAGGGGGCACAGGCACGGTTGTGTCCCCTAAATCCGCCGGTTTTCATAATGGGGGGGGGGGGGCATTATGAAGCAACGGAGCCTTCTCGTCAGTAACACATAAATGTGACGTATAGCATGTATAGTTTACGTATTAATATGGATCTTATTACGACGACTACTACCCCCCGGTAGTGTGATAATAAGTCAGTTAAATAAGAATTGGCAATCTTGTAAAAACATTCATGTGCAAAAACTAAAACTTTAAATCTGATACGGGAATGGACAGGAAGCCAATGTAGATTTCGTAGAACAGGAGTGATAGCTTCATATTTCCGGGTGTTACCAATCTCGCAGCTGAATTTTGAATAATCTGCAATTTTCTGATTTGTCGGTGTGGTAGTCCTAAAAGAAGGGTATTGCAAAAATCAATGTGGCACAAAACAAAGGCATGGATTAGTTTTTCAGTGGTGGGTCTGTCAAAGAACTCACGGAGTTTTTCCTATCTTATATAAAGCATATGAGGCAGCACGACATTTTTGAGGAATAAAATTCTCAAAATGTCAAATGATTATCAAAGATCACTCCTAGGTTTCTACAAGATCTGTTTGCATGTATAGAGATTCCATCAAGTTCTAAAGTCTGAATTACTTCTGTATCTCGAAAACGTGAGGAAATGTGTAGAAACTCTGTTTTTCCACTGTTGAGTTTAAGGCTATTTAGCTCAGACCACACTTTAATAGCTTGAATACATTGTACAATTTCAGTAGTTGGGTGTGTAATTGTTTTTTTTTTACAGACGTGTATCAATCAGATATGATTATTTACGTCTGGGACCGACCTTTAACGTCACCAGTCTCAAACCTGGGTCCGTTGAATCAGTTTATAACTTCCACTGGTAGCTGGATTACAGGCGCACGCCACAACGCCCAGAATCACTACTCTTTTTAAAGGTTACATACAGTTGAGTGTCGTCAGCATAAAACATCTTTTGTACATTGTACTTATCTATTACTGACTCTAGGGGAGATGTATATAGTGTAAATAAGATTGGGCCCAACACAGACCCTTGTGGAACGCCTTGAGTTAAAGAGTGGAGGGATGATTGCTCATTTCCAATAATGACACGATGGCTTCAACCTAAAAGGTACGATTAAAACCATTTAAAAGCCTGGTCACGAATCTAAAATCTATATTTCAAACGTTTCAGGAGAATGTCATGTGTAATGCTATCAAATGCTGATGAAAAATCTAGTAATATAAGAATAACCTCCTCACCCTTGCCTAATGACATCAAAATATCATTTGTAACCCTCAGAAGAGCTGTTTCAACGCCACAATATTGGCGATAACCCGACTGAAATTTGGCATAGAGATCACTTTCATTAAGATAATCTTGTAACTGGAAAGCTGCTACTTTTCCAAGATCTTAGCGAAGAATCTTAAATTAGCAATTGGACGATCATTTTTAAACTCTTCTCTGTTCAAATAATTTCCTTTTAGTTTGGGTAAAATGTTGGCACACTTAAATTTACCAGGGAAGCATCCATTTACAAACGATTTGTTTATAATAGTTGTCATGATGGGAACTAATTCATCTATCAATTTTTTAAGGAATGGTGTTGGAATGGGGTCAAGATAACATGGCGTTGTAGAAGACTGCGTAATTACCCTACGTACTCTTCATCGGATACTGTTTGGAAGTGCGAAAACGATGATCTACAGTTACAGAGCTCTTCAACAAGACAGATCTCACTGGCACAAGATGATGACGACTTTAGCTGATCTGTTATGTTGTCTACTTTCTCTTTGAAGTATGTAAGAAAGCATTCAGCCAATAAGTCACTGTCACCATTAGTGCTTGGAAGAATTGAAGAAGTATAGTAGGCTGCGTTAAATGTTCGATCTTCTTAAATAGTTCACGCGGGGTACAGTCTCTGAGCTGGTTTCAGTGATACATACTCTTTGCAGATTTTAGCTTGTTACTGTAGTGATGGACTGTTTTTCGAAAGCACTCACGATCAATCTCCAATCCATGTGGAAACGCTTTGCGTTCTAATGCACTAGTAGGTTTAGTGTTAGAGTTATTGTTAGGTATAGTGCTTTAATAGTCCAAGTCAGCATGTCGATCAAAAGAGCAAAAAAATGCAGTTCTATTTCAAAGGCCGGGTTAGATTATCATTTCATTGTCTATAATGAAAGAGCGCTTAACAAGCGTTTCAAAATAATAAAAGTAGTGAAAGTGAAAACGACTTCTGTTCAAACTTAGGATCTTTCTACATGAATAAAGACCGGGTTAGATGTTTTCGGTATCATTTCATTCACTGTAAAAAATTACTGTAGGAAGTACAGTAAATTACTGCAACCCGGCTGCACAGTAAAATACTGTATCATTTACAGTTAAATAATTTTTTTACAGTTATATACTGCTTTTTACAATTAAACTGTAGAATAAACAGTACAATACCGTGAAAAATACAGTAATTTACTGTGCTGCGGGTTGCCAGTAATTTACTGTAAATTCCTACAGCAATTTTTTACAGTGCTGTTGTCTATTACGAAAGAGCGATTAACAAGCGTTTCAAATAAAAGTAATGAAAGTGAAAACGACTTCTGTTCAAACTTAGGATCTTTCTACAATAACAGATACAGCACACATAAGTAATTCATCCGCTCGTAATGCGCATGCCGGTGAGGCGGAGCAAAGATGATTTAAAATTAATTGATTAGAAATATTCATATAAAATCGATTTACAGTCCACAGTAAATTTAAAAAGCGTGGTGTTTGATAGACAAACTCTTTCCAATTTTACACCTTAGCTGAAGTTGGTTAGCCTTTTATTATTTTTAAAGTATTTATTTTGTCTCTGGTGCACTTCCAATCTTTCTACATGTTCTATATGTGGGAATGGGCGGAAATTTCAGCTAGCCTTGTTTCAGCCTAAATATTTTTTTATGGCCGGTAAAGTGCCCAAATGAGGTACTTTATTTAGGAGGTTTTATATTTTGTCTCTGTTGAATTTAAACGATTTCTACTAAGGGGTTTTCAAAATATAATTTTTAGACAACCTTCATTATAACACATAAGTAAATGGGGCCGTGAATTACTTATGTGAGCCCTATGTGCAGTGCTGCTTGATTAGGGATTCATACTCTCCGGGCAAGAGAGGGAGCTGTATAATCAGAGCGCATTTCAACGCACTCTGGGTGTGAAGGACGCACGCCTGTAATTCGTCGCCCGTACCACGAACCGTCCTCTCTGCGCGTTTCGAGGCGAAACGCGGTTTTGCAGAAAACGCGTTTAAAGGAAAGGACTTTTTGAAACGGAATTTTCTGCATCTTAAAGTAGATGATATTGAAAATAAATGTGAATGCTTGATAGCATAGGTTTTAAAGTTTTATAGAGTATTATTCAGACGGGGTATTTTTAGCTACAATCGGTTGTAAACAAAGAGGACGGTTCGTGGAAAAGATGAAATGCGCGATCGCGCTTCGCTATTTCACCACGAACCGTCCGCTCTCCATGCGCGCAACCTGACCGCGGAAGAAACTCTTTTGGGAAATCGTGAATTACAGACATGGATGTTCAAATTCGAGTTTTCAAACAGTTTCTGGGGATGATGAATATAACCAATGTGATTAGAGTATTCCATGACATATTTATTCTCACTCAGCATCAATTCTTCCATATCCATAGAATACTTTTGTCTCAATACTGACTTACAACCAGAGAGGACGGTTTGTGGAAAAAATGAAATGCGCAAACACGCGGAGATAATTCACCACGAACCGTCCGCTCCATAGAGTTACATATACATGTACGTATGTAATTAGCATGGTCCGCTCTCATTTGCACCCCATCAGGACGTGTACAAATTCAAAGGAAGCTAGCTGAAGGTATCTGTCTGATCAAAATAAGGGTAGTTTTAAAGCTGTTTAAATACCAATATTTTATGGGTTTTAAAAAGCTAAATGAATGTAACAAATATGAATTTTTTTTTTTTTTTTAATTTGAAAGAGCAGTATGAATTTTGACCATAGACGATCCGCCATTTTCTCGATTGTGCCCACCCCCCCCCCCCCTTTTAGAGTGAAGACCTTTTTTTTTTTTTTTTTTCCTGCTTGTCAGGGAATTATGGAGGGAAACTGGGCCCCATAACCCCTTACTGAGCGTTTTTTGAAGGCTTGGCGAAAAAAAAAAATTGTGTCCCTACCCTCCTACCCCCCTCTCCCCCACCTTCCCCCCCCCCCCCCCACGTAGTGTTCGGGCTGCGATCAGCATCAATTCTTCCATATCCTCCTACCCCCCTCTCCCCCACCTTCCCCCCCCCCCCCCCCCACGTAGTGTTCGGGCTGCGATCAGCATCAATTCTTCCATATCCATGAGATACTTTTGTCTCAATACTGACTTACAACCAGAGAGGACGGTTTGTGGAAAAAAATGAAATGCGCAAACACGCGGAGATAATTCACCACGAACCGTCCGCTCCATAGAGTTACATATACATGTACGTATGTAATTAGCATGGTCCGCTCTCATTTGCACCCCATCAGGACGTGTACAAATTCAAAGGAAGCTAGCTGAAGGTATCTGTCTGATCAAAATAAGGGTAGTTTTAAAGCTGTTTAAATACCAATATTTTATGGGTTTTAAAAAACTAAATGAATGTAACAAATATGAATCTATTTTTTTTTTTTAATTTGAAAGAGCAGTATGAATTTTGACCATAGACGATCCGCCATTTTCTCGATTGTGCCCACCCCCCCCCCTTTTTTTTTAGAGTGAAGACCTTCTTTTTTTCTCTTTTTTTCTGCTTGTCAGGGAATTATGGAGGGAAACTGGGCCCCATAACCCCTTACTGAGCGTTTTTTGAAGGCTTGGCGAAAAAAAAAATTTTTGTCCCTACCCTCCTACCCCCCTCTCCCCACCTTCCCCCCCCCCCCCACGTAGTGTTCGGGCTGCGATCAGCATCAATTCTTCCATATCCTCCTACCCCCCTCTCCCCCACCCCCCCCCCCCCCCCCCCCACGTAGTGTTCGGGCTGCGATCAGCATCAATTCTTCCATATCCATGAGATACTTTTGTCTCAATACTGACTTACAACCAGAGAGGACGGTTTGTGGAAAAAAATGAAATGCGCAAACACGCGGAGATAATTCACCACGAACCGTCCGCTCCATAGAGTTACATATACATGTACGTATGTAATTAGCATGGTCCGCTCTCATTTGCACCCCATCAGGACGTGTACAAATTCAAAGGAAGCTAGCTGAAGGTATCTGTCTGATCAAAATAAGGGTAGTTTTAAAGCTGTTTAAATACCAATATTTTATGGGTTTTAAAAAACTAAATGAATGTAACAAATATGAATCTATTTTTTTTTTTTAATTTGAAAGAGCAGTATGAATTTTGACCATAGACGATCCGCCATTTTCTCGATTGTGCCCACCCCCCCCCCCTTTTTTTTTAGAGTGAAGACCTTCTTTTTTTCTCTTTTTTTCTGCTTGTCAGGGAATTATGGAGGGAAACTGGGCCCCATAACCCCTTACTGAGCGTTTTTTGAAGGCTTGGCGAAAAAAAAAAAATTTTGTCCCTACCCTCCTACCCCCCTCTCCCCCACCTTCCCCCCCCCCCCCCCCACGTAGTGTTCGGGCTGCGATCAGCATCAATTCTTCCATATCCATGAGATACTTTTGTCTCAATACTGACTTACAACCAGAGAGGACGGTTTGTGGAAAAAAATGAAATGCGCAAACACGCGGAGATAATTCACCACGAACCGTCCGCTCCATAGAGTTACATATACATGTACGTATGTAATTAGCATGGTCCGCTCTCATTTGCACCCCATCAGGACGTATACAAATTCAAAGGAAGCTAGCTGAAGGTATCTGTCTGATCAAAATAAGGGTAGTTTTAAAGCTGTTTAAATACCAATATTTTATGGGTTTTAAAAAACTAAATGAATGTAACAAATATGAATCTATTTTTTTTTTTTATTTGAAAGAGCAGTATGAATTTTGACCATAGACGATCCGCCATTTTCTCGATTGTGCCCACCCCCCCCCTTTTTTTTTTAGAGTGAAGACCTTCTTTTTTTCTCTTTTTTTCTGCTTGTCAGGGAATTATGGAGGGAAACTGGGCCCCATAACCCCTTACTGAGCGTTTTTTGAAGGCTTGGCGAAAAAAAATTTTTTTGTCCCTACCCTCCTACCCCCCTCTCCCCCACCTTCCCCCCCCCCCCCCACGTAGTGTTCGGGCTGCGATCAGAAGTCCTTTGATTGCTTGGATGTCTCTTAATTACAAGGTCGTTTGTCAAAATGATAGCCATGAAACATGACATTAGTTGATTTTAGGCTACTTTAGGTACTTACAAAACTTTCAGATTGACTGTCGTCTTTCTTTACAATGAGGATGATACAAAAAAGGCATATTTATCTCCAAGAGCCTGTACTAAAAAAATCCGTAGGTCGGTGTTTTGCTTGCAATGCGCATGCGTCAGCAGCTCCAATATATATAAAGACAAGAAGGGAAGATTATGAATATTCATTAGACGAGTGTGCTCGATTGCAATATTGCTACATGTACCACATGTAGTACCCTACGATAATCTAGATCATAGTCTATGCACGACGAATAGCTCATATTTCACTTTCTTCGTATTGGAACTGTCAGTGGAAGCAATAAAATCGTCGATATTTGCCCCTTGTAAGAGGTCAAAGCGAACTTCCTCGGAGGCCGCCATGTTTGTTTACATATCGGATCCAGGCGCGGGGCTAAAGTACCGCTGACTTGCGCCGATACTGCAGGCGGCAAGGTTATGAGCAGTCCGTACAAGGTCAAGGACTCGCTTAGTGGGTCGTCTGAGCGTTCGAATTTGACACAATGAACAGGACTAAGTGAGCATGCGCAGTAGCGCCTTGGAAGAAAATATTAAATAGAGCATGCGCAGTTCTGCCCAGGAAAAAATAGTTAAAGGGAAAGTAAATCCTGGCGATTTAGTTGGCTGTTTAGTTGAAGGGCACATTGTTGATTATATATGTCGAATTTCAACACATTTGGGCCCCCCTAACGCCGTCAACAAGTAGTTAGAAATATCATTTTGTCGTCTGCTAGAAGGTCCTATATCGATCGTGTGCGTCGTCATTTTGAACAGATAAGCCCCGCCCTGTGACGTTTTGTCGGACCTCTCGGACCAGAAGTACCCGGATGCCGCCATTATTACGCGTTTCAAAATGGTGTACTGCCAGGCGTTCGGATGCTCCAATATAATAAAAATGAACAAGACGTTCCGAATTTCAGCCAATCACAGTTCCCCCTTGGCATGTCCGACAAAACGTCATCATAGCGCGGGTGAATCAAAAATATGGCCAACCCCGATAGCAGGCTGTAGCAGACGATCATTGCTCACAAAAGTGTGAATTACTCCACCGTCAAGCGTTCATAAGAGGTAAATTTTCACAGTAATGTCAAGAATTGTGCTCTTAACACTCTCAGTAGGCCAAAAGTCCAGGGTTTACCTTCCCTTTAAAGATATTCGAAGCTCTGACAGAGATTTGTTTTTCCTAGTGAAATTATATTTTATCACGTGATCACCAATTGTCCAAACATGTATTTAGAATACTCATGAATATTCATAGAAGGGATATAATGGACCCTATTATTAGGCCTATGTGTTTGTTATCAATACTACACTACTCCTATTATTACTAGTATTATCATTTACTATTATTCTATTATTCATCTATTTTTATATTTTCTAATTACACCCTACTCATTGTTGTCCTACGTAGCGCTCGAGAATTCTATTCTGTACCCATATTACTACTACGTACTATCATTATTATTTATCATTTACTGTCATTATGTGAGAACTTTTCATTCAGACCATCTTTCATCACTCATACCTTTGTATGATGGGTATTTGCTTTGCTTAACAACGTCACAGCTCTCTCATTGTCAATTCATGCTTGTCATTAGGGCCCGCATATGATCAATCAAATCCACTTTTCTTCATACTATCATTGTTTTATTTTGTTTAAGCAATCTATTAGATTCCTTTCGATATTACTACTCCTTCCTGGTTAGTTTGTTTTTGTTTGTTTTTGTTTGTATTTTTGTTGTATTTTCGTGAAAAACAATATTTCTGACATGACCACAAAGGCACATAAACTCGGAAAAATATTTCAATAGACTTACATCGTTGCATTGAGCAAATAAAATTTCATTTCATTTCTGTAAAGTATTTTAATTTATAATTTATTTTCCAATTCAAAATATTAATGTTACAAAGGAAACACAGAGATCCAAGGAATGTCAAACCTTCAGTCCACAATCATAATAAAGTTTAGCGATATAGGAACACTGTTACTTTAATGTTTGTAGGAGACCTTATTTTAGGAAGGCATTCGAATAAATTTGAATTATTTATTGTTGAAATAAGTATCACATTTGATATACATTTTTAATAAAACATGCTATTCACATCATAAAACATAACAGAAATTCCAACAGATCCTTCACAATGTGTTGATAGCCTGAGCGCGCGTGTATAGACTCTGCGCGCATTCAAGAGAGGACGGTTCGTGGTGCAGATAAATCTCATTTATTGATGAGAGGACGCTTTACAGTAATGTCATTATTGCGTAACCACGCATTTTCAGATTCTGAAACTTGCACAAATGCAAGGTAACCATGAGTACATATGAAAAATGCAAAAAACTCATAAATGAAAAAAAAAATCACAAATTTGGCAAAAGAGGACAGTTCGTGGTGAAGGTGACGAATTAGATCCAGTCATTTTCCGGGATTCCCCCTCGACAATAAAGATGATGTAATTGTTTTAAAAATTGATATAAAATCAATGTCACATATTTCAACACTTTTCAATACCATTATGTGCATAAAGAGGGATAATTACTGGTTCAAATCAGTCCAATGAGAGAGAGCAGGAGTTGGTCCCAGTGGTATTTTATGGGGACTTGATTAGCACAGACCAGGTTTGTGGGTAGTATTAGTTGCAGCCACTGTGGAGAGAAAAAAAAAGCTAAAAAACACCCCTTCATATAATTAGGAAGTCAAGGAAAAACTAGTCAAGACACAAATTTGAATGGTGCAATTACTACTACTTATTTTTCATGTTTTTTTTTTATTTGTCATTTTAAACACATGAGCCTATGGGGAAAAATTACAAGTGTGCGCTCTTAAAAATCGCACCGAGCGCTACAGTGCAACTTGCCGGGTAACTGCTTAGAAAAGGGTCACTGTCTTGCTCACGCGGATATTAGCGAGCTAATTAGGGACTTTTAGAAGCAGTGGACTAGTACTTCGTCCCAGTCGACTAATTCGCGCATGTCAACGTCGTCGACTGCTCATGTTGACTACAGTTCTGATCATTTTAGATTTCACTCGACGTTTACGTACCGTCGACGTCAACCGTAAGTACACACTCAACGGATGAGCATAATAGTTGAGCTGTTCTGATGACGTCATATACGTGAACCTCGTCGAAGATTTCGGAGCACCGAAAAAACGAAGTGAACACGTTCTCGATTTTGCAAGTCAGGGAGGAGGACAGGGAGAGGGCGAGTGGCGCATGCGCAGTGGCGTAGAATGATGTCCTTGCGTACCAGTCGACTAAGTGGACGTGCAATTCTAAAAGTCCCTTTTGTTTGCACGTTGACATAGTCGACTGGTACGATAGAACCACATTTTGAAGTTCTCCCTCGTCCACTAGCCGAATCGAGGACGCGTTCACCCTGGTTTTGCCGTCGTCCTCGATTCAGCACTTCGTTCACTTATATGACGTCATACAAGCTTCGAAATGGATGACACTGCGATCAAAAACTTGATAACTTTTATCAATTCAGAGGTAAGTCATCATCTGTTAGTACTATATTCCATATGATTGCATTTTACCTGACATATCTTCAGGACACCGCACATAGGCAGTGGTAGTTAGTTTGCATACGGTATTAGTTTTGGAAATTGGGGCATAGTTTCATGTATTGCACCTGCACGACGAGTGCAGCGGACAGCGGAGCTTGCCCCTGCCTGGGCGGCGGGGACGAAGCTTCGTTGAGTTATGCTGTATGCAGTTCTATGACTATGGTTCGTCACTCACATGGGAAAGACTTCCTTTTTGCATGTTTTTTTTCGACAGCAACCTAACGCTAAATCCTATAACTCTAACGTTAAACTAAATTCTAACCCTAACCCGAACCTTAAAGCCCCTCTTTAGTTTTGGTAAATCTGAATATCATTTGTTGTCAAAGTCTGAATTCATTTCCAGGTAGATCTAAATCATGTAAAATGAAAGATTATCATAAAACATACATTGTGTAAAAGAAGCAATATAAAAACCGATGCACATGGGTACACTTTGTAATTAAAATGTCTAAAGTTAAAAATTTGGTCCCCCGAAAATTTGCTCATTTTTTCTTTTTGGTATAAAAGCACTTTACATGCATGGAATTGTAAGAAAATTTCAGGATATAATCTTCATATATAGCTTTCTGATATGCAATGAATAAATCTATAAAATAAGTATTCAGAAGGCACCTATTCAGAGAAATGATAGAGGGTGCTAAGTCTGATTTAACGGTCAAATTCAAATTTTCACAATCAATCAGTCCATGAAAAGTGATATCAGTCACTGCTATTTTGTGAGATTAAATGTTAGACTGATTGTCCATTAGTATTCACATTATTGAATCTTTACCAAAACTATAGACTGGCTTTAACTCTAAAAAGGAAGCTAAATATATTTAGCTTTCTATTTTAGACCTCTAGACGTTAGGCCTATTTACATGATTAAATCTTTTTTTTTTTTTTTTCATTTTTTTTTTTTGCTGTCGCAAAAGGAAGTCTACCCCTCACATGACTGATAATCACAGAAGTTCATTTTGGTCACCCTGGATTTTCTGACCTAATCATGGTGACTGCAACCAACATTGTCTGGTATCAATGACAACTGATGAAACTATGTAGCTCATACCCAAGACAAGTCATGAATTATTGTGCAATTCACTGTCCGATTTTTGTTTTTCAAAGTTGCCTGCAAAGATTTGTTTTTAAGAAGCGTGTAAAATAATGCTTTACTTTTCCAGATAGCACACTTTTACACAATTAGATTTATTGATTAAGAACAGAAAGTGATTATGGTATAACTTATTTCATATTTAAATATAGGATAACATTTCCTTTTTAGGAGTAACATGCATGTAGTCCACCTTTGCCCTTTTCCCCCCTAAGGCTTAATTAATTATTATCATTTTTTTTCACACAGCAACAGAGGTCTCCAGCTCTCCAGCATTGTCAGAGCGAACATGTACCACATCTCCTACAGCAGTTTCCCCCACTCAACCCTCAACCTCTGAGCAACCCAAGACTAAGCTAATACCATCATCAAAGAGTCTCTGCCTTCTTACTTTTATTATGGTATATTGCAAGATCTATTAGAAAGGAGCTTTCCTTTTTAAGTAAAACGAAAATAAAATAAAAAAATTAAGTTTACTTCTGCCAAAGTACTACTTGGTTTGTAAACAAATTTTTAGGCATTTTACTCCCAGTGTTAAAGATCGTATGCTCGATCTGGAAAAATTTGTTTACAAATTAAAAATTCCTCCCATCAAGCTTCTTCGTTTACTAACCATTGTTTACGGCGGACCGTTTGAATATTAATGAGTCAGAAAGAAGAAGATCTTGGGTATTTGATTCCAGTTCATCGTGACTTGGCCGTGAACCAGAATAGCCTGGTGGTTAAGTCGCTGCCCGGCAAGCAGTAGATGACAGGTTCGAATCCCGCTGGTTCCAATTTTTTCTGACATGTGTTTTTCATTACAGATCGAGCATACGATCTTTAACACTGGGAGTAAAATGCCTAAAAATTTGTTTACAAATTAAAAATTCCTCCCATCAAGCTTCTTCGTTTACTAACCATTGTCTACGGCGGACCGTTTGAATATTAATGAGTCAGAAAGAAGAGGATCTTAGGTATTTGATTCCAGTTCATCGTGACTTGGCCGTGAACCAGAATAGCCTGGTGGTTAAGTCGCTGCCCGGCAAGCAGTAGATGACAGGTTCGAATCCCGCTGGTTCCAATTTTTTCTGACATGTGTTTTTCATTACAGATCGAGCATACGATCTTTAACACTGGGAGTAAAATGCCTAAAAAATTGTTTACAAATTAAAAATTCCTCCCATCAAGCTTCTTCGTTTACTTACTACTTGGTTTGATTACCACATTTTATCAGTCTTTCCAGGGAAAGAGAGAGAGAGAATATCAGAACAATTGTGCATTCCATTATTAAAATGTAATATAGGTTTTGACTTTAGATGTTTCATAGGTGCTGTAGTTACTGATCTTCACGTTTATGTGCAAAGTTAGTGTGTGTCTTCATATATTTTTCCAAGAGAGTTTGTAGCTGTTTGAAAACTTTACTTTTGTACTTTTATACATGCCGAGTTACCGTTACTCCTTTTTTTTACATTAAATATGCAGTACTTCTAAATTTCTTAAATCCGCACCAGGTGTCATTTTAAAACAGTGCAATCATGGTGTTTATAAAGTCATGAGATAAAGACTAAGAGAGAGAGAGAGTACAATGGAGAGAGAGAGAAGGAGAGAGAGAGAGAGAGGAAAAAAAGACAGTGAGAAGTGAAAAGATGAGGGGATGCTTTACTGCACTCAATATATGATGGATAGATAAATGAAGAGATGAACCAACTTTGGAGACATGGACCAACTTTAGAAAGATGAAGAGGGATCTACAGTGTACTCTATCAACTGTCTTTCTTCTCTTGCCAACTCTCTCCTTTTCTCTCTCTCTCTCTCTCTCTCTCTACTTATTTCAGCTTCTCCTCTTTCTCTATTCTCAGCACAGGGAATGATTTTGTGGTGATACATGTATGTCCTCAGTGGCGGATCCAGGATTGAGTAAACGGGGGGGGGGGGCACACACCAAAAAAAAAAAGGCTTTTTCCCTCCAAAATTCTCTGACAAGCAAAAAAAAAAAAAAAAAAAAAAGGTCCTCAGCATTTCAGAGACTCTCCTTTTCAGTCTTAAACTCTCTGACAAGCAAAAAAAAAGGTCCTCAGCATTTCAGAGACTCTCCTTTTCAGTCCAAAATTCTGTGACAAGCAAAAAAAAAAAAAAAAAAAAGGGTCCTCAGTATTTTTGTGTCTCTCCGGACAAGCCAAAAAGAAAAAAGGGTGTTTCGGGGGGGGCGGGGGGGGGGGGGCACGTTCCCCCTGTGCCCCCCCCCCCTTGGATCCGCCACTGGTCCTGTACAATTTTTTTCTTATCAAATTTGTAGAAATATCGTAGAGAAGTGCAAATTCGACAAAGCTAGAAAACAGGCCGAAAAGAAAAGGTAACACAGATCGTAAAGCTGGTTGAGTGAGCGAAATTAGCTGTGAAGACCTCTATAATTTTTAAGTAGAAATGTTTTTAATTTTCTTTTTTTAAAAGTATCTAAAGACGGACTATTTTTAATTTCATTGCTAAGAGAGTTCCAAAATCTAGGACCGTCATACAAAAAAGTATTCTTTGCGAAAAGTGTTCTAAAACGTGGTAAGTGGAATTCGTTAGATTGTCTTGTTGGGTAATTATGAATTGATCGATTGAGAGGAGACATACATTCAAATACATCAGGAAGTGTATTATTCTCAAATTTATACATAAATTGCCCTAAATGAAAAAAGTAAAGGTCAACAACTTTCAACAATATATTCTCAAAGAATAAAGGGTCTGCGTGAGAACGTATAGCAAAGTTGTTAATTATACGAAGAGACCTATTTTGTAATAACAACAGTCTGTTTAAAAGGGTTTGGTGGGAGTTGCCTCAGGCAAGTATCCCATAATTCAGGTAAGGTAAAATCAAAGAGGTGTAAAGCATTAATAGAGAAAACGTTGGGAAGTGATATTTTAATTTGTTAATAATGCAATATTTCGTGAAATGGTTTTGCAAATGTTATCTATATGGTGTTTCCAAGAAAGCTTGTTGTCAACAGTTACACCAAGGAATTTAATGAATGGTACATTTTCAAAATTAGTATCATCCAATATGATATTCAAGGGAAGTGCGTTAATGGAATTACTAAATAACATATATTTCGTTTTGAGAAGGTTAAGAGACAATTTATTAGATCTAATCCATTGTGTAACTTTTAAAAGCTCGTCATTAACGATATTAACTAAAGTATAAGGATTATGGTGGGAATAAAATATATTAGAATCGTCTGCAAAAAGTATGAACGAGAGGACATCAGATGATTTACAGATGTAATCATATAAATATGATGAATAACAAAGGGCCCAACAAACTGCCTTGTGGAACTCCGCAATTAATATTTTGCATGTTAGATGTTAGGTCATTTAAAAATACATATTGTCGTCTATTAGACAAGTAGCTTCTGAACCACTCCAAGGCCTTCCCGCGCACCCCATAATGTGAAAGTTTATGTAATAACATATCGTGGTTAATGGTGTCGAAGGCCTTGGAGAAGTCCAGAAAGATGCCAACTAGATGGGAACAATGGTCTAAAGCATGCGCCACTTTATCAACAAAATTCAGTAATGCATGTTCAGTATTATGTTTTTTCTCTAAATCCAAACTGAGAGTTGGAAAAAATTTGGTGTGATTTTAAGAAATCAATTGTTCTGCGGTAAACAACTTTTTCTAAAATTTTTGATAAAGAAGATAATAAAGAAATTGGACGGTAATTGCCTATATTTAACTTGTCACCTTTTTTATATAATGGAACCACCTTTGCAATTTTCATGTTATCTGGAACTTGACCATAATTTAACGACAAGTTAAAAATATGTGTCAAGGGATCGACAATTGAAGATATTACACCTTTTAAAATAAGTTATTAACATCATGATAACCAGGATATTTTCTATTGTTCAAATTAGATACTATATCAATGATATCATCATTGGACTGTCCGTAGCCTTTTGGCCTTGTTTATCAACATTTTAGACATCAACATTTTAGACCCTGACTGAGCATTGATATAAACATATCTAAATATCTCATATTTTGCAAATGAAATCATGAAAAACATTTATTCTAGCAGAAATCACAAAATTAATGTAACCGAAATATAACAACTTGTTTCAGAATTTGTGATTTTCACCTTATTCCAGGAATTCAAAGGTTATGTTCACACTCTTAAAGCCGGTAAATAAAATTTCATTGAGAGTCATGAACAAAATACATTGAGAGTTATAAGGTGATGGCGCACATCAACGTGCCCATTTGTCCCCGAATGTCTCATGTCTCATACTCAGCAGGTGTCGATCCGGGGGAGGGGGGTGGTGGTATATATCCCAAAACAAATTGAGGTCGGGGGATGGCCTGTATTATCCCCCCCCCCCCCAAAAAAAAAAAAAAAAAAAAAAAAAATATATATATATATATATATTTTTGAATAAAATAAATAAGAATTATGATACATTAACTTAAAACTGATAATTATCCAAACTCCTGATGTTTGATCTTGAAATACCATCACATTCTTTAATGATTTGAAGTAAGGAAATAAGAAATGCCATAATTTCAATGCAAAAATATCGAAGAAAATTTGTTCGCTCGCATTGTTATTCTCAATTAAGGAGTTCATTCCTTCTTTTCATTAAAAACCAATTTGGGATGCTCTAAAATTCAAGTTTTATAGACAGATTTTTGAAAAAGTCCCCGGTGTGGGAGGGGGATACCCCCTCCCACACCCTCCTCGGCTCGGTCGCTTTCGCTCAGTGGTATATCTAGGGGGTAGGGGGCACGTGCTCCGGGCAGCACTTGGAGAGGGCGCAAAAATGCAAAGGAGAGAAAGAAAAATAGGGGGAAATGAAGAAAAATCATAATCTTTACGGATCACGCACCCCCAAATCCGCAGGGTAAATGCACTAGAAATCTAGTTTTTGAAGCGAAAATTTTCCAAGGGTCGGTCGCTTTGCTCCCTCGCATAATTATTTTCTTTCAGGATCTCGTAATTTCGCGCCCCCAGTATATAGTTCTTAAATAGCTTAAAGGGTTCAAAAGGTTTGAAAAAATAAAAATGTAATTGCTTTGCTCGCTAAATCATGTAAGTTTCATAATGACTCCTGCGAAATACTGCGTTCCCAATATATAGGATAAAGTGTACAAAACAGCATTTGCAAAGGTTCAACTTTTGAAAGAAATCTCAACTTCAGGTCGCCTTGCTGAATTTCTCAACTCTTTCTCAAGCCTATAGGGTTTTCGTTAGTTCTGCTCCCGATTATAGAAATGAGTGAATAGAAAACCGTTTATCAATGTTATTCGAGCTTCTCTACCGCTCAACTGCGGTGGTCAATTGCAAAATATTCCTAGGTAAAATGCGCAAGAAAATGGGGTTTATTAGGGTTAAAAATTGAACAGTTTGCATCTCGGTCGCTTTGCTCCCTCGCTTGTACAATAACGTAGATACGTTTGGGCACTCGGGGGGGGGGGGCTAACTTCATTGTTTGCCCCGGGCGCCATAATCCCGAGATACGCCAGTGGCTTCTCTCCCTCGCCGGTCACCCCCCCCCCCCCCCCCAAAAAAAAAAAAAAAAATCAAAAAAAAAATCAAAAAAAAAAATCATGAACACGCATCGACATGCACTCCTGCTATAAAGAGATAGCACAACAACGTCATAGCATCTCATTAGCATAATGAGTATGTTACCAATCTCATTTAGCAATTTCAGTTTTTTAAAATCTTCATAATTTTCCTTAAACTGTCAGTTATATGATTTTAAGATTTTTCTGCTTCTGTTAAAGTGCATACAAGTTTGGGATATCTTTCTCCTTTAAGGTTTTATCTCATTGGAAAAAAAATCGTTGCTGCAAATGTGATAATTTATTCATAATTCACCAAAATGCATTTAATGATTTCATTTCTCTTATTTAATCAGGTATATGTACATGATATAGGGCCTGCAGTTTACCTTATTAGTGCAAATATCATCCACCAGAAATTTCATTGTCTGATATTTTAGACCAATATGATCATGTATCATTGACAGTTGCTGGATTTAGTCGCTTATTTCTAGCTTTCAATGATATATCGATATCAATCCATTTTAGACATTCGTTTTGTGTGTGTGCAGTTTACAAACTCAAGTAAAACCATCTCCATGTATGGTTAACTTTTGCAAAAATCTGTGATCGATAAAGGGCTTCTTAATGTGGTTTGTCTGCCACTTGAATGTAATTTCATGTAGTTTTACCTGCCTCTGTGGTGTAACCTTTCTCTGTAGCGTAACCTGCCTCTACAGTGCGTCCCAGAAAAAAAGTTTACAGTAAAAAAAATCTCTCCCCAAAGAAACGTTTTAAAATATTTGAAATTCTTTCATAAATTGGCTTTTAATGATTTTAATGGAAATTTTGGAGCCTTTTCTAGTCTCTCAACTTTGCAAGACTTATACTGGAAGGAAACAGTATTCTTTATAATCTTAATACCAGTGTTTTTTGATAGATTCCATTGCATTTGCCATTCATGTTTAACTTCTTCCTTTAAATGTTTAATTTCAGTAATGGAAAGAGGAAGTGTGACATCAATATTTTCCTTGGTAGTAGCACGTTTAGCGAACAAGTCAGCCATTTCATTACCCTGAATACCACAATGGCCTGGTATCCATTCAAAAATAACATTACAGGCTAGGTTACGGATGTTCAAAAGAGTATGACGAATGTCGCAGATTAGTTTATTTTCAGGGTTATATTGCGAAATTGCTTGTAAAGCACTAAAACAATCCATAAAAATACACACATGCAGCGGCTGGAACTCCTCAACCCATTCTAAGGCCAGAAGAATGGCAAAGAGTTCTGCTGTGTAAATAGATACATTATCATTTAGTCTAACGTATTTAGAGTATTTAAAGTGTGGGATATAAAAACTACATCCTACTTTTTTAGTGGTAGGGTTTAGTGAACCATCAGTATATATGTGAAGGAAGTGTTTCCATTTAGTATGAATTATTTCTTTAGAGATTAGTTGCTTTTCATTTATATCTTCAATACACTTAATGGAATTGTATATTTCAATAGAGGTATAAGGTTCATTATATAGCCAGTAAGGAAAATGGTTATGAAGAGGGAAAGGAGAAGTTGGGTGGCTCCATCTCGCTTCAAAAGGCGTGTGATGATAACTTTTCCCCCATTTGTCTGCAAAGTAGTGCTTCTGCCAACAGTCTTGTTGCATTTGTTTATTAGGATGTGATGTATGTGTATTTATTTTAATGCTATATAACTGACACAAGAAATTACGGCGCATTTGAAGTGGGGGATCCCCACATTCAACCTGAAGAGAATTTAAGGCTGTACCGTACAGGGCTCCTGTACATGTTCTCAAGGCTTGGTATTGGATACTGTCAAGCTTTTGTTTATAAGTTATAGATGCCGAGTTAAATGCTTCACAGCCATATTCCAGCACTGGTTTAATAAGCGCTTTATAAATACGTAACAATGTGCAACTATCTGATCCCCAATCCAGGCCACTGATGCACTTTAGTAAGTTGATTTTCTTTTTACATCGTGATACAATATAATTAATATGTTCATGCCAATCTAGTTTATGATCGAAGATTACTCCAAGGAATTTGGCAGAGGTACGGAGGTCAATTACTTTATTATGGATCTTAAGTTTAACTTCTTTAGTTCTCTTATTGGTGAAGAGAACTGCTATCGTTTTGTTTGCAGATATTTTGAAACCCCATTCATTACACCAATCATTAATAAGGTCCAGATTCTGCTGGATCTTTGTATTAATATATTTAATGTTCCTATTTGATTTCCATATCGCAATATCATCTGCATATTGTGATAGGCTTACACCCGAAATAGCTGCACCTAAATCATTAACAGCTAAATTAAACAGAGTAGGACTAATAACGCTACCCTGTGGTATATCACCTGAATCTTTCGGTGATGGAGAAAATTATGAATCCATCTGACAATACGTCCTTGTATACCTAAACGTTCTAATTTAAAAATGACTCCAGTGGGCCACAGCATGTCATACGCTTTTTCTAAGTCTAGGAAGACAACCAAGGTACTTTCCTTATTTGCAAAAGCTTTATTAATACTAGATTCCAATTGAACTATATGGTCTTTTGTGCTCCTTCCTTTCCGAAAGCCACACTGGTGGTCACTAAGTAATCCATGTTTTTCTAGATACCAGACTAGTCTATTTTCTTGCTTTTGAGGGGAGTTGTTTTATAAAGGCATTACTTATTCCATCCTTGCCAGGAGTGGTACATTTTGATAATGAAATTGCATATTGTAATTCAACTAAACTAAAAGCATCATTAATTAGGGAATCATTTTCACCCCTAATATCGAGTTTCTCTTCAATTTCAATTTTCTTCTTACAAAATTCGGTACTACAATTTTTATTACTACTTACATTGGCAAAGTGTTTAACCAAGTGATTAGCCTTATCTATGTCCGTTATTAAATCTTCATTGCCATCTTTTAGAACAGGTATATTAACTTTCTTTTGAGTCTTATTAATACGTTTAATCTTTTCCCAGATCTGCTTAGAAGAAATGTGGCTATTTATGGTATTACAAAATTGTTTCCAATCTTCTCTTTTTGCTTGTTTAATGGTTTTCCGAGCTACGGCACATGCCTTTTTATAGGCTATTAAATCTTTAGGGTGACATGATTTTTTCAAAGTTTTAAGAGCTTTATTCCTATCTTTTATAGCCTGTTCACACTCATCATTCCACCAAGAGGTTGGAATTTTCTTATGTTTATTATCTACAAATTTAGGGAAGGACGAGTCAATTGCCTGTGTTAACTGTTCAATGAAGGTATTATATACATCATTACAATTTCCACTGGAATCTGGTTCTAGAATAAACTCATCACATGCAATTTGAAATTTATCCCAATTACCCTTTTTCATGGACCACCTTGCAAATGATTTATATGGGGTAAAATAACATTTTTCATTCAATTCTATCAGAACAGGGTGGTGGTCACTACCCCAGGTATCGGGGACTATAGACCAGTTACAGTTAGTACCTAAAGCATGAGAGGCTAAGGTTATGTCGATACACGACATAGTACCTTGTGATACATTTACCCTAGTACCATCACCATTATTCAAACAAACAAGATTAAACTTATCCATAAAATCTTCTACAAGCCGTCCATTTTTGTCGGTTGTTTTACTACCCCAAAGGGTATTATGGCTATTAAAATCACCACAAATCAAAGTCTTATTATTTAAGTGAGACTCTATTTCTGTCAAATGAGAGTCAGTTAAATTAAGGCATGGATTATATACATTAATAACGTTCAGTTTTTTAAAATCCGAACAATAAACCTCAACTATTTGGTATTGGACCGAATTGTCCTTACCTTTAACATAATTCACAGCAATACCTTTCTTCACAAAAATAGCACATCCTCCCCCACCACTCTTGGAGGGGCCCAAAATCCTATCACTTCTAAACATATTATAACCAAGGAGACTAAAATTCCTGTCATCTTTAAGCCATGTCTCCTGAATGCAAATAATATCTGGCTTTGTTTCCCATTTACTTAAGGCATGTTTAAATTCATTGCCATGTGCAACTAAAGACTGTGCATTCCATTGCAGAATAAAAACCATAAATAAAATAAACATCATTCTTTCCTCATATCTTTGGAAGAATGCTTAGTCTGTGAATGTTTAGTTTTTTTTCTCTGTCCTTAGTGCGTGAGAGAGAGGGAAACAGACGTTCAATGTAAAGTATTATTTCTTGCTCTCTCTCCTTGCCGGATTTAGATTCCCAGATCTGTAATGTACCAATGAGAAGTTTAATAAAAGATTGATCTATTTGGAAAAAAGTAGTCGGCAGTTCAGTTTGGCATTCAACTTCATTAACTGTTTGGGTTGCTGCATCCTTCAATACAACTTTATTTTTAGACTTGGGAGAGACATGCGGTCGAGACTCTTGACCGTCTGTGTGTTGATATTCATGTAAATGTGTATTTTCTATTACTGGTACGTTATTGTGTGCCTGCACCGTGGAATGATTAACAGTAGGTGATTTAGATGAAATAATATTAGTGTTACGTTCATTAGGTGTGGGTTCATTAGATTTAACATTATCACTATTATTAGCTTTTCCTGTAGCAGGGCGAACAGCTTTTGCTGCTTCGGAATACGAAACTTTAAGCGTGACCCTGATTTCCTGAATTTTCTTTTCTTCTTTTACAGTGCTACAACCTGCATAAGCAGCAGAATGATTACCACCACACCGACTACAGTGAACCTGATCTTTCTGAGTACATTCTTCAAAGGAATGTGGACCACTACATCTAACACATCTTACACTACCACGGCAAGCAGTAGCAACATGACCAAGACGTTGACACTTAAAACAACGAATAACGGGTGGAATGAATGGTTGGTTTCAAAAATCTCAAACCCTAACTTAACTGATGGAGGCAACTTTGTAGAATTAAATGTAAGAACAACAGATAAAGTCTTCTTCAGTTGACCATCTCTTTTATGTGAAATTCTCCTAGCATCAATAACTCCAAAATCTTTACATTCAGAAATTATATCTTTATCAGAAACATCAACAGATATACCAGAGATAACTCCCTTACATTGAGTTTCTGATTTAGCAAACTCAGATGTCACCAACCAATCCCCCAGCTGTGAAATGCCTTTCAACCTACAAGCTTGAGAAGGAGTAAAACAATGGACACTAATTCCTCCTTGATTTGTTCTTCCAACACTCTTAATACTTCCTGAACCAACTACACTATTCAAAGCTTTAGCCACCTTTATCGGGTTAATCTTAGCAAGTTTAACCTCAAGAGAATTAATAACAACAATTTTAGGCTTTGGCTTTGGTTGTTTAGGTGGAATGTATGAGTCATTAACATTGTTAGTCTGTTCATATTCATTATCATAACTGGTTCTCTGTTGTTTAGCCTTACTTTTACATTTAGTCTTTTGAGTCTTCCATTGATATTCACTACTACTACTAGCATCAAGCTCGTTGCTACTACTCGAGTTAGAATCAATTTCAAAATTTACTCTTTTACGAGAGACCTGCTGAACAGAGTGTGAGTGTGATTGAGAATCTTCTTCTGGTTCCTGTGCTTGACTAATTAATTTTTCCAGAGTTGATTTGGATTTAGATTTATCTTTCACCTGCTGTTGTTTTATATTAACTTGCTTCTGCAAGTGATATTGGGAAAGATGTTCCCATGACATCTCCTCTTCAGACTCGGAACTAGTAACATCCCGGTCGTCAGAATCCAAGATGGCCGCGGCCGCAGCCATAATGACAAAGTGAATAACTTAAAAATTAATATAAAGCCTACAATTACGAACACAACTTAAGAAGTATTTATCTAGGCCTACTTTATTAGAAAAAAAAACACTGAAGAATCCAAACGTTAGCAAAAAGAAAAGACCTCACCAAAACCACACCGTCAAGTCAAAGTCAAGTCACGTCTAAACTCAAAACACGTCCTCACTCCACAACCGATATAAGCGGAAACAAATAAATCATGAAAATGCAAGCATCACTTTATACCAACAGAGCTTTTTTATCCCCGGCTCATTTTTCCCGATTGAGGTGTCATATGAAAGGGCAGAAAATGAACTTTCTAGAAATGTGATTATCTCTTTGAAATTCAGATATCGTTGGCCAAACGACTTTTTTGTAGCCCTGCTTCATATTGTCTTTATTCACTCATGCGTGAAGTATGTATCATATGAGTGGCATCAAATGAAAGAAGAGGATCTAAGCTTTACAAATATGTGTCATTTATTAATCATAATTTTGCTTAAGATATTATTAAACATCGATATATATCTCGGTTTCGCTTTTTCTGGGACGCACTATAGTGTTACATGCCTCTATAGTGTAACCTGCCTCCATGGTGCATCCTGTCTCCATAGCGTTAATACCATAACGAGTACTGAAAGAAACAGCATTAGAAGTAGTAACAGAAGTACTTGGTAATGCAGAAATAGTTGTAGTAAGAAAAGTAGTAGTAGTAGTAGTAGTAGTAGAAGCTGTAGTAGTATATAGTAGTAGTAGTAGTAGTAGTAGTAGTAGAAGTAGTAGTAGTAGTACACTCTTTAACTTTGCTGATACCAGTCAGAATCAAAACAAATTTTGATCAACCATTGATTTTGCACCATTTCACAATAATGGTTTTTGCTCACTCAAGCGTAAAATGACGTTATATATTTTGGTGTCATTTGATAAGCTTTCCATAGGCATGGAAATTTCATGAATATATTTCGAAATGTTCATTTGGGGAAACTTTTTCCAACTGTCAACTTTTAACGGTTCTCAAGAATTTCGAAAGATTCTGAACAATTACAGATTCTTGTCAAGTCTGGATTTTGCAATCCTTTCGCAAAAGTCACTTTGCTCACTCCATCTTAAAATATCGTCAGATTTTTTGTGTCATTTGATAGAATACACCCTAAGCTATTCACAGGTATGACAATTTCCGACAAATATTTAAAATTATTTTTCACTTTTCTGGGACGCACTGAACAGTGTAACTTGCCGCAAGAGTGTAACCTGCCTCTATATAGTGTAACATTTCTCTGTAGTGTAACTAACCTCTATAGTGTAACCATTCTCTATCGTGTAACTTGCCTCTATACAGAGTGTCCCTGAAAAAAAGAAACCCAGTTTTTGGCAAAATAGTTCAATAATTTCAAATGATTTTTTTTTGGCTAATGTACACTTCACTGGAAAGCTATTTTTCTCTATTCATTTGACACCACAAATATGATCAACGAGCCACGCATGACCGATTTCAGACTGTCTGAAGTGGCACTGTCGAAAAGCTAATTGTCCAAAGTAAGTGAGTGCCTCCATGCTAAACTGGATTCATTACAGTTTTAAAAAGGATAGGAAATGATTCGGGACTATTAAGTATCAAATATCACTTCATGATGGACGAAGAATAACGCATGACTGAGCAGGTACAATTTGTAACTGGTAAGTCACATTGATATTTGTTCAATCAAATCACTTAGTTTCATTAAACAAAATGTCATTGTGCCTAATGAATTGCAATTGTGCTGCCTGCTCAGTCATGCTTGTTCATCTCATTAAACTAATCATGCTATAATTGTGACATATGGAAGAAGAGAATATAAGCTTTCCAGTGATGTGTATTTTTAAATGATTTTTAATGTCAAATAATTTATATTTGGAAATCACAATAAACCCAATATAGCAGCCATCCACTTATTTTGGAGTATAACATGCTTTCTGACAGGGCCAATTCAGACCGTCTGAAATCTGTCGTACGTCTTTTTAGTGACATATGGCAAAAAAGAGAAAAACTAGCTTTCCAGTGATGTGTACATTAACCCCCCCCCCCCCCAATGGAATGACTAAATAATTTATCCACAAACTTGGGTTTCCTTTTTTCAGAGACACTCTGTATAGTGTAACTTGCCTCTATATTGTATAACCTACCTCTATAGTGTATCCTGCCTCCTGCCTCTATAGTTTAAACTGAATAGAGTGAATAAAGACAATATGAAGCGGGGCTACCAAAAAGTCGTTTGGCCAACGATATCTGAATTTCAAAGAGATAATCACATTTCTAGAAATTTCATTTTCTGCCCTTTAATGTGACACCTCAATCGCGAAAAATGAGCCAGGGATGACAAAGCTCTGTTGGTATAAAGTGATGCTTACATTTCCATGATTTATTTAAAGGCTCCCAGATCGTCCCCATTATGTTACCAGAAATACTACTTGCTCTGTTGTTAACTGCATGGTCAAATATGTTAATGAAAACGTACCTCACTATCAATCAGCTGTTATCATTTCATACTCCATTACTCTATTTGTTGACGATCAGCCATGCATGAAGTCTTTTGTATTGTTTGTTTATTCCGTGAACAGGCAGCCCGTGCAAATGGAGTCGTTTAATAAATCATGAAAATGCAAGCATCACTTTATACCAACAGAGCTTTTTTATCCCCGGCTCATTTTTCCCGATTGAGGTGTCATATGAAAGGGCAGAAAATGAACTTTCTAGAAATGTGATTATCTCTTTGAAATTCAGATATCGTTGGCCAAACGACTTTTTTGTAGCCCTGCTTCATATTGTCTTTATTCACTCATGCGTGAATGTATCATATGAGTGGCATCAAATGAAAGAAGAGGATCTAAGCTTTACAAATATGTGTCATTTATTAATCATAATTTCGCTTAAGATATTATTAAACATCGATATATATCTCGGTTTCGCTTTTTTCTGGGACGCACTATAGTGTTACCTGCCTCCATAGTGTAACATGCCTCCATACATGGTGCATCCTGTCTCCATAGCGTTAATACCATAACGAGTACTGAAAGAAACAGCATTAGAAGTAGTAACAGAAGTACTTGGTAATGCAGAAATAGCTGTAGTAAGAAAAGTAGTAGTAGTAGTAGTAGTAGTAGAAGCTGTAGTAGTATATAGTAGTAGTAGTAGTAGTAGTAGGAGGAGGAGGAGGAGGAGGAGTAGTAGTAGTAGTAGTAGTAGTAGCAGCAGAAGTAGTAGTAGTAGTACACTCTTTAAAGAATTGGGCAAATATGCCCAACTTTTAACCAACACTGGAAAGTATACTTTCCATACAACCATTGGTTAAAATTTGCCCATGTAATGTTGGGTAACCCATGTGCTATATGGTTGGTGACCCCTCAGATTTTACCCAACTCTATAAATGGCTAACTGTTGATCATATTTTCAGTTGGATATTACTTGCCCAACCAATTTTACCCAATAGGATATTGCCCAACAGGTTTTTAACCATCTTTTTACCCAATATGTTTTAGAGTGTTCTTGTTTTCGATATCATTTTCTTTATGCCTTTACTATAAGGATATAGAAAATCAATCCAATTTCAAGCAGAAGGTAGAGGAGCCAGGAATGATCGTGATTGGGTTATGAATACTATGTGGTTGGGGAAATTCAGTTGCCCAAGTTTAGGTATTTTTAAAAAGATACAGATGTATCCCGAAGATCTTTCCAAACCTGTCTACCAAATGTCCTTACGGGTCGTAACCTAACCTATCCTATCTTAACTTATCTTATCCACCGCCAAATTTCTCTGCATTTATTGTCTTTATGAATTATGAAAAGAAGATTGAGTACAGAATAGCAGAGAAGAGGAACAAGCTCAGTTGCCATTTTAAGAAATGGTCCTTCTTAGTTGACAATATTGTGCCTCAATAATTCTAGTCTACACCTTTTCGACATTTCCAATCTTTTCATGTGCTTGTAGAGGATTTCAACTGTTGTGCTTTTTTGTGCTTCAATATGCATGTTGAATCCATACATGTATGTGATGGACTATACTGTAAATATTTTTCTGTGACTTTGTTCTAACTTTCTGTACCCTGTATATACGTTAATAAAAACAAAAATATTAAAACAAAGTTATCTTAACCTAACCTATTCTATACCTATCCTATCTAGCAAATATGTTCCAATGCAAGCTGTTATTCAAACCTTATAATTCATGATACGTTTGGCAACTAAACCTCATGAATATTCATATTTTACTTTACCAACGCTTTGGTGAATTTTACCCAACTATTGGTTTTAGTATAAGGGAATGTGACAAAATTATACAACATCAGGACAAGAATTTCCCAGCCCTAATTTACCACATAGCTGTTGGTAAATTTCTAACCTACCATCAGTTACCCAACAAAATTTTACCCAACTCGCAAAGGGAATGTTACAAAATTACACAACTACAAGGCAGCGAGTACCAACCCATACTTAACAAATACTGTTGGTGAATATCCGCCCAATACTGAGGTAAAAATTATTTCCCAATATTGTTTACACCACTCGAGTGTCTAGTTGGTTAATAATAGCCCAGAATTGGGAATATTTTTAGCCAACCAGCAGCTACCCAACTAAATTTACCAAACATTTTAAGTAGTAGTAGTAGTAGTAGTAGTAGTATTACTAGTAGTATAGTAGTGTAGAAGTAGTATTATTAGTAGTAGTAGTACTAGTAGTAGTAGTAGTAGTAGTATAGTAGTGTAGTATAGTAGAGTAGTAGTATAGTATAGTATTAGTAGTAGTAGTAGTAGTAGCAGTAGTAGTAGTAGTAGCAGTAGTAGTAGCAGTAGTAGTAGTAGTAGGAGCACAGCAGCAGCAGCGTAGTAGTAGTAGTAGCAGCAACAGCAGCAGTAATTGAATAAATTTGAGATATTTTGACCTAAAAAATCATTATCACGTCGCCAGTGGCAATTACTATGGAGCTATGAAATGTCCATTCATGCTATCTTTCCATTGATATAAAAATAAAAATCCCATCAATATTAGATTCAATCTTTATATAATTTTGTGACCGTTCCTATTCACCCCGATGTCGGGGGTGAAAGGAAGAAAAAGTTTAATTCTTCATGAAATAATGCTTTATAGTATATCAAGACCTTAACTTTGTTGGGGAATGAGTTTGGATTATATAAGTATTTTAAAATATGGAGAAGGTGAAGATGAAATGGGAAATATTACTAAGGGGTGCTATGTTACCCCTCATAAAAATCTGGGGGTGCTGCAGCACCCCAGCAACCCCAATCTCCCTATCTCTTTCTCGCCCCCCCCCCCCCTCTCTCTCTCTCTCTCTCTCTCTTTCTCTCTTTCCCAATCGAGTGGGTGTGCACCTCCTTGGATCCTAATGCAATGTCCCCTGTCGATGGGGACATTAAAAAAAAGGAACGGGTAAATGTCCACTTTTATGACTACACCCTTTACTTGGGATGAATTATAGGCACATGTGTCATTAAAGCAGATACTGCACAGGCAATCCAAATCACACGATAAAAAAGTTTTATTGAAATAGGATGTATTAGAAAGGCATAATTATCAATTGTTAGTGTGTGTGTGTGTGTGTGTGTGTGTAGGGGGTGATCTATTCTAGACTAAGTGTGTGCGTATCTACGCCACAGATTAGTGCCACAGATTAGTCAGAGTGTATAAAACGATGTTGTTTTGAAAGGAAATGAGATAGATCCACACTGAATGCGTACACTCTTAGAAGAGTTGGTTAAAAATTGGTTAAGTATTTGCCCAGCTCTTCTAAGAGTGTACGCATTCAGTTAAGTATTGGTTAAAATATGCGCAACTGATGTTGGGTAATTGAAATGCTTTGTAGTTGGGCAAGTTAAATTGCCCAACAATCACATTTACCCAACCAATTATTGGTTATACATTGGTTATACAATTTAGTTGGTTAAGCCGAAACAAGACATTTGCCAATTGTTTCCCTTTTGCCTGTTGTGTGTCTCTCTGAGTCTTAACCAATAGGCTACTCTATCCTATCCAGTTGGTGTGTGTAATTGGGTTTTTACAGACGCGTATCAATCAGATATGATTATTTACGTCTGGGGACAGTCTCGAACCTGGGTCCGCTGAATCAGTTTATAACTTCAAGTATTAGCTGGATTACAGGCGCACGCCCAGTTATCCTCTGTTGGTGTGTGTGTGTGTGTAATTGTGTGTGTAATTTGTGTGTAATTTACGACCAGTTATACGTATTTTACGTATTTATCCGTATGTCCGATTTTCGGACAGAGAACAAAAAAAAAACATGAGAACAATGGTCCTCAAATCATTCGGAAGCCTCGGAAGCCTCGAACGTCGACTGTCGACTGTGTGTGTGTACCAACAGAGGTATACTTGTGTGACTAAATGGACACAATAGATGCCTTTATTCCGTCAGACTTGTGTGGCTGTTTGAACAATAGAGAGAACAAAGAGTATGTCAGTTGTGTAATTGTGTTGTAATTTGTGTGTGTAATTGTGTGTGTAATTTACCTTTAAACGTCACTATCCGTGACTCAGTCAGTCTGAACCTGGGTCCGCTGAATCAGTTTATAACTTCCACTATTAGCTGGATTACAGGCGCAGTTGTGCAAGCTGTTATAAACCCTTTATAATTTGTTATGCATTAGGTGACAGTTAGTAAATCTGGCCCACCCCAAATCATACGCAACTAAAAATTCATGAATATTCATATTAACTTTACCATCTGCTGCTAAATACATTGCCCATTTATCAGGTGAATACAATTGCCACAAATTGGTAAAGCTTGCTTTAGCTGAGTTGGTTAAAATAACTTGGTAAACTTTTAACCAACTCGTGTTTGCCCAACTTAATTCGCCCAACATTTTAAGAGTGTGCAACTGTAGGGCAGTGTTTGAGCAATTGTTGAGCAATGTTTGCCCTCATAGATTTCGACCAACCTTTCTTTGTCCAACTATTTTTCCCCAACATGAAAGAGGAACTCATTCCCAATTATCCAATTACGAGGCAAATATTCCCAACCTAGATTTAAGCATGGCTGTTGGTAAATATGTGCCCAACAGTTGTGTAAATTTATTTGCTACAAATTGGTGAAAGCCTTAGGCGATCAGTTCGCAAAAAATGCTCATAATTGGGCATTTTTTTAACCAACCATGATTACCCAACATAATTTAACCAACATTTAAAGAGTGTATGCATACTGGAACCAGAAATTCACAGTGCACATTATTTTACACTTTTTTGTCTATATTACATAATAGTAAGCGCGTTTCTCCAAATACAATTAATTCATCTAGAGTAACTGTAACGAAACATTTTCAGACAGTGACTATAAAATACATGCTAGCTATGCTTTAAAACTTGCCTTAAACTCAACTCTCAACAACGTAAATAGCGCTATGTTTTAACAAGATTGCGAACACATTTGTGCTTCTCATTTTCCTGTCATGCAACATTCTCCCTTGTACTTGCAGGCAATTTTAAAAAGTGTTTATTTTCCAAGTGAGTTGTTAATATAAATTCAAAATAAGAATTCAACTAGTCTTTAATTGTAATCTTAAGTTATAAATGACTGTTGGATGGCACCGTTCAAATTCTATCAGTTTAAGGCAACGTTCTAATTTATTTATGTCTAGATTACTTTTATATTGTAAGTTACAACCAAGTTTGTCTAATTTTATGATCAATTTCATTACTTGTTGTGATGGACATCCGTTTCTTCATTTACCATGGTAAATAGTGTTACGAATTTTGTGCATGCGTTTTTGAATATTCATGATATATGATAATTGTGTGACACGCATGCGCAGAGAGTTGCCTAACGGGAGGAATAAAAGCCAAGAAATAATCGATTTTCCCCTTATTTTCACCGTCTGCATGAAAGATTGTATTCGTGAAGTGAAGTGTGGGGTATGATGTATGAGTGTTAAAAGTGTGTAGATGTCCCGCACGTAATAACAGCATGCATGTATAATGTAATTTTTGGATGATATCTGTCATCGATTTGAAAGTAAAGTTTGAATATTTCTTGTAAACAATTTTGTTATGTTCTTGAACAAAGGAAGACAATCGTCGGCGCCACTACGGCCCAAACGTCATGATCTTATTAACATCACTAACCCATCATGACTCATAGCAAAAATTGTAAACCAAGTTTTGCCTTATTCTCCCTTTTTCAGCATTAAACTTTGCCTTCGAGTGACGTCCTTGGGAACATAGAAGGCATATAAACGGAACGAGGTGATTTTTTTTTAAAATAGGGTTAGGCAGGGTTTATCTCAAATCATGATTTAGACAAATTTTGGGGAGGAACGTTCGCAAAAGGACAACCTACGTTATTATTTTCTTAGGAGAGACGTCCCCCACCCCCTTGATCACCGACGCTCTATTTCGTAAGATAGGCCCTATTGGGAATTTATTCTCTCTAGATCTATGTAAACACACAATAAAATCATACAATGAAATCCTTGCCTATGGTACATGTACCTACTGTTTACAGAATCTTCTTCAATATTTTAAAGAAAAAATTATATTAAGCGAGGGAGCGTAGCGGGCGAGCGAGCAAAACTCTAAATTGTGAATAGTAACAATTTCCATCATAGATCACTTAAGAGCCTGAAAAGTGTGTTGTAGACTTGAATCTTTATTTGCTATTTTCTGGAGGGGGGTGGGTCAATATTTCCAAAGGGACGTACCCCCCCCCCCCCCGATCACCGTCACTGCTTGTATTAATAAAGAACGTACAATGTCAGCAAATGTAAATAACAAAGTTGTTCAGGTTTACTACAGTAATAAAACCATCCGGCAGGAACGAGTACAGCTAAGAAAACATAAATGGAGGTGGACAGTTAATGCCATGCAGTTAATGGCGGACTGGAACATAAAACATTCAGACATGAGAGAATAAAAAAGCTAGACCCTTTGGGGGATATTGTTTTTAGCCGTAGTGCCATGATTTATGTGTCTACAAAGTCTCTATTTGGGTGGGGTCCACAGGGCGGAGTCCCCCTGATAAAGCTCCCGAGATTTAGCCATTTTTAACCTTCAAAAATGGCCGTTTTATACACTAAATTTATTGCAATGTCATCATATACATGTACTATGTTCTGCAGTCGAATCTACATCAAAAAGTGGACCCCACCCAAATATGGACTTTGTGCAGGGGTTCGCTGGCTAGTCGTAAGGACCGTTATTCATAATGACAGCTATTCATAAGGACCGCTATTCATAATGGAGAAAATGCTCATTATTCATAAGGGTCATTATTCATAAGGACTGCTATTCATAATACGAGAAGAGGATCGCTATTCATAATACGGAAAGAGGGTCGCTATTCATAATACGAAATGAGGCTCACTATTCATAATACAGATTGATGGTCGACCCTCTTCTCCTATTATGAAGAGGGACCCTCTCTTATTATGAATTGCGAACCTCTTCTCCTATTATGAATAGCTACCCCCTTTTCGTATTATGAATAGCGACCTTCTTCTCGTATTATGAATAGTAATCCTTATGACTAATGACCCTCAATGTGAATTAAGAATAGCGACCCCATCTCACATTATGAATAGCGGTCCTTATTAATAAAGGTCCTCATGACTCATGAGTAGTGATCCCCTTTCTGTTTTGTGAATAGCGGACCTTCAGGTATAGGAACTTGCACGTTATTAATAGCAGCCCGTATGACTAGCGGCCCTTATGTCAATGTAGGTATGGCTAGCGAGGTTGCCCCTTGGTGGACACATGTATCATTCGGGGTAAAAACAATACTTCCCCCCCCCCCCCCCCCCCCCCCCCCCGCCATGCCTTGGAACCGCCCCCTCATCAGAGATGAAGACCTTGTTTTCCCGTTGTGAAATTAAAGGGATACGCCACCAGGCGGCCGTGGGGAAAGTCAGGATTGCGTAAGCCCCATTCACTCGTTGCGCGCGAACAACATGTTCGAAGTTCCCGCGGGGCATACAGGTAACGATCACGGTGCCCTCTCGCGGCATAAAAACGTCCACAATCTGCGGTTGAGTATCCCTTAAAGGGATACGGAATCGCAGATTGTGGACGTTTTTATGCCGCGAGAGGGCACCGTGTTCGTTACCTGATCATGCCGCTGCCTGGTGGGGCTGCCCGGTTGGACAGACTCGTCGCTGCGCAACATGCACGCTCCGCCTGAGCTCGAGCTCTCGTGCGAGATTCGGTCGGCTTCGTGCAGTCCGAAATATAATCCCAGTAGTCCAACGGACGCGCTCGACGCACAAACTTTGTGTTCGAGTGAATGGGGCTTACGCAATCCTGACTTTCCCCACAGCCGCCCAGTGGCGTATCCCTTTAAGAGATCAACCGAATTTTCTATTCGTTGATCTCCCAATGAACACATTGGACTGCTCACTGACATTCCTGTAAACCTTTTTCTTATTATTACTGATTTGGGAGCACAAAATCTATGATCAAGATTTCAGAAATATTGTTAGCCAAATTGGCAACTTGGTCTAACTTTGGTAGAGTATTGTGTAACGTTCTTACCAATTAATTGTTTATTGAACCGTGATTTATAAACAGAATATTGTAATGAAATAAAAACAGTTTATTAATTTGTTTTTATTTCATTACAATCCTCTGTTAAATTATCTTGGATAGGACAGGGGCCGCGGAGAGCTTTTGAAAGTGAGGAGGTGACGCCTCTTGTCCGAATATCAACTATCCTGTTTCTACATTTTGAGCGAGCGAAGCGAACAAACTTAAGATACAGGCCTATGGGCACTTTATCATGGTAGGAATGTTATTTCGTCATCAAAACACACTAGATAAGATATAGTTATGAGTTATAAAATATATTCGGTAACCTCGCTGCCAAATTCGGGCACCTCACTGCGCGAGTATTATGCTGCCCGAAACCGTCCCATTTCTAAATTTTGGGAACGAGCAAAATGCAAGACACTTTGTTGTCCCTGAAATGTGATTTCATCATCAAAATAAACTACATGTACATCATATAACAGTTATTATATTTGGGCACCTTCCTGCCCTAAGATAAGGAGTGACCGGACATCCCGCTTCCCAAATATGAGGATATTCTTGCATCTCGCTGCTGAAACATGAGCATTTTTCGTTTGGTATCTTGTTTTTAATTTTACGAGCGAGCGAAGCGTACGGACTTGGATGGCTCATCTTCATCTCTGATGGGGGGGGGGGGGGGGGAATTGCAGTGTAATCATTGTGAAGCAGTGCTATTATGGCAGCACACGAAAAATTCTTACATCGTATTTCTACCTCATATTTGTAGGTGTCGATTGGCTCTGAATGGATGAACGAAAAAATGATTTGTTGATGGTAACTTTTAGGGGGAATCTGAAAGTTACGTACAAACTTAATAACGAGCAAACAAGCAAATATACAAATATACAAACAAAAATAGTGAATTTTGACCAACAAAAGTTTCGTATCGCATCATTACCCGGTCATGCATTCCTCCGTCAAATACACATCATGCACATTTATTGTGTGAGGCTCATAATTATACTGCATTACGATTTTTAAAAATATTATAGTGTGTTAACTTGCAGCTGTAGAGGCGTCGCTTTATAACTTTTTGACAGATTTGTCAACAAGTGGGAAAAAACACACATGGGCATCGATATATTATTCAGAACCAACAAATTCTAGCAAGCAAGCAAATTAATTTGGTTGATTGTCAAAGTTGACATCATAAGTACATGTATTTTACCCCCAAATTTTTTTTTAAAAAACTAGAAATGTGCATTGCTGGTGCCGCGCAATGCGAAATGTATCCCCCGGCACTGGCAGCGATTTGAAGGAGGGACAAAGACCCTCCCCCATTCCCTCCCTCAAACAAAAGGATGGTGTAGAAATTGCCGCCAGTGGCCCGGAATATTGTCAACACTAGGAGCAGCATTACCAAAACGATTTGTGCAGATTAGAGTGTAATGCATTTTTATAGAAAATTCGGAAGAAATATGACCTCAGAGCGCACATAAGCCATCCACTAAAATATGACCTTTGATCCTATGAAAGACGGAACACTAGAGGCAGCATCACCAAAAACTGTAGAGGTGTAATCTATAATGGACCTACATACAAAATCTGAAAGAAATGAGTTAACAAATGTGTCCTCCAGAATGCATGCAACGAAAATATGACATTTGACCCTAACAACAACCTGAATATGACATTTGACTGTATAGAAAGTGGTACAGTGAGGGTAGCATCAGCAAACAATTTAGATGTGTAGGTTTCACTAAGACACATCTTCATATAAAATTTGAAAGAAATGTGTTGAGAGATATACCAAGATACATCTCCATACAAAATTTGAAAGAAATCCATCAAGAAATGTGGCCTGCAGAGTGCACTCACGCCATGCCCTGAAGTATGACCTTTGACCCTATAAAAGACAGAACACTGGTGGCAGCATCACCAAAAACTATAGGTTTCTAGATTACACCAAGAGACACCTTCATGCAAAATTTGAACGAAATCCGTCAAGAAATGCAGAAGTAAGAGTGCAAGAAATGGAAAAATTACCTTTGACCCTATAAAGGACGGAACAATGAGGGCAGCATCACCAAAAATTAAATATGTGTAGATTATACCAAGATACATCTCCATACAAAATTTGAATGAAATCCGTCAAGAAATGCAGAAGTAAGAGTGCACAAAAGGGACAAATGAGCTTTGACCCTATAAAGGACGGAACAATGAGGGCAGCATCACCAAACAGTAAAGATGTGTAGATTCTACCAAAATACATCTCCATACAAAATTTGAAAGAAATCCATCAAGAAATGTGGCCTGCAGAGTGCACTCACGCCATGGCCTGAAGTATGACCTTTGACCCTATAAAAGACGGAACACTGGTGGCAGCATCACCAAAAACTATAGGTTTTTAGATTACACCAAGAGACACCTTCATGCAAAATTTGAACGAAATCCGTCAAGAAATGCAGAAGTAAGAGTGCAAGAAATGGAAAAATGACCTTTGACCCTATAAAGGACGGAACAATGAGGGCAGCATCACCAAAAATTAAATATGTGTAGATTATACCAAGATACATCTCCATACAAAATTTGAATGAAATCCGTCGAGAAATGCAGAAGTAAGAGTGCACAAAAGGGACAAATGACCTTTGACCCTATAAAGGACGGAACAATGAGGGCAGCATCACCAAAAATTAAATATGTGTAGATTATACCAAGATACATCTCCATACAAAATTTGAATGAAATCCGTCGAGAAATGCAGAAGTAAGAGTGCACAAAAGGGACAAATGAGCTTTGACCCTATAAAGGACGGAACAATGAGGGCAGCATCACCAAACAGTAAAGATGTGTAGATTATACCAAGATACATCTCCATAAAAAATTTGAAAGAAATCCATCAAGAAATGGGGCCTGCAGAGTGAACTCACGCCATCCCTTGAAGTATGACCTTTGACCCTATAAAAGACGGAACACTGGTGGCAGCATCACCAAAAAGTACAGGTTTTTAGATTACACCAAGGGACACCTTCATGCAAAATTTGAACGAAATCCGTCAAGAAATGCAGAAGAAAGAGTGCAAGAAATGGAAAAATTACCTTTGACCCTATAAAGGACGGAACAATGAGGGCAGCATCACCAAAAATTAAATATGTGTAGATTATACCAAGATACATCTCCATACAAAATTTGAATGAAATCCGTCGAGAAATGCAGAAGTAAGAGTGCAAGAAATGGAAAAATTACCTTTGACCCTATAAAGGACGGAACAATGAGGGCAGCATCACCAAAAATTAAATATGTGTAGATTTTAACCAACCTATCAGGATTGGTTGGCGTATGGGCCTGCCAGCGGTTGGTGTAAGAACGTCCTATTTTGTTTTAAATGGAATTTTACAGGCCAACGGTTGGTGGGTTCATGAGTTAACCAGCCTTATATTTTTCTGAGAAGGTTCCACCCGCTGAGATAAATGGAATTGGCTTGTCAAGAGAGCACTATCAAATATTTCTAAGCTTTTGATATGCAAATAATGTCAGATGATATCTTTTGTTACAAATGTTCAGTTTGTAAGGGAACAAGACAAAAGTGTATGTGTTTTGTCTTAATTTGGGTACCGTAATAATATAGGGGAGGCACCGGGGAAAGGTGCATTGTAATAATAAATGCTGATATCATTCAAATTGTCAGGCAAAACTCCTATATTGCGTGGAAACTTCAGGCATCTACATGTATATTGGTCTTGTTCCCATAATATGAGCAGCTAAAAGGATAGGAGGAGGAATGTGCAGTTATTTGGGCTTGTAAATTGATTTGCATTTAGTATTTTGAAACATTTAGATTTATGGTCATTATGCAACATTCATGTCATACCTCTTGTTCCCAATGAACAACACCCTTGGGCAGCAAACAGTTCGACTTTGAAGAATTTGGAATTATATCTGCCAATTCCGGATACCCGGAATTTTTTTTTCACTTGGATTGGCTATACTATTAATGCTTTAAGAATATTTGGTACTCAGCCGATATAATCAGGCTGTAGTCATTGTTCCTGTGTTTAATAGGGGTATGACATGGAAGTGGTTGGAAATTTTTCGTAGTTTCATCATTTAACATTCCTTCGAACTTCTGGTATATTCCTTTAGTTGTAATTATTCCGAGCCCACTATCACCCACTGAGATGAATGGAATTGGTGGCTCAATATAAAGAGCATTGTATTGAAATATTTCTGAGCTTTGACATGCAATTATTATTATGTCAGATCAGACCAGTCAAATTGGCAGCCAAAACTCCTCTTTTGTGTGAAAATAGAAAGGGCTTACAAAATGTAATACGCGTATTGTATTGATATTGTTCCCATGAAATGAGCAGATGTGAGTAAATGGAAGGAGGAATGTTCAACGATTCAGGTTTTTATTTGCATAGGGCATAGTGAAACATTTAGATTGATGGCATTATGTAAACATTCATCTCTACTCCTCTTATGGTAATACAAGTGTTTTCAATGGACAACGACCCTTGGGCAGCAAATAGTTGCATTTTTTCATGGTGAATAATTTGGAATTAAATCTGCCCAAATGCAGATACTCAGGATTTTTCTCCTGAATTGACTTGGTGGATACTTGGTTGGTTATGCTGCACTCATTGTCCCTGTGTTTAGAACAATAATGTATTTCTAACAGTATAGAATACAATTTATTTTAATTCGTGGTATGACAATGAATGTTGCTATGTTCAGTGATTTTCTATAATGATCTGGGCTTGGGATGGTTTCTTTCTGAACTATTTATATACTGCAGGTGGTTGATGTACAAATTTGTTAACTTGCATCTGTTAATTATATAATGTCTGTTACTGAATTAATTCATCATGCAATTCTCTCGAAGTACAACATCAAGCACTATGAATGCGATGACGAGGAGGGCGGACGATTTGTGCGGCTCCTCGCTGTTCCCTCCGCTGTGCCCTCCGCGGTGGCTCTGGTGGGCAGGGGGACGTCCCTTCACTGCTATTATGTGACACCTGTTTTGTTGGCCGGTGCAGTTGTGGGGGTGCAGTGGGGGGCTGCATGGATTGTCCGCTTCTTTGTTTGTCGTGTTCATGGTGAGGATTGTGGCTTTTAGAATATTGCTCAGATTGTGTTTTATTTTCCCTTTTGATTGTGGAAATATTTCTGAGCGTGTTGTCAACTAGAATAATTGGACCTAGGTTTGCGGTTTCCAATAGGAAACAGCATAGAATTATATAGATTGCTAAGCTTATGATGTGAGAATTATTTTATATCACAATATATTCGAAGCTATCAAACACAAATACACTTTTTTGATAGGGTAATTATTGGTGGAGGATTATAAGGCCATCTTGGGCATTAGGGGAAGTAGCTGATTTTAAAAATTCATGAATAAAGTGTTTTGAAATCTCCCACACAGTGAGTTAGTTGTGTGGGTTGTATACACTCTAAATTGCAGTATTTGGAATGGGTCCTGGGCGGCTGTGGTTGGGGGCCGGCCGGTCTTTGGATTTGGATTTGGGTTTTGGGGTTTTAATTTTAATCCATTTGCGAATTGAAAATATATCCTTCGGATTGGGTCTGGGTCCGGAGATCGGCTGGTCGCTGCCCGCAGTCGCTCGGGTAGTTTGGGGTGTAGGGTCGGGGGTGTGGGGAGTGATTTTCACTCCTTGGGCAAGCTCCCTCAGATTTGCACGACCTTCCACAGCGGACTTGCAGTGCATACATAGCAGGGTCTTCAGGCTCATGGGATAGCAACGAGTTTTCACTATCTGTTTATTAATTATTATTTCATTTGTGGGGATTACTAAGGAATACAAGAAAAGAAACACGCTTCTGGGCTCCCGTTTTTATTATAAGGAGTCAATGTAAACTGGAAGTTTTTATTTTTGATTTAGCTCATTAGGATATTCTTAAAAGAGGAGAAGGGTCCCTCAAGTGAGCTGCGGGGAGTCCTACTTGAGAAGGTCGTGTTCTACTCGGACGATCAGAGTAGATGGGGTTTTTTATAATCTGGTTTTCTGAAGGGTGGACACTCATTGGGGGGTGGATAGACTTTGTGACGTGTGGCATGTTTTCTAGTTCCGGAATTGTTATGTACTTGTCTTATTTCCAACTTCAATTGACAATTGTTTTTTCTGTATTTAAAAATGCATCATTCTTCCCATTTACTGAGATATTAGCGCAATGTTACACAATTCTGCTCCGAGCTTTTTGTCACAGTTTAAGATTTAGAGTTTTCAATGGTGAATAATTTAAAAGTAGTCTCGATCAACGTTCGAGGACTGAGAGATACAGTTAAAAGGAGAAAAAATTTTCAGTGGTGTAAAATGTCGGGAAATATAATATTCTTGCAGGAAACTTTCAGTACAGAAGACATTGAAGGCTGTTGGAAAAGGGATTGGGAAGGGGCAATGGTTTTTAGTAATGGTAGTAATCACAGTAGGGGAGTTATTGTAATGTTGAAACCAAACACGGGCTTTGTGATGGAAAAAATCATAAAAGATAAGGAAGGAAGATACATTATAATACAAGGTAAATGTCAAAGCGAAAAATTGATACTAGGAAGTGTATATTTTCCTACAAAAGATAAAGGAAAGGCCCAAGTTGATTTTCTGTCTAATCTGGATAGGATTGTATCTTCTGTATTCAGTCAAGAGTATTCCCTTATAATTGGGGGAGATTTCAATATCACTATGAATTATAATTTAGATTATATGGGGGCGAGTAATATTTCAAATAGCAAATATAGAGACTTGTTGGGAGAGTTTCTTGATAAGTTTGATTTAATTGATGTTTGGCGCAAGCAGCATCCAAATAAAAGAGAATTTACCTTTAGACAGAAGCAGCCATTGGTGCAGAGCAGATTAGATTATATTTTTATATCATCAAAATTAGAAAAAGTCGTAAGGGAATCTGAAATTCTGCCCTCTATCACACCTGACCACGCTGGTGTTAGAGTAGAAGTTACAAATTTGGTCGATAATTTCATTTTTGGTAAATCATATTGGAAGTTTAACAGTAGTCTATGTTATGACAAGGATTTTGTCGAGGGGGTAAAAAATAAGATTAGTGAAATAGAGGAAACGTGGCTGGGTCAAATAAATAGTAAAATAAAATTTTGGGATTTTATGAAAATGAAACTACGGGAATATATTATGAAGTTTTCCCGTGAAAAAGCAAAACTCAGGAAAGCAAAAATTGAAATATTGGAAAAAGAAATTAAAGACTTAGAATATCGATTGACGTTTAATTTGCAAAATAACATTCAGGAAGAACTAGACTTGAAAAAAAATGAACTGGAAAAGCTTTTTGACTATTCTCGTCAAGGCTTAAAGGTACGATCGAGGGCAGAATGGTCTGAAGAAGGAGAAAGAAATTCTCAATTTTTTGAACAATTATTAAAGTCGAATAAAAGAAAAAGTGTGATCAAGGAAATATATAATAGCAATAATGAGGTGATACGTGATAGTAAAGGGATTTTAAAGATCATTGGGGAGTTTTATAAGAATTTATATGCATGTCAAGATAAGGACATAACAGAAGATATTGACAATATGTTTTTGAGCGAACTGCCTAAACTAAGGGAAGAAAATAAAGCATTTTGTGAAGGGCATATAACATTCGAAGAATGCTATCAAGCTGTTAAGGAAATGAAATGGAATAAGTCACCAGGCAATGATGGCTTTACAGCTGAATTCTATTATACATTTTGGCCAATCTTAGGGAAGTATATAGTGGAAGCATTTAATGAGAGTTTCGAAACTGAGGTGTTATCTAATTCACAGAGACAGGGAGTCATTACACTTATTGAGAAAGAGGGAAAAGATTCTTTGTATATGAAAAACTACAGGCCAATAACTCTTTTAAATCTTGATTATAAGGTCCTGTCAAAAGTATTGGCTAAAAGGGTAAAAGAGGTCTTAGGAGATATCATTCATTATGATCAGGTGGGTTATGTTAAAGAGAGAAATATTGGGGAGGCAGTGCGGTTAATAGATGATGTATTTTTTCAGTCATTGTATCAGCCTGTAGGTTTTCTTATTGCTGTGGATTTCGAAAAAGCATTTGACTGTATTTCACATAGACTACTGTTCAAAGCATTGGAATCTTTTGGGTTCGGTAATGTATTGTGCTCTTGGGTTAAAATTCTTTATAATGATGTTAGTAGCTGCGTGATGAACGGGGGACACTCAACTGGATACTTTAAAGTTAAAAGAGGGGTAAGACAAGGGGACCCTTTGTCCCCCTATTTATTTATAATAGCTATTGAGCTGCTTGCTCATTATATCCGAAAGGACCCTAGTATTGAAGGAATTCGGTTTGATACTGGAAAAATAAAGCAGGTACTCTATGCCGATGATATTACATTGTTTCTTAAAGATATGAAGTCAATTGATAGGGTGAAGAAAGTCTTCGAAGATTTTGAGAAATTAAGTGGATTAAAAATAAATATGGATAAGACAAATTTTATCTGGTTGGGGGAAGCGATTGATATGCCCGGTTTACCTTTTTTGGGACATAGAGTACAAGACATAAAAATCCTAGGAGTTTATTTTTCACGTAATTCTAAAATAAAAGATGATTTAAACTACAAAGAGATATTAAGTAAAATAAAAAGATTAATAGGTTGGTGGAGCCAACGAGATCTTACGATGTATGGCAAAGTCAAATTATTGAAAACGTATGTATATTCAAAATTAAATTACGTATCTTCTCTTATATCTGTTCCATATAGTATCCTTGAAGAAATTGAAAAAATTTCCTTTAATTTCATTTGGGGTGGGAAAGATAGAATAAAAAGGAAAATATTATATCAAGATTATTCTGCAGGTGGGCTTAGGGTAACTAACTACGAAACTTTTATTAAGACTCAAAGAATAATGTGGATCAAACGGCTGTTGTATGGTGAAAAATATTTAGGGTGGAAACTAACATTTGATTACTTTTTTAGATCGATTGGAGGTCGAAGTATTTTTCTTTGCAATTATGACATGAAGAAAATGAATTTAGATGGTATACCCAGGTTTTATTTAGATATGTTAAAAGCCTGGCAAGATATAGATGAATGTAGACACTTCGAAAAGAACAAAGTCAATCCGATAATTTTTAATAATAAAAGTATTTGTTTTCGAAATAAAATGATCTTTGATGCTGATCTTTTTCATAAAGGAATATTTAAAGCATCAGATATAACCGTTGGAGGTAATTTTAAACCAATCTCTTATTTTTATAACTTAGGTTTTACCACCGACAGCCTGATCATGATTCAAAAAATATTTTCAGTCATTGTGCGAGAAGTTGGAGTGAGAATGAGTGAGTTGTGAGTGGTAGGAGAATGGGGAGGGGGGAGGGGAATGAGATGAGTGTCTAAGGGTGGGTTCGGGTGGGCTATGTATATCTTCCTCTAATTTTTTTTTTTTTATCTTATAAAGAATCGTTCAAGAAATGATGTATAATTTGAAATTTTTTTTCTAAATGCATGTTCAATGATCGATATATAGTATTTTTTTTTTTTTCTCTCTAAAAAAGAGTCTTTGGTCTGTTATTCCGTGTATTTTGGAGGACCTTATATTGTTTAAAAGTATAATTGGTATTTGTAAACTTTGTTTAGTCCTTCTGTCTGAATATTATATAATATGATTAAATGTGATATTAATGTATCTTTTTCAAGACGATTACTTGAAACAAACAGTTCTTTTTATTACTACATGTATGAAGTATTACATGATAGAAAATAGTTATATCTATGTCTAACGGTTGATGCATTGTATTTTTTTTCCTTTCATCGAAAAATAATTGTTTAATCATGTATAATTTCAGAGAATTCTATATATGTATTTCATTAAGTTTCCTTGTATATGCAAATTATTTTATGTTACTTATGATTGTTTCTTGAAATGTAATTGACCTTGAGAGGAAGCAATAAATATCATTCAAAAAAAAAAAAAAGTAGATTATACCAAGATACATCTCCATACAAAATTTGAATGAAATCCGTCAAGAAATGCAGAAGTAAGAGTGCACAAAAGGGACAAATGAGCTTTGACCCTATAAAGGACGGAACAATGAGGGCAGCATCACCAAACAGTAAAGATGTGTAGATTATACCAAGATACATCTCCATACAAAATTTGAAAGAAATCCATCAAGAAATGTGGCCTGCAGAGTGAACTCACGCCATCCCTTGAAGTATGAACTTTGACCCTATAAAAGACGGAACACTGGTGGCAGCATCACCAAAAAGTACAGGTTTTTAGATTACACCAAGGGACACCTTCATGCAAAATTTGAACGAAATTCGTCAAGAAATGCAGAAGTAAGAGTGCAAGAAATGGAAAAATGACCTTTGACCCTATAAAGGACGGAACAATGAGGGCAGCATCACCAAACACTATGTAGTTTCCGTTTTACACCTTTGCCTAGGCATTTTTTCGATTAATCGCTTCGAACGTGCTGGCTTCAAAGTCTAGGTTTCAGCTCGCTGCATGCATGCGCTATGCTCGAGCTTGCTCTGCACGCGCGGAGTATGAAATCGAAATATACACGAGGGAACCTCATCAGCGTGAAAGGAAAAAAAAACAAAGAAGACGGCCCTTTCACGCTTCCTTCTGTTTTGCTTTTCCTTTCATCCCCCTTGTCCCTCTTACGTATTTCTTTGCTTTTATCTTTCCTTATATATTTCTTTTAGCTTGTTCGCGCACAAGATGAAGTGTAGTTACTGTACAGTAGTGCATATCTTTGCTGTCTGCATCGCTTTGCTGTCTGTGCAGATGCTGTGCATGCCATAGACAGACCTCACTGCACTGGGGGGAACATTAAGTGTGCGCTGACGACTTAGACTCTTTCACCAGCGCACTTCTTGGATTTTTTCGCGAAAATGCCTAGGCAACGGTGTAAAACGGAAATGCGCGGCCCGTATTGTGAACTCCGGTTTAACTTAAACCATGGTTTAAATCTGTAGTTTAACTATGGGTAGCCAAAATGTCAAAACTTTGTTTATACTGTATATTTTCTTTATTTTTGCTGGATTCTGGTCTCATGCTTTTATGGTCAAGAAAATTATTGTAGAGTTTTTAAAAGTTTGAGTGCCAAAAGTGATGATAAATTGAATATCTACTGTTAGAGATTTGTGTCACATCTAGCTGCCTGTAGTTAAACCACACATTTAGACCATGGTTTAAGTTAAACCGAAGTTCAGAATACCGGCCTATAGGTTTTTAAATTACACCAAGAGACACCTTCATGCAAAATTTGAACAAAATCCGTTGAGAAATGTGACCGCTAGAGCGCACACAAACTATCCCCCAAAATATGGCCTTTTACCCTATAAAAGACGGAACACTGGGGGCAGCATCACCAGAAACTATAGGTCCAGATTTTACCAAGATACACGTCCACAGGAAGTCTGAAAGAAATTCGTCGAGAAATGTGACCGCTAGAGCGCACACAAGAATGTGACGCGGCGGCGGCGGCGAAACGCTGCTGAATCCAAAGTATCCTCCGGCATACTGCCGGGGGATACAATAAAAACAAAGAAAGGTTCATCAATAATTGTTGTGATCTTCCGGCAAGGATCTCCACTTTTTTTTCAATGATCTTTATTAATGATTCCATGAAATACAAAATATACAATCAACATGTTCTCTTTGAACGTTTTAACAAAATGAACAAATAAAATACTTTATCATAACGTACATAATTATCATGCAAAATATTCTTCCTCTGGAATGTAAAATCAAACTTATGAATGTACGTTTCCAATGTTTCCACTGAATTGAAATTATTCCATATATGATTATATAAGATTTAAACATATTAGTGTGATGATGTATACCCAAACAAAGTAAACAAATCATAGTTTTACGGAATCTATTATTAAAAAAAAAAAAAAAACAAACAAACGAAAAGGACCCCTCCCTACCCACGGTGCCAGGTAAAAATGCCAGAGGTAAAAATGCCAGAGGAATATATGCCAGAGGTAAAAATGCCAGAGGAATATATGCCAGAGGTAAAAATGCCAGAGGAAAAAATGCCAGAGGTAAAAATGCCAGAGGTAAAAATGCCAGAGGTAAAAATGCCAGAGGTAAAGATGCCAGAGGAAAAAACGTCAGAGCAAAAAATGCCAGAGATAAAAATGCCAGATCATGAGCTAAAATGACAGAGATAAACACGCGATGGGTGATGTCAGGAACAAAAAGTAAAGAGGCAAAATATGCCAGCTGCATACTAGGAGGATATAGGTGAAAAATCAAGAGGTGAAATATAAAGAAGGTCGAGAAGCCGACCTGACATCTGCTTGTATTTTACTTTTTAGACTATTTGGTTTGACCGCGTTTTTCGGGTCGAACTGTTGGACTCTGGACTCCAGTTCGTAGACCCGGCTTTTTTTTAAACGACGTATGATTTCATTATCCCGAATGGAATTTGGAACGAGAAGGAAGTCTGCAACTGAATTTTAGGTTTAGAGAAGGGAAAGGAGGTGTGCAAAAATGACATCACCCTAATGTGGGACAGTCCTTTTGTGGGTAATTATGAACCTTTTCGAACTTATGAACCTTTGGATAAACGAACCTTCGGAATAACGCAACAAATTTTCGGAATTTTGAACCCCCAGGCATGGGGAATTAGTGTTTCGGAAATCCGAACCTTCGGAAAAACGAGATGCCCCCCGCATCATGATACTAACTGTATAACTTAAGGACACAATACCTGTACCTATAGTAAAATAAATACCAAATGATCTTGACAAGTTTTCGTTATCTGTACTTCTTTTTCAGTTCTCCCTTCTTCAACAAATGTACAGACCATCACACAAACATCGAGCATTACAGCCTCGTCAACATTAATACGGGGTAGTAGATGGGGGGGGGGGGGGGGCTCATGCACATTAAGTTTTAAACAAGATGCAGATATATTCAAACTGAGTTAAAAGTGAAAAAAAGAATATAATATTGAAGTGTTTAACAAACAAGGGTCGTCAACTGAAAGAGAGTGGCAAACAATACATGCATGCTATATACGGGCCTGGGGGGGGGGGGGGGGTGTACTTGCATTTTTTACCTCTGGCATTTTTACCTCTGGCATTTTTCCTCTGGCATTTTTACCTCTGGCATTTTTACCTCTGGCATTTTTACCTCTGGCATTTTTTCCTCTGGCATTTTTACCTCAGGCATTTATTCCTCTGGCATTTTTACCACTGGCATTTTTACCTCTGGCATTTTTACCACTGGCATATTTTTACACCGAACCCTACCCACATATACCCCTACCTAACCATTCCCTCCGAAACTACCACTTCCCAGCCTAAACCCGCATAGAAACCTTCCATCCCTCCCATCCACACGTACTTCCCTAAAACAAAATATTCACTCACACACACACACACACACACACCCCCACACTATCTATTTTGTTTCGTTAAAAAAATTGTTCCATATGAATATTATCAGTTTGAGGGGCAAGCATTATGCTAGAGGAGCGTTATTCCATTAAAGTCATTGGCGTAGATATATAGCGGGCAGGGGGGTGGGGATATGTGAATGCACATAACATTTTTTTTTATTGTAGAAGAATAAACTCAGTGGCCCGTATTCTGAACTCCGGTTTAACTTAAACTCGAGTCTAAGTGTGGTTTAAATCTGCCCTTTAGACCGGAGTTTAAGAAAATCACATTCTGAACTCCGGTTTAGCTTAAACTCCGGTCTAAGCGTGGTTTAACTTTGTACAGAAAGTTAGACTGCAGCTAGGGGTAGTTTAAGTCCGGTTTAACTTTTCTTCATGCATGGCCACCGCAGGATAATGTTTGCGACTGAGGCGGAAGAGTGTTATTACGAAAGGTTTTAAAGTCTGTTGGCACCAGCTTAGAGAAAGGTAAATTTACCTTCGTAAAGAGGAAAATCTTCTTTTTCTTTTTCTTTTTAGCTGGATCTAGAATCGTAGTTAGATTTAACGTTTACCGGCAGTATTCATGACAAGCGCTGTCATTATCGCAGAACTGACTTTGCAACAATCTTCCGCGCTCGCGCGCGAGCAAGCATAGCTCTTTACACCCTAACCCGAGCCGGGCCGGCCGGCCCAGCCGACGCGACCGATACCCTTTTATCTCATCCCACGCAGTGCTGAGCTAGCTAGCTGAGCCAGGCTAGGCAGTCGGAGCTGACTGTTGTTGGGAAGTTGGGTTCCGAAGTTACAGCTACAGAAAAAAAAATCAACGAAACTAGACAAACAGATAGATCAATAAGAGCTCAGCTCCAGAGATTATTGCAATTCCGCCTGCAATTTCAAAATTTGGCAGCTGACTCACTCAGATTTAGGCCTAACCATAACGTTAAAACTCAACCCTGCTCGACCTCTAAATCTAACGTAGGTCTATAGATCCGACTATAGCCAATATCTTACTTCCAGTTCAACCTTCGATCGTACTAAAATAGGGTCTAACTTTTAGAATCTATATAGGCCTATAGCCTATAGGCCTATAGTTAGTACAGTAGACTTAGTCTTAGACTAGTAACAAAGTCTTTACAACTTTCACTAGGCCTAGGCCCTATAATAAAGTTTAGCTTTCAGTAGGATAACTAGTTGATTTTCTTGTTATTTGTTCATATCTGCGTGATATTGATAACCTGATGAGTTGCAGATCGAAAAGCTTCGTTATCATTTTAATTTGTTATCGTTTTAATGTTTTAATATGTTACTGTTTAAAGCCATTTATAAAGTATGTCTGACGTTATGTCTATTTAGAGTCGAGATGCTGTCTTGGAAAAAGGAGAAACATTAATAATAAAGTTAGTCCAGGAACTTGGCAATGCATTGTCATCAGATCACTTTTGTAGGCCATGCAACAGCTAATAGCAACTAACGTCAGGTTCTAAAGTAACACAATGCCCTTTTTTATTATAGATCTATGACATAGGCCTAAATCTATAGATGTCTGAAGTAGGCCTAGATGTAGCTAGGCCTAACTCTTGATTACATGCATTCAAATTGCGTACTACATTATCTCCGAAAATGTGCCCTTCATACGGTAGGCCTAGGCCTAGGCCTAGGCCTACCCGGTAAAGTGTAAAACCGTATTGACTTTTCAATGAAATGAAACGAACAAATTTGTTTTTCGGTCTAAAAGTAGGCCTACTGTATTGGTATACTATAGGTCCAGCTCTAACTGTTTTTTTTAATTAATTACCTCTAGTCTAGGCCTAGATCTAGATACAATTTATTTTTTGTTTGTTTTGTTGTTTTCGTTTTCAAAATGGCCCCTGTGCTTCATAACAAAATAGATATCTAATCTCTCATGCTATAAATTATAAAGAGGTCTAGGCCCTATAGCCTGGGTCCTTTCCTTTGCTCTGAATCTAGACCTAGTCAAATTTACAAAGTGACGGTGTTGCGTTTGCCTCACCAATCAGTGACACGTGGGGGTTCTCGAGGTCCGGACAGCCCCCCCCCCCCCCCCCCCATGTTTTTATTTTTCATTTTTGCTTTGCTTTAATTGTCAGACGTAACTCTAAGAGTCATCAAACTTTTTTATTTCCCTGAAATCAACCCCCAAATCTGAAGCTTTTTGTTTTTGTTTTACTTTTTGTTGTGTGTCAATTACTTAATTGAGCCCCTTTTCAAAATACAAAATCCTTCATCCGCTCTGCTCTCACATGATGGACATTGCAGGCGTAATTGTTGGATACATGTAGATCTAACTTTAGTTTTACATCTAGAGTCTACCATGTCCATGATTTTTTTTTCGCCAGCCCTCAAAAAGTTGTTCAGTGGGGGCAGGGGTTATCAGATTTTTTCCTCTATAATATCCGACAAGCAAAAAAAAAGGGGGGGGGTTCTTGCCGGTTCCCCCCCCCCCTCCCCCTCCCAGCCGACGCTAGTGATCCAGCCATTTTGAAATGGAAGAAGGAGCTGAATACAGAGGCGTAGTGCCCTAGGACTAGGTATCCGTATAGTAACCCTTATGGAACAAACACAGTGTTGCCACAGTGTGTTCACATAGTTAACTATGTGTAAACTATGTGTAAACTATGTGTTAACTATGTGATCACAGTGTGGCATTTCAAATCACATAGTGTACCACATAATTAGCCACATAGTTGGCATACCAAACACAGTGTTGCCACAGTGTGTTCACAAAGTTAACTATGTGTAAACTATGTGATCACTGTGTGGCATTTCAAATCACATAGTGTACCACATAATTTGCCACATAGTTGGTATACCAAACACAGAGTGGCACGTATTAAACCATGTGTAAACACTGTGTTCATAGTGTTGACATAGTGTGGTATTTCAATCTATGTGGTTTACCACTTAATTCCCACATAGTTGACATACTGACCACACTGTGATTCATGTTTACCACAGTGTGGTATATATTAAACTATGTGTAAACCCTGTGTTCATAGTGTTGATACACTGTGGGATATCCGATAATTCATATACCACATAGTTCCCACATATTTGACATACTGATCACACTCTGAATCATTTTTCCCACAGTGTGGTATATATTAAACTATGTGTAAAACCCTGTAAAGCGGGGCCCCCACTTTTTTTTGCCTTTGCCATAGAAAGGTGTGTTTAAAAAATTGTGTTACGAAAATTTTGGAAACGCAATTGCAAAAGTGGTTGCTATGGTGTTGCCATGGTTACTTTTTTTTTTTAGAGAGAGAGACATGTTAAAAAAAATTATGTTTTTAGGATCGACAAATCCATCGGAAATTTTTTTTTTTTTAAGGTGTCAAGAAAAAATTGGCACAAAATTTCCCTCCATATTAGGGCTTCGATCTCCACTCTGAAAAACGTTCCGCCGGCCCTGTCCCTGGCATTCGGGCAGTAAGTTTCCCTTTAATACCCAAGTGCAGTGTCTCATTTAATGAGGTATGTTGTACAAATACAGATTAAAAAGGAAAAAAAAATATTAATATTACTAAACGAGTCGAGTCCGAACTCTTTCTTCATGTTACAATGTCATTTTTATTGTACTGGCATGTTAAAACTGGGCTATTTCCACATTTGGTAGGGTAGCAGGAAGAGTCGTATTTTACCAGTATGTTCAAATTTCAAAAAATTCAAGTATTGTATTTTATTTTATAGGATTACTACATGTAATCCCCAGAAAGATTCATCAAGTCTGATGAGTAACTAAATGGTTATAATGATTGAATGAAGTTGAAGTAATAAACCAACAACTGAAGCTTGACAATATACATTTACAACACAATTTAAGTACATGGTAATTGCAAATGTTCAATACTGATTTATTTCTTCAAATGCAACAGTTGATCAACAATCAGTTGTCATATAATGGTTGTCAATGATATAATGATGAACATACTTTAATAATTTGAAGACAGCAGCAAATTGCACAGTTGCTGTAAATGTTCTTTTATTCCATTCCAACTTCTTTGGAACTTCAATATAGTTAAAACAAATTCAAATTAACAATTAACAATAGATATTGTGTTGTGATATTATATAATATGGAGATTTGTTATATTACCTTTCAAGTTCCATATTAACAGATTAAACAATAGATTTATTAAACATGAAAATGCAACATATACGTGTCATTTATTCAACATGCACATGAATGAATCATTCATTTGAGGTTGGATCAATACTATGGAAAACACTGAAAACGATTATTTGTAAAATTACTTAATTGGTGTAGTTGTAGAAAGAGAATTGTACATTTAAAAACCGTATATCATGTTATTGACTTGTATGCTATTCTTGTATTATCATCATACAATTCATAAATATAATAAAATCCATTATTATCATTCCTGAGAAAAATTGAATATTTAAGTATTTATAAAATGATCTAAACAATCCAGACTCTAAAGATACAAAAACTTAATGATTGTGAGAAACACTGTATTAACACTTGAAAAGCAATATTCTTAAATCTGTGTGTATTAACAAGTAACAAATTTATCACACATTGAATGATTTATCTGTTGCCAATACGCAGAAATCAGTCACCAGACACAAAAATAGTGTTTGAAAACTGAGTACATGTACATGTATGTCAAAACTATAAAACGACTGTTCGCATCTTCAAGAAGATTGCTTGGTGTAATTTCATTGATACCAAGTACAAGTAAATTGAGTCTATTCATGTATGTATACATTATGCAATGTATTCTGATGGTTCGCAATCAATGCGCAAACGGTAAAGGCATAGGTAGTACAGTACAATTATTGACAATAGTCAATACGATATCGATCGGGATCTAACACAGGTACCTCGTTCATTGTAGTATCTGGCATTGGTAAAACAACACAGTATGAGAAATATTCCGATGTATGTTGAGCTCGACTTAGCCCGGTTCCTTTCGGAAATGTTCGATTTTTAGAATATTAGTAATCATTCATGATTTTGTATTAATATTTATATTATGTACTTTTTTCTATTTAATTATCATCGCAATGACTAATGGTTAAACTACTATAACATTACGCTGTCTGTAGTCCGAAGAAATATACCTACCGGTATAGGATTCTAGACAATGCTTTTGTTTACTTCCGGAAATCACGTGTCGCGTCGATCGGAGCGCTGCATGCAGTATAGCCTCACACGTACACACGTACAGTACACGCATTTTACTTCGAGCTAGCTCGCAATTCAAATCGAGCAACTTGTGGTAACCTTCATAATTAACCGTTGACTGGTATTACTCGTTTTGGCACTTGTTGGAGCGTACTTTGATCGTTGTTGGTTTTTTAGTTGGAGAAAGATAAATCAGCCATGCCTTCTATGTGGGTGTTAGTTCACTGGGTGGAAACTAATGAGGTCACGGTGACGTCCAGCGAGTTTGTTGGAAACAAAAAAGATGTTGGGAGGACCCAAATCTGAAGTGGAAGGCCTGGTTCAGTATGGGAACCCGGGAGAAAAGCCTCCGAAGCATGGCTGGGAGGTGTATAAAGTAAAGGTGTTGGCAGCCAATGGTAAATATATTGCAGCATTATAACCCTGTTTTGTGATTGGTTTATGAATGTTGCTGGTTTAATTTTAAATGCCATAATTTGGCACCATGACCATGTGACCACAATGATGTGCGTCTTGACTCTAACTTGTTACTCGTTAGACATGATTGATTGACAAATTAACCATGAAGAAAATTTGCTATGCATGTGCACTAACTTGTTCCAGTATTAAAGAGTTAGGCTACGTGATGTTGAAAGATGATTGATATTGTCATGTGATGATGTCATGGTCGTGGTCTTGGGTAACTTGAGGAGCTCCGCCACTGCTTCGCAGTGGTGGAGCTCGAGTCAAGATGAAGAATGCGCTGAAGTGAAGACTTAGCATTAGAAATTGAGTGCTTATAATAACGTAGTTTTTAGGACCCCTCCCGAAAAGTGACAGCGAAATGTGAGTTTTCTGCAATTTTCTTCTTTAGAATATTGACCACAAATTAAATTGAGAAAATCTGATTGTATATACATTTTAAATCGTTTGAAAACAAAGTGCGTACCTTTAGGTCCCCCCAGGCCATCATACAGTCTAATGTGGAAGACATTTTTAGGTTTTCTTGGTCAGTACGCCAAGTATTGCCATGGAGCTCTTCTAGCTATCATTATAATCTACATGTACGTGTACTAGGCCTACATGTAGCTAGAGCTCGCTGATGTTGATTTTCTTCGCCAAAACGCAGAGTACCTTCAAAGTAGCTGTTCTCATCGAGCTGTGTAGTTTACAACCCATTTTATAAATAGCTTTATATAATTGAAAGTACTATGATTATTCATGTCTGTTTGCTACATTTCCCATGGCAGAAAGAAAAGAGTGTCATCATTGAGAAGGAAAAGGAGTTCTTGAAGGACACTGCAGATGATGCCATGGACCTAGACAGTGACGAAATAGAAGTTGGAGATGACGAGGAGCCATCAACCTCAAAAAAATCAATGAGAAAGAGGGTAAGTTGTAGTTGTACATTTGATCCAAAATTTCAAGGGTGTGGATCAGTTCAGTTTATCCAAGAATGTGTTTACTTGCAGCATGGTAATTGAAAAAAAATCAAATACATGTATTAAATTTTATCTTTTAGTTTACATGTACTTTTTTATGAAGTTTGCAAATCTTGTTTTTTGGTCGAACTTTCATTTACAATGGCTGAATGATGCAAAAAATTGCCACCTGGTATCACAGAATGTGTATTGTTAATGTGAATTTTTATCAGTTTACCTGGTATCACAATATTCACATGTAACATTTACCGCATAAATGTATAGATTTGCTTTAATACTTTGTCAGCATGTCTTAATGTGTAGAGGTAAATTATTGAACTGTTCTCTACTTTACTCAAGTAATATTTTCAGAACATTTGTTCATGGATACAGAGGAATTTACAAAAATAGAATTATGTTTTGGAAGTACTTAATCTTATCTTAGAATATCTTTAATTTGCAAGCTATTATTGCATATTATGGTCAGTTGGTAGCAGATTGTCTATCAATTCTCGAATGAATGCTATGAAAATCATTTACTGCAGATTTATTAATTGAATGTTATATTGCAATTTTATTTTAAAGAACTCAGAGCAGCAATACGAGACATTTTGAATGAGGAGAAAAAGAAAGGTGTACAAGTTATGAGGGAAGCCGTGCGGGAGGCGGTACAAGAGGTGTTGAACAAAAAAAAAAACCCACAAAGCATCGACCTTCATCAACACCCCTGCCTTCTCTTCCCCCAATACCTGCATTACCTAAAACCACATCAGAAATACAGACGCCATCAACATCAAGAACAGGATCACCTGCTTTTGAACAGACCAGTGCACCAGATGTAAGTACTTCTTTCGTTGTTACAATTCTGATGTTATTGTTAAACTTTGCCTACAATTTCAATATTCTGAATGAGACGGGTTGAATAAAAACCAAGGACATTTGAATTATAATCAATTATGAAAATTGATCTTACTTTTTTAAATGTGTATAAAATTCTATAAGATTTTATTTTCTTACTATACAAATAATGCATGGAACAGGGTGTGTGGTGGAAATGCAATGCACACAACTTCTTAGATAAGTGTTGCTCAGTGCAAAAGGATGAGTGTTACAACTTTTCCATGATTTTACTTTATCACCTATAGACAGAAGAATTCCTGACTGGAACCCAAGTGCAAATCGTGAACCAGTCACAACAGTCATCTAAAATGATCTGCACCCTCTTGAATTGTCTGTTTACGGTTGACGAAATGAGGACATCAATTGCCACCGGCACGAGGCAAAAGGAGGAGCAGGAGAAGAGGTTGCTTGACAGGAAGAAGGTTGAGTTCATTGTCGGTATGTATCATTGTTCTATGTATTTGCTATTTGCAAACATGATAATTACATTGATTTGAAACAATTGCTCAAATACTTTGCACATTTTCTAGTATATTTTCCACACAATGGTTGTCACTGCCTGAATCTTAAAAATAAATTCAAACTAATAACTCAAATTATTTCAGATAAAGAACAGCATATAGATAAAGATACTCTATTATACCATGTTTCATGTTCAGAATTTCTTAGTAATTGAATTCCAGACTATTTTTTTTATTTCGAGTCATGCACAACTTTGTGACATCTGCCTGTGCGGTTCCGGAATTGATCAAAAACATGATTTTTGAAATTGACAGTTTTTTAGATTACGTGGTGGGTGACGTACGTGCCAATTTTTGTTATTTTTTTATGGAATTTGCCAAGTTTTGTTGCAAAGACGCGACAGACGGCTGAGATCTGAGGGGGCGAAATCGGCCGCCAACTCCCCCCCCCCCCCCCCCCCCTCTCTAGAATTGTGATAGTTGTGATAAATATTCCCAAGGTATTTTTGAGCATTTCATCACAGGGGGGGGGGGGCATTATTCCCATTAAGATCATGTTATTAACAAATTCTGGGTCTGACATGCACTTATGTAATGTTGGGTTACTTCGCACCGCATCCCGCAAATTTGGTCTGAATAGTTGAGCGAGACTTCAATAAAAATAGTCATGGATATATTGCATGAAATGTTTAGGGGCATTGGGGGTAATCAGTGATCATTCGCCAACTTGTGCCTGGGTGGACGATAATCTTTAAGCAGAATTATTCATTACACATACATATACATGTATAAATATTCTTAAATCCACTCATTTGCTAATTCGAGCTAGTTTTGTATCCTATCATTATCCGATACAGCATACCCACGAGTCGATTTCCCTGCACCACAGCTGGCCAGGTCCGTGCCCGCATGGGACAGAAGCTGAAAGACACCAGAGCAGCATATCGGAGGGCTGAGAGCAAGTGAATTGATTTCAAGTAAATACGGTACGGTATGTTCATTAATGTACATGGCTCCAATCATGGGTACCCGAAGTGTTGCAGAAGGCTAAAAATTAAAGTTTTTGGTATGATTTTTTTGATGGTCATGTCATATCTAGCATATTCATCGATTTTTCAGTCTGTTACCCATCACTGGTTCATATTTTATGAATAAATTGGTACTCTTCCTTTTGCATTTCGTACATGTGTGTTTGCGGACATAACTGTAGGACAAGAAGTAGCCTTTTTACAAGGCCTCGTGACTTGGCTATTTTCCTCGTCATGCTGTGCCTGAGATGAGACTAGCCGGCGACGAAAAGAATCAACACGGCCCGGGTGAACGCGCGATCGAGCGACTTTAGTCGCGAGGCCTTTTGGAACCTGGGTTTCCATCGTCCAATATGAATTATTCACGAGTTGACATTCGTATGCTAACACGCCTACCGAGGATTATCGACCAATCACAACGCTATCTGCGGGGCTTGCTTTCCATGATTGATGTACTAGTAGCTTGCACGGGCAGCGCTAGCTCGAGATGAAGGCGAATTTGCATACCAAATCTATGCTGACATCATGCGAAGATACGTTTGCTGATTTGCCCCTACCTATAAGGTAGCAGATCCTCGCTAGGAACAAAGAAAAACATAAGAAATACAGGCCAGGTTCCAAAAGGCCCTCGGACTCGCGTCGCTCGATCGCGCATTCACCGGGCTGTGCGGCTAGTTTTGTTATGCAGCCACTACTAGCTTACTTGCAGAGAAAAATAGCCAAGTCACGAGGGTCTTGTCAAAAGGCTAGACAAGAAGAGGTATAAGTGCAAAATATATGTAGAAAAAAAGCAAGAAAATTTTTTTTCATTATTCAGGTCTCAAAATCATTGTACAAGGTTATTTCATCAAAGTAACTATTTAAATATTAACTGCTGACTATCGATAATCAATGTAATTTAATAATGATATTAATGCATACATTCTTAGTATGAAGTAAACAAAAATGTCCCCTTATGACGTGCAACATTAAATTTGTCAAAAACATCACCAAAAAGCACTAAAATATTATATTAACAAATTTTTAATCAAGAAAACCTACAATTTCACTGGTTTCAGCTTCTCTTATGCACCCTTTTTAACCCTATATTATATAGCCCAGGATATTTTGGAGGCTGACTAGCCAAAAATCGGCACGCATGTCAGAAATAACACAATGTACACAATGGTATAGTTCATTTTTTGAAATTAATGTTTAATTAACTGAATGTGCCATTCATCAAATTCAGATTGATTAGATATATTGCTATGTATGTGGTATGAACAATTTCATAGCACATGCAAGACATGCAAACTCTTGCTACCATGTATTATTGTTCCCCCTGTGCAATAGTTATCATACCTGCCAGCTGTTCATATTTGATAAAAACATTATTTTAATGTTTATTTCATAGCACATGCAGGACATGCAAACTCTTGCTTTAAATACTACCATGTATTTTTGTTCCCCCTGTGCAATAGTTATCATACCTGCCAGCTGTTCATATTTGATAAAAACATTATTTTTAGGGGAAAGAAATTTGGGACATTTTTGTTTGTCTGTGATTATGTCTATAGATATGGAAAGGGAATTTAATCATAAATGCCATTTGTGTATTATTATAGCTTGGAAAACAATCCTACACCCAGGAAGAATGGCATTTGTTTTTCTAAGTGTGTCTTGCCTGCATAGCAGAGCAAGATATCAGCACTGCTCTAATTTTCAAAATGTTCAGAAACAGATTTTCTGATATTCAAATGTTACACTACTCGCGCGATGCAGGCGAGGCTGACATAGGCATTCCACTTGTTTTGTCTAATTTCTTGATGCATTTACTGCCAAACTTAATCGGAATATTAATTTGAAATGCTCTTTGTGACAACCGTTTATTTCTTTATCACTCAGTATTATGTACAAAACATGAAAACACATCATTTTTTTTTTCAATGTTTTTAGTTTTATATATTAAAAAAATAGACCAAAAATTACAATTTGCAAATGTTCATTTCTTTATTACACTTTTTGCAAGTTTCCTGAGTATTGGTGACCTGTGCGACATTTTTTAAACCATACAACCAGATAACAACTTGAGTATACCACCTCCAGCCAGGTACAGCAGACAAATTCCCAAATCAAAGTACGTGGCGAACAGGAGATTGGAAGCTTTACAGTTTTAATATTTGTCCATCTAGGATATCCAAATGGGAAGATATTTGAAAGGGTGCTCTGAAATGGTGACTACATTAAATTAATAAGCTTCCACTTGTATTGAGATCAGTATTACAGTTTTCAGGCTGACATTTATTCACTGGCAGTTGTTGGTATACTTTTGTGGTCAATATTGTTGGACATTGTGCTTGGTTCCAAGTGAGCAGTGTTGCAGATTGTGATGCAAACTCTCCCACTGTAGTGCAGTGGACTATGTGGCGACTATCACAGTGTGATGGACTATGTGGTGGACTATGTGGCGACTATCACGCTGTGGTAGACTATGTGGTGGATATCACAGTGTGGTGGACTATCACAGTGTGATGGACTATGTGGTGGACTATGTGGCGACTATGTGGTGGACTATGTGGTGAATATCACAGTGTGGTGGACTATGTGGTGAATATCACAGTGTGGTGGACTATGTGGTGAATATCACAGTGTGGTGGACTATGTGGTGAATATCACAGTGTGGTGGATTATGTGGTGAATTTCACAGTGTGGTGGACTATGTGGTGAATATCACAGTGTGGTGGACTATGTGGTGAATATCACAGTGTGGTGGACTATGTGGTGAATATCACAGTGTGGTGGACTATGGTGAATATCACAGACTATGTGGTGAATATCACAGTGTGGTGGACTATGTGGTGAATATCACAGGGTGGTGGGACTATGTGGTAAATATCACAGGGTGGTGGGACTATGTGGTAAATATCACAGTGTGGTGGACTATGTGGTGAATATCACAGTGTGGTGGGACTATGTGGTAAATACACAGCGTTACCACACGTCCCAAAATCACATATTAAACACGTGTGTTTTACCACATGCAAGACACTGTGTACCACACTGTGATCCACACTGTGTTTCACACTGTGATCCACACTGTGTTTCACACTGTGATACATAGTGTGGTAACACTGTGATCTTTCCATAAGGGAGTACATGCAATAAACCGACCAACCTAACCTTAAATAGTCGTTTATTTACGATCCAGAAAACTCCAGTAGGCTAATCATGACAAATGAAGTGCCAAATGGTATGCCTTTAATTTGTGTATAGAGTATTTCATGACATTTCTTGATTAAACATCCTAAAAAGGAAAGGAATAAGCAAATTTCAGTCTTCTTGAGGATAAATTAAGCTCTACTGAGAATGTGCAGTAGCAGCAGACTACATCTCCATGGCAACTAAACCACAGTTTAACTTAGACTGGACTTAGACTCGAGTTTAACTAAACTGGACTTTCAGAAACAGAAATGGAGTTAAACCCGACATGCAGTCTAAGTCGGGTTTAGTTAGTCTCTGGTTTAACTTAGACTGGAGTTTAAGTTAAACCGGAGTTCAGAATACGGTCAAGTGTAGATAGCACTAGCAGGTGTTAAAGATGGGATGGGTGACGCGGGATAATGTGAATGCATCAATCATTTTTATTTTCAATGTATTTGGGACCTTTCTATGCCACCGGATGGAGTAGAGTGAGGGCAGGGGCATGATAGGGGCTGCCTTCACCATCCACCATGTCCAACGGCGGATCCAGGACTTTGTGAGGGAGGGGGCCCAATATTCGGAAATTCATACTTCTATTTTTTTTTAAATACTTTTAAATTAAATACTTTTACTTTTAATGAGGGAACGAGATATTATCTCGAGGAAACAAAAAAAAAAAGATTTTCCCCATGTCCCTTCCCGGGCTCCGTAGAATCACTCATTGGTTTCCTCAGACTCTGCACTTTATTCTTGCGTGCTAATGGACGAGTAGTTTCCTCAACATGCAGGGTATAGACCCTGTGTTTTTTTAAACCGTTATAATGTTCAGATTTATTTAAAATAAGATAAATTTGCCGCAATAATGCCCTTTATTGCTAATCATCAATAATGCCGGTATTAAGCCCATTAAGGTGTTGTCAAAGACGCAAAACTTTAAAGAAGTGTTTAGTACTACCGTGGTCATTAATGCAATGTGGGGTATTCTAAAGTTATTTAGTAGAATTCAGTAATTGTATAGGTAACCATTGTAAGAAAAGAGAGAAAGAGAGAGATGTTTGACAAACATCGGGAAAAAATTAGAAAGTTATTTTTCAAACTTGGTTATCTTGAGTATTTTGAAAACATCATTATTTCAATGTATAACTGTATGATAATGTTTCTCTTTCTTATTTTGCAGGAAATTGACCATGTTGACTGTAGTGTAGATGATGATGTGATAGTCTCCTTAAGCTTTCATCAACGAAGTTGTGAAAGAGCGCTTAAAATGATATCTTGGAAGAAGAGGAGAGTAACTTATCAACAGACTGTTCTTCATATATTATATGAATTTGCAGCCGATCGTTCCCACGCTAGATCTCGGTAGTGAGATAAGCTGCCAATTTAGAATTGATCTAGAGATCTATTTTGAACTAGACTCTACTTAAAAATTAGTTTTTAGAAAATAAATTTCCTTTAATTTTTTCCGGTAATTTTTAGATCTAGAACTACTCTTAAAAAATATTTTAGATTGTGTACATTTCTAGTTCAAAATAGATTGATGTTAGATTGGCAGTTTATGACCGTGACCTAGCGTGGGAACGACTGGTCCGAAATTAATTTGCATTTTCTGATTACGTATATCGATGTATCTGTCCTTTTCTTCCGATATCATTTTTAGTGGGGTTTTCACAATTTCGTTGATGAAAACGTTAGGAGACTATCGCCTAATATACTACTAGTATAGCATTATCTGGAAAGGTTGAAGTCAAATTATAACTATGTCGTGTATTGCAAAGTGATTTTAGGGTAAATTGGTCATGTGATGTCCTATGCATAATGCCGTTATTGTACAATTATCAAAATATATATTTAGCATGCTACATATTCATTTGATCATTGTACAAGAACTATAGGCCTACAAGAAAAACTCTGTTTCAAATATCTGAGAGAAATTATATTGAAGAGAATCAATATGAGCGCTATATAAGTGACCATTATTATATGTAATCCTTGAAACATGCATGCTACATAAATGTATATATTTTGATTGTTTCACAAGAATTGTACAAGAAAAGTTCCGGTTCTTAAGTTTTATTTGATTTTTGGGTGAATTCTATCGTGCGTAAATAAAGAATGTCACAAAACAAACTATTGCAACAAGACTTGCTTACATTTTTTGCTTTGACTGGGTGTGTCGTTATGTGTGAAAAGGCAATAAAGGCAATAGATGCCTTATTCCGTCAGGCTTGTGTGGCTTTTTTGCTGCTTGTGTGACTATTTGAACAACAGAGAAAACAAAGAGAAAGACACACAAGTATACCTGTGTGAGTATGTGTGTCTGTGTCTTTGTCTATGTATGCCTTTACAATACAATAAAATACAATACAATAAACATTTAGCACGCCCTTTCCATAAGGCTCGGAGCGTTTACAAAATATTTAAATTATAGAACACATTATTATTTTTTGTTATATAAACACAAATCAGAAAACTCCTCAATCGTTCATGTGGGAAAGTGGTTTTATGGAGACAAAATGTAAATGAATGTACCTGATAGCGGATTTAAAATAAATATGATTTCACAGCTTTTTTAAAGGTCTTTATGGATGCTGACTGTCTAATGGTCAAGGGGAGATTATTCCATAGCCTTGATGCAGTAACTGTGAAGGTCCTATCACCTGCGGCAAATTTCGGGTCATTGGGTAGCTGAGCTGAAGCTTATGATTTGAGGATCTGAGATTTCTACTAGGTGTATATACAGTTAAGCATTCAGATATGTACCCTGGAGCCTGGTTAATGAGAGATTTATAAACATAAAGAACTAATTTGAAGATGATACGTTTTTGAATGGGCAGCCAGTGAAGGGAATGAAGTAAAGGTTGGGAAGAGTGACTTCTGCCAACCTCTAAAACAAGACGTCCAGCCCAATTCTGCAGACGTTGTATACGGTTAACATGAGATTTTGGTATAGAGAAAAGAAGCCCTTTACAATAGATATGTTCCTCAAATGAAAAATCACACTGCGGCAAACATTGTTAATGTGTGTTGACATAGTCATGTTAACATCAAAAAGGCACCCAGATTTCTTATTGAATCCGATGGATGTATAGAAACTTAACCAACTGACAGTGTTAAATCACGCAAATTTTTGTAATTGTACGGTGATGCAGCAATGAAACATTCAGTTTTACTATCATTGAATTTTAACTTTAATATTTGCCGTCAGTCAGTTCCATATATGTGATATACAAGATTGTAGTGAAAACATGGCCTTATCCAGTTCCCCAGGAATTTTAGGATCAAATGCTACATACAACTGAATGTCATCAGCATAAACATGATGCGAAACATTATGGTACCGGGCGATGTCGCCAACTGGGAGAATATAAACTGTGAAACCAGTGGGACCTACAACTGAGCCCTGGGGTAAACCAAACCTAGAAAGGGTTGCATCTGAAAGTTCTCCATCTATGTCGACTTGTGCCGACCAGCCATCAAGATAAGACTGAAACCAATTCAACGCAGTTCCCCTAACACCAATTCTCTTTGACAAACGGCAAATAAAAATGTAATCGTATCGAAGGCTGCAGATAAATCTACAAGTACCACAAGAACTACTTTGAATTCAATGAAAACATAATATCATTTTTAACCTTAATCAATGCAGATTCAGTACCATTTTGGGTCTATATGCAGATTGGTGTGCATCAGAAAGATTATTAATCTCCATATGTTCCACCAGTCTTGAGCAAGCAATTTTCTCGATAAGTTTACCAACAAACGATAAACTGGATACAGGCCTATAATTTTTCAAATTGTTCTTATCTAAAGATGAATTTTTCAAAAGAGGTCTATTGATTGCATGGTGAGCCTTCTGTAGAAAGACACCACATGACAAAGAAGAATTTACAAGTTCAGTTAGTATCGGGAGAAGATGATCAATATAGTCTTTCACTAACCAAGTTGGGAGTGGGTCAAATTTACTACTTTTGCTGGGACATCTTGAAATAACCGTCATTAACTCGTCTTGAGAAACAGGTCGAAAGACCTCAAGTATCTTAAACCCTTGACCATCTCCATATAGAAACCTATAGAAACCTATAGAGACCCATCCTATAGAAATTCTGTTTATAGGATTTTCGACCTGGGCTGTTAATTTTCAAAGTTTTAATCATATTCCAAGTTTCAAGAGGGACACGGGGCATCCTGGTAACATCAGAGCATGAGTCTAATGACCTCATCTCATCTATGCCGTAGATGAATATTTCTGTGTTCGGGGGTTTTACAGTCGTAGACAAGCTATTGGGAATCGAATCACGAGAGCTTGGTCCAGGGTTAGGGTTAATGTCCATACACTTCATCAGCTCAATCTGGAAAGTAGCAGTACCATTCACACAATAGGGAACTCTTGATGTAAAGTATTTCAAGTGCTTGAGGTAACAAAGGCGCTTGTCATCCCATCCAACAACAGGGGATTTGCATATAAAAGCAGTGACACGCTGAGCCTGGCAAGTGGGGTGGCAGACAATCAGCATGGTGATGAATAGAGTCCAGGAGAACATATCCATTGTGAAGAATTACTAATAAGCCTCTCAGAAGAAAAAAGAAACAGTTACACCTCCTGAGAATAAGAGATCAGTCAATCAACAGACATTCCAGTGTCTATTCATGGGAAAATTGGATCCTTTTGATCAGTAATCCCCTTGGTCATTGACAGTCACCCTCCAGTAAACTTGAACTTGTTGCAGGCAGTATCTCCATGAGCCAAAGTAGATTTCCAGAATCAAAAATGAAAAATATTACCACCAATTTCTCAAAAGTGCAGTAAAACGTCAGACTTATGAGTGTTCCATCAGGATCCAAGGTTAATCAATATAAATTTAACACAAAATTCCAATTCAAAACAGTTCAAAACAGCTATTTGCATGCAAAAGAATGAGGAGAGATATGACAGCCAGGGCTGGCCAATTTGAAATGAATTCATTTAAATTACTGATTTAAATCGCGATTTAAATTAACTTTCAAAAAATTAATTTTCGAATAGAAAATAAAGAATAACCCTAAAAGTTCAAAACAAAGAAAAGGTAAGAATTTATTTACACTGTTTGACTTGCGTTTTTGTCATTTTTTATCAGAGTTGATATTATTGTTTTAATTGAAAGAACGTCAACCATGCCTTCAAAACAACACACACGCACACACACGCACACACCCATCTGGGCGTGTTTAGCCGTATGTCCGAGGACATTTTCGGACAGAGAACAAAAAAAAAATCATGAGAACAATGGTCCTCGGAAGCCGGACAATAGTCCTCGAACGTCGAACAATGAATTTGTGCCTTATTCCGTCGACTGTCCGAGGACGGAGGAACAATAGAGGAAAAATACTTGTCCTCGGAAGTAAAGCCATGTAAAGCTGTGTGCACACACATGTACACGGGGTTGGGCTGACAACAAATTATTCACACCTTTACCAATATTTGAATTTTTTTCAATTTTGTTTGTCATTAAAAATTAGTTTCACCTGGGTTAATGTTCATGTACTTGATCATGTGTCACGAATAATTAGTATATAATATTTTAAAAATTCACAAAATTCCACTAGTCAACCGTTCATTTTTAAGATGGATACATTAAGACTTTAAATTACAAGGGGTATGAATAATTATGCTGTTAACTGTATACAGTCATGTAGCCTATATAGACCTCTCTTTATGTGAAAATATTCATATACTGTACATGTATCCAACAATAAACTCTTTTATGCATTTATTCGTGTATTATGTTTATGATCACCTCTGTAATCCACAATCAATGCACAATGTGTCAAGTAAGTTCTTTCGACGCCCCCAATAAATTCCGAATGATTGGCATGATCTTTTCATCAAAGTCGCGAAGGCCGCGAAAGGCCGCCGAAGGCGGCCGTTCGCGAGTATTCATAAAGTATGGTAAGAAAATCAATGAGCCTTGACAAATCGTTTAAAATATCATGGTTACTGGAAAATATCTGCCGATGCCTACCCTTCTTCCCGCCCCCTTCCCCTCTAAAGTTTAACTTAAAACAATACCTATTACCTACAAGTATTTTTGGTACAATGAAGCGATTCAAGTCATCAGTGAAATATCATGGCACCTGTATTCAAGTGATAAGACTTTAAAACATGTAGATACTTGGTGGTGGGGTTCACATCTTGCGCCCCCCCCCCCCCCACCCACCACAACCGCTCAGTTGTAGACAGGTTCATCAGTTGGTCTAAATCGGGGCATTACACGCCACTCTATACATTTTGACTTTTTAAAATTTAAGCATCTCAAATATCTTTTGCCGCGATAAGTCCTTCTTAGAGGACGTTTTGAGACTTTTTCTGTTTTGAGTAAAAAGTGGTTTAACACACAATATCGCTTGCTACTACTGTTTATCTTATTTTTTTGTTCTAACCCTAAAAGGGCCGGGGGGTTGGAATCCACCCCCCCCCCCTAAACGTTTCTCGCGGTATGTCCGCAATGCGCAAAGCAGTCGCCGCGGCGTTTCATGACTTTTTTCTTTCGAATCTCACGCATCTTTTGAGACCAAATTCGCGATGTCCGGCGATGCGGCTCCAAAGTTACGCAACATTTCGTAAACTTTAGATTTCATGCATAAATTTGCGTAATTAATTAAGTGAATTTTTTCCGGAGCATTTAACTATACAATTTTGTAGATAACGCTGTGGACGACGTGCGTGCCGATTTTCTATGGAAGGCCATCGACGCCATAAATCGTATCGGATACGTACCCGGTACGTATGCTCTATTAAGTTACGTACCGGGTACGTATGCTCTACTTGAGCATACGTATGCAAACGGACCAATCACAGAGCTTCATTTAAGCATACATATGTTGATTAAACTTGCATACGTATGCTTAGTTAACTAGCATACGTATGATTAACAGAGCATACGTATGCTTAGGCTTCTTACGGAAAGTTTTGTCACCGTTTTCACCGCGGCCAAAGTTAAAAAGGCCGATTAGCGGGATTATCTCCCGGATCCTGTCATATCCATCGGCGACTCTAAGAAGTCGCCGTTCAGCGGGATTAGCGCGAGCTTTTGTTTAGAGACCCACCCTGCGATTCCTTCGATTTCGCCGACTTCCTGTTCTTTATTTTTGTTCTGCCTTGAAGGAAGTTGTATATTTAGTGTTTTGAAAGAGCGCCACTTACGGTTTAAATGGTGACTCATTCTGCTTCATTTTGCTTATTTTCTTTGGAAAAAGTACGAATGTATTGAAGTCTCCGTCAAAGTACCGTACGTATCATTTGTCATAGTTTTCTGAGAAAAAAATACCTAGGTTTGTGCCATGACAAAGTCGGCCCCTAACATTTAATTTTCCCACATCGAGCCCACCACAAAAATATATAGTAATGATAAACGACATAAAAATTAATACACGAATAAATAAAGGACGGACAACTATTCAAAATATTGCTCTATGTTCCAAACAAAAAAAACCCTCAACTAATAACAATAAAAATCCAACCCCAAAAATACATTGTGTAGTTTCCAAGCAATGCAATTATAAATTCACTTTCACATGTTAATAGCTGTTGTATGTAGCCGTCATGGCTGCGAATAAAAAAAAATGAAATTGAAATATCACAACGAAAAACTTAATGTTCTCGAGTTAAGACCGGATTTCTGAATATAAATACAACTTTACTTTTGCATGGGTCGCGGAACCAGAACTGGGGACGGGGCCTGGGGGCTGCAGCCCACCCCCTCCCCCTTCCACCCTTTTTTTAGTAAACACATTTCATAAAATGTATGAATTAGCTTAATATATTATCATTAATGAGTGAAATCAAATGAGCCCCACACACACACACACTTTCAAAAACGCCCCTTGAAAGAGTAGCCTTTCTTTCTTTCTTGGCTTTGCCCTATATTTTTAACGTTTTCTATGTCAACAACATCTATTGGGTAATTCGGAATAATATTAAGCACACTTTATTCGAGTGCATGAATTAAAAAAATATTACTTAGTGCTTTGGGTAATGTTGTTACAAACCAGCATGATTGGGCAGTTATATAATGAGCGCTTTATTGAAATTAAAACATTATCGATGTGTTTATTTTTTGAAATATCGATCTCGATCAGCCGTCTGGTCTTAAAAATGAACTCCAAAATATGGGGGAAATGGGGAGAAAAGTGATTCGATAAGTCCGTTTGTTGTATTAAGAGGGATCGAGTAAAAGAGCGAGAGAGCGAGGTAATTTATTAAAGTTATTAAGAATTCCGGAACGATTACAAACTTTCGTGATTGCGCCTGTCCCCGGATAAGGTTGTTGACTTTGATATGTACGTCGTTAACCTTCATAAGTAACATTAAAAATACATGTAGATTAATGTAGAAGATGGATGGCATAAAGAGAGGGAGAGGGTGGAGTGAGGTGGCAGAGAGACAAGGGGGACTGGGTGGCAGGGAAAGAAAGAGAGAGACTGTCAGGATGAAGGAGAAATTGACCCTGTCTCGGAGAAGTGGAAGTCGTGAATTCGTGAATGCTTTATAGGTCGATTCACATTTCACCCCCCCCCCCCCTTGTCCCCCGCAATTTTGAGATAAAGATAACGGCTCGTAGAAAACAATTTTTTAGGCGGAAAGTTATAGTTATTTGGACGTAATACTGCACCGTATGTAACAGGGGTGGGTACAGGGAGGGGATCCCCCCCCCCCTTCCCGCGCGAAGCGCGAAAGCTCCGAAGTTTTAGCCTTTTTTTTTTTTTGGCGGAATATTAGTTCACCGCCCTGGCTGCTTTTCAGTTATTTGGGGCGCAATACTGCATTGTATGTAACAGGGCTGGGTACGGGTCGTAAAGCCGTAACGATTATAATGTTTCTTCACTCCCCTATTTTTCTTTCTCTCCTTTGCGTTTGCGCCCCCTTCAAGTGTTTCCTAGTGCACGTGCTCCCCTCCCCCCCCCCCCCCCAGACACACCACTGAGCGAAGAGACCGAGCAGGGGTGGGAGGGAGTATCCCTCTCCTACATCAGGGAATCTGTCTATAAAACTTGCATTTTAAAGCATACCAACATGTTTTTAATGAAAACAATGCGAGTGAACTAATTTTCTTCAATATTTTCGTATTGAACTTATGGCATTTTTTTAATTTCCTTTCTTCTAATCATTAAAGAATGTGTTTTTTCAAGATTAAACATCATTAGTTTAAATAATTATTAGTTTCAAGTTAATGCATCATAATTCTTATTTATGTTATCCAAATATATTGGGAGTGATAATACAGGCCATCCTCCCACCTCAAATATTTTGGGGGATATTATACGCTTGTATAGGCTTGTAGTGCTTTTTTAGGCATTTTTTCTCTCACTTCCCCCGCTTTTTCGCTCTCGCTTTTTGTTGTTGTAGTGGCTGAATAGGGAGGGGGCATGGCCCCCGGTGCCCCCTGTCTACACCAGTGATGATAGGGTTTCCCCGAAGGTATCAGAGGGTAGTGTTTTTATATAAAGTGTGTACAATAATTGTGTGTGGTTGTGGTGGTGGGGACTGCATCCACCCCAGTTCCTGTTCTGTGGCCCATGCGAACCATTTGTATCTGCAAGACATTGGAGAACTAGAAAGGCCGTCAAAGGCGGCGCTACAGAGTAGTTGCATTCTTTCCCTAAACGATTCTTTCCTGTCACTATATTTTATATTTTATATTTTTCTTCTTTTTTATCGCAATAAAGACTTCTAGATTTGGCATAATCTAGTATTTAATACATGCATGTAAAATATTATGGTTACTTATTGTTATTATTATGTAATTTGGCACGATACTGGGTGTGAATATATTTGTTTGTGTATTTTACCTCGATTATTGTGAAAAATGTTATTTTGAAAAAGGAAGTAATAAAATATTCTTAAAAACAAAAAAAGAACTCTCCGAACTGAAGTTTCTATAACCGATCATCACAAAAAAATCTAATCCATTCTTTTCTTAATCGATTCTTTCCTGTCACTATCCGAAATGAAGTTGGGGTCAAAACTTCAAGGTCACACAGAATTTGCAGGGGTCAACCAATCATCACCAAAATCTAATCGATTCTTTCCTGTCACTATCCGAACATTCCTTGAAGATTTGGTGCGAACCCGTTCTGTTGTACACAAACAAACATACGGAGCCCTTTACATAACTCTGCCGATTTCATCGGCGTGGGTAATCACTAATAAAAGATGGTCATTTCCATTCACATGCGCTGTTGTAAAGAAACTCCATATGCACATGCAGACCTCGATCCCTATACCGATATGCAACGAAACTATTGATACACGATAATAATAAGGGGTAAATTATGTAATCCTTTGAAAAGCCGAAAAGAAAATAAGCCTTTTAACCAGAAAGAACAGTACATGTATCTGTGTAGAGATTATGAAACAAGGACAAAGAGAGAGAGAGAAAATCAATAATCGTCTCTTGCTGGAGGTGACTTATAATCCTTGTTCTTTGAAAGGGGCGAATTCTCTACCTCTTTAAAACATGGCGAAGAAGAAAAGAAATTAGCTATTAGACACCAGTAGATTATACACATTTTTTTTGGAGTAAACTATAAAGCGGAGAGACTCGATGACTTTCAAGCTAAGACGCGCGTTATCTTCATCATGTTCATACTACCTGTTAGCCAGGGGCGGATACAGGATTTCCAGAAAGGGGGCACACACTGAGGAACCCTCCGTTTGACGAAGCCAAACGGCCATCTGGGGGGTCTGGGGCATACTTTGTCAACACAATACGCCCCTTGCGCCCCCCTCTGCTTATTCTCTTATTCGTTAAAGCCGAAACAGACAAATAGTTAGCTTTCAAAATAGAATTAAGAAGAACAGTCGAAATTTGGATACAGGTGAAAGATTAAGAAGGAGAGAGAGAATTGTCTGGGTGTCAATTTTTACAAAAAGCAGTTGTCATTATTATTTTTTTTTTAAGCTCTAGTTAACTAGAGCGGCGCTAAGAAGCAGTTTATATCTATCCCGCTTTTGAACATGACGATAAAAAGCGGCCAATGAAAGATTTAGAAGGAGAGAGATTGTTCGGGCGTTAATTAAAAAAAAATTAAAGCTCTATTAACTATAGAGCGGCGCTAAGAAGCAGTTTATCTTTATCCTGCTGTTGAACATGGGGAATTGATGATAAAAGAAATGAAGCTTTTTAACTATACAGAAAAGGACCTGTGTGGAGATTATGACACAAGCTCGTGATTGAGAAGCAGGGACCGCGGAACCGGGCTGGGGGCTGCAGCCCCCTCACTTTTTTCAGTAAACACGTGCAAACGTATGGCAGTGCAAAAATGTGGTTATACACGCAGCCCCCCCCCCCCCCCTTAGCCCCTCCACTTTCCAAGACGTTCCGCGGCCCCTGAGAAGGACAATGGGAGAGAAGAAAAATCAATCGTCTCGCGAAGGCAGGATGTGACTTAATCCTTGTTCTTTGAAAGGGGCGAATTCTATACCTCTTTGATATGGCGAAAAGAAAAGAAAGACGCTTTTATAAACATTTTTTAAAGGTAGAACTAACTAGAGCAGGATACAATTTCTTTATTATGATTCTGTTTTATTTTATCGTTGTTTAATCTGGTAATAAGTAAAGAGCGAACCGAAAAGAGAGTTAGCATTCAAAAGAAAGAAATAAAACTGTGGAGATTATGAAACAGGCGCGTGATGTATAAGGAGAGAGAGAAAATCGTGTGTTAATTCTTCAGCTGCGATTTCTATTGCTCTTTCACAAGACGAAAAGTAAAAAAAGTAAGCTTCATACGCAGACATCAACGATCTCTGTCAATATTATTCTTGGTAAAGACTAGTCTAATCAGTAAATTTGCCAAAATTGAATGACTTTGCGACAATCGAATCCAAGCTATAAAAAGAAAGCAAATAACATTGAAAGAAATCAAGTTTACATGATTAATTTAGAAAAAGATATGATATAAAAACCTCTGAAAGTTTGAACCATAATCTAATAAATTTCCCCGCACAAAATGACAGAATTATAAACCTTTTGACTATAGCTATAGGTTAATCAACCCTTTAAGAAAATCATACCGGCATAGGAAAGGCTCAACGAAAAAAGCATGAAGTTGATGCGGGAAGCTTTTTCAGTGCCGTGAAACTACTTGATTTGTTACCCTTTAAAGCGTTAGAATTCATGGCTTAAATGAATTAAAATTCATGTTTTCATGAAAAGAGATCCGAAAGAAACATAAGGACTAGTTTTTATTAGAATTAATAAACGGTTGCTAAGGGCTTTATACAAATCTAGTTGACATAACAAACGAAAATGCTGCATGACTGCAAAACGGAAGTCAAACTTTGGAAGCGTTTTTCCAGAAGAAATACTTTGCCACAGCCCTACTTTACTCAAGATTCAAAAGCTATTATCTCCACTAATACTCACTCTCTAGAGTTGAACTATATACCAAATTAAAGCTTATTAAACGGAGAATAATAATCAATAATAAAATGCAATTTCAAAAATGCGACTTCTGTCTCATTTTGACGTGACGGGTCACATTTATTTTGGGAAATGTGTTTTATTATTTTAGCGAGACTAATTCCACTTTTCTGATTCCTTCTGTATTTTCCATTTCTTTTTCTCGATTTTCAATCTGTTCAACTTTGTTGATGTATTTATAAAATATTATAAGATATTAATATTTATAACTTTAGCCGCCTCGTAATAAGAAAAGAACTACGGTAACCATTTTTACAGTATTCATGTGTTTGTTTGTTTTTCTTTATTATAATCATCTTTACAGAATCGTTTCGTGGGTATTCTGTCGTTATCTATTCTCATTTTTGCCACAGATTTGACAAATCTTCAACCTTATTAATTAATTCCTTTGTCGGGGCAGGTGAGTTTTGAACAATGACAAGCCGCATGCCTCAGCTGGATCCAAGCGAATGCTTTGAGATACATGTATACATTAGAATAATTATTAACAATTGTAAGGAAATAACATATACAACAGCTTTGGCAACTCTCGTGGAAATAAATACAATGCTAAAGGAAATGAGAGAATAATGATTGCGTAGCTCAAATCAAAGTTCCCCAGAGCTATATCCTCCCTTTTTGAAATTTTTGCAAAGGCTGAAAAAATGTCTCCGCCGGGAATCGAACCCGGGTCGTTGGCTTAGAACGCCAATGCCTTAACCACTAGACCACGGAGACGGGTTAGTAGTTTCGACGACACCAGATTCAATTGACCGACAGATTTGACAAATCTTCAACCTTATTAATTAATTCCTTTGTCAGGAGCAGGTGAGTTTTGAACAATGACAAGCCGCATGCCTCAGCTGGATCCAAGCGAATGCTATGAGATACATGTATACATTAGAATAATTATTAACAATTGTAAGGAAATAACATATACAACATATATATATATATATATATATATATATATATATATATATATGGATATTTGACTAACGGGTACATTAAGTCGACACCTAACAATGCAGTTTATTCCGTCATAATAGCGACCCCTACATTAGGTCGACAGTTGAACAAAGAAAAAGAACAAAAACTGTCCTAATGTACCCATTAGTCGTTTATATATATATATATAAATTTATTTATAATATTCGGGATTATTCTTTTTTATAACCACCAACTCCGATCCGCCTTTGGAAAAGCAAGTAATCGAAGATGGATATATTTTGTTAGATGCCTTTTGCTGAGTTATATGACTTTCCCAAAACGGGCGGGGGGGGGGGGGGGCAATGTTATTACAACATGGACACCATGCCCATACAGGAATTTACAAAATGGGCCCTGAAAAGTAATCAACTTTCGAACTCAGAATACCCGAAACAAGTATTGTGTAATGTGTTCACCACCCTAAACATGAAGGGGGATAATGTCAGGCTGTGAAAAGTATAACCCCCCCCCCCCTGATTTTAGCATTTTTTATACCCATTTCACTGTATTATTATATCATCATGATGGGCACGTTCATCGCCGGGTATTGAAAAGAAAAAAAAACCTTTTAATGTGTTTTTGTGTACAGGCATGGTGCGCACCTTGTCATGGCATTGCCCCCCCCCCCCCCGGAAATGGATGTGTAGCGACAATTTGTAGAACACTATTCAACGTGTAAAATGCCCGAATTGGAGCTCCATTGACAAAATCGGGGATTAGCTGAACTGCTTCGTTCGTATTTTCTTTGTTCTCATCTGCAATGAAAAGACAGGAAATCTATTCATGCTTTTGAAACCGTTAGAACCTAAGCTGCGCTCAGTTTATCGTTCGTAATTTATGTCGCTTGACTGAATATATTGAGTTCAATAAAATGTGAATAATGTTACTTTTTTAATACAGAAAAACAATTCAGCAGACGAAGCAATAATGAAAGTTTGTGTGATGCTGATGATGAGAAATTGTGAACTCCATAATAAACCTATGAATGTAAGAGAAAAAAGTAGAAGAAATGCCCTCAAAAGATTTTCATCTATACTTCATTATGCATTTGATTTTTTTTTTTGCCTCATGACTCCTTCCCGCGATAAAAAACAGCTGCATGATTCCATTGCACGCGCGATCACTTCAGGAGTTCAAAGTTGAAAGTGTAATTACGAATACAGTAGGCCTCGACCTACTACTACTTTCATTTGCTCAAACTTTACTCTGTCAGCTCCAACCCGTCAAAAAAAAAATCCGATCAATGATAAAATAAACTTTCGTGGAAAATATATTAGAAAATGAAAAAAAAGTTTCTATATGAAAATCAATCCGGTGGCAAAGCTGGAGAAAAAGAACCCGGCCCGCGAGGCGAAGTGGTCGATTGAGCTAATTTGCATAAACTATGCAAATAAGGCAGAGATCGAGGGTACACGTAATTCATATGGAAATGATAGAGCGTGCGTGCACAACTAGCCTATTTTGATTGGGCGGTTCTCGGCAGTGAGCCTGAGCGTTGCTATGTGCGCTTTTAGATTCGAGTTCAAGAGGTTTTGAAACTGTTTTTCTACCCCAAATCGTTATCATTTCAAAGTAAAACAAAGCAAACCACTATGTCAAATGTACAATCATTCGAATCAGTAAGGATTTATGTTTATTCATGTAGTAATGAGTAAAATAAATGGTGTAAAAGTGGGCTGGTCTCTTCGATTTTCTCAGGCCGCATATCTCAAACTTGCTAAAACGTCGTAGCTTTCGCGCTTTTAATACTGGGAAAGGAACTTTTTTTAAGCTTCCTCTTCTCCCTTTTCGTACATTTCTTTGTTTTCCCTGTTTTCTGTACTCTTCTCTTTCCTAAAACATTGTATAGTTCTTTTGTTTCCCCTTAATCTATCCTCTTCTCTCTCTTTATGTATTTCTGTCTTCAATATTTCAGCACGGGCAATGGAACAAATTTTTCCGCGATATGGCTAAACAGTTGTGTACAAAAAAAAGGCGCGGCTGGGGTACGTGCCACCTCCCACCCCCCCCCCTCCTCCCGTAGATATGCCACTGAAACGAATAACATTTGTTATCAAACACAAACAAATGTTCTTATAAGCTACTGTAAACGTTAAACTTGATTGGATTAGATCAAATTTTTCATAATAAGCCATTTCGGGGATGCAATCTGAGCATGAGCAGATAAAGGTCATCTGTACCAAATTTCTAAAACCCACTGACACTAATATTCGATATGTGCTCATGAATGTCATGTAATCATTATTCAATTATGCACTAATGGTGCATTCCATGATATCCAGGTGGAAGTATTCCTTTTAAAGGGGGAAACAAAAGCTATTCATGAGGCACCTCTATCACTCCCAGAGGTATTTTTCTGAAGTGCACATAAAGGGACCCTCCATGTCTAAAATATCTGTGGATATTTGGGGTCATTTGTACCATGCGCTAACCCCGAACTGGCTTATTAGAATAGATAAATATCTAAATAGTAAAATTCAACTTCATCTGGGGGTATTTCATAAAGCAGTTCGTAAGTTACGCACGACTTTACGCACGACTGGTGGTCAGTTTTTGTACTAAATGATTGAGAATCTGATTAGTATAGCACCCAAGAACATGTTCCAGTTGTTCGTAAAGTCATTCGTAACTTTACGAACAGCTTTTATTATGAAACACCCCAGGCATAGATTAAGCCGTCAATAACAATAATATCTCCGCCATAATGCGAAAGCGTCATGAGCGGTATAAAACTTTAATACACAATGAAACGAACGCGCTGTACATGGCCAACGATTACATTAATATTTTACAAAAATATATCAGCATCAAGGCAGAATAGTAAATATTTGGTCATAAATTTAGATAAGTAATTAATCAAATTAGATTTTCTAGTACCTATTTCTTCATAGCTTATTTAGTTTTGTGTAATCCGAGGGAATACCACCAAACGAAAAATACATTCACCCTCTTTTTGTTCGTAATATTTTATGGTAAAAAGAAAGAAGAAACATAAAATAGTTAAGAAGAAGAAAGAACTCATGGCTGTTGTATTAGTGATTTCATTTAATTTGAAATAACTCTTTTAAAGCAGGGAATTACTCGACATACTATATAATTATATTATTTTCTATTCATGAGTGTTGCACTGCCTCCTTTTGAACAATTAAGATGTCGGCATCTTTTAATAGCATAACTATAACCATAAACACTAGTACTAGATATTTAACAGAAGTAAAATAATAAATATACCAGTTGACATGTATCCAATAAAGTCGTCGCTGTTCGCCGTATTTTTCATGTATTAATTTGGCTCTAGCATATGCATAAACCAAATACTAGAGGGGGGTATTCAACAACCGCGATCTCAAAAACTATCCAACAATGTCAGTGCGGGCTATTTACGGCGATCCACCTGCTAAACGAGATGAATCGGCGCCGCCGAGGGCCCGCCGATGTAAAAACTTTCCGTAAGAAGCCTTAGTTAACTAGCATACGTATGATTAAAAGAGCATACGTATGCTAAACTAACTTGCATACGCATGCTCTGTTAACTCGAGTACCGCCCAAGCAGCTGTTGTTTTGTAACTGCGGCGGCAGTGGGTGGTCCGTTATCAGTGTAGCAAAGAATGCTAGTCTTGACCACCGGTCTAAATATTAGCATGGCTGCCAGTTTATAGGGCCGCACAAACTAGGGCTTCGGGGGTTCAAGTGCAGCCCCCCCCCCCCCCCCACAAAAAAATACAAACAAAAACAAACAAAAAAACATTGTAAGAATTGAGCGATATTCGGGCAAAATTGAGCTGAACTGTTTGTTTCATTCCAATTTGTGTTGTGCCCCTGTGACCCCCCCCCCCCCCAAAAAAAAAAAAAAAATTAAATTAAAAACTAAAATAATGAAGACGATCTACACGCCTAATGCAAAACATTTGCTTCGTTGTTAGCGTACGTTGCCGAACCGGAACATCTAGCTCAGCTCCACGTCATGAGATGCATAGGCACCGGGAGGGGGGGGGGGGGCACTAAAAAGCACGTTCAGTTTTATTTATAGGGACTTACAAACAATGGATGCATAGATTTAAAAAAAAATATTTGAAACATTGGTACAGCCTACCCTTCATCCTGAATGACGTATTATCCAGGTTTGTCTTTGACTACTTGCTTGATTGATTGATTTTGATTCTGATAGTTGGAGAGGGTGGTACATTTTCACCAATAGTGGTGGTTTTCCTATAGATGTTTATAACAACACTATTTGAATAACAATAATTATAGATATAAACTAAGGACAGTAACTAAACAAAATAAAGAACGTAAAATATATACAAAGTGTGGTACCCTCGTTAAAAATGTTTATATTTCAAATGTGGAAGGTAAGCAGTTTTTAGATTCAATAAAAAGTGATAATGAATAATGGTTAGACACTAAAAAACAGAGCATTATGCATGGACCGTGGAACGGGGGGGGGGGGGGGTTGGGGGCTGAAGCCCCCCTCATTTTTTTTGAGCATACGTTTCATAAAATCTCGGAAAAAACTTCGAAAATTGTCATTAATGAGTGAAATCAAATCAGCCCCCCCCCCCCCCACACACACACTTTCAAAAACGCTCTGCGGCCCCTGCCCATGAACTATCAGAAGTTTATAAACAGAGGGAAATGGCTCAATATCGATACACACTTGGGATACCCAAATTGTTTTATGTATTTTAGACATAATATTACAAGATATCCGATTTCAAAAGGGGCACTAATGTCTGAGGTTAAAGGGGGCAGTTATCAAAAGGTTTAAAGGGTAATTATTAGAAAGAGAAAGGCACTAAACGACGAAATGCGGCACTTTTCGAAGATAAATAGGGGCACTTTTGGGGTAGATCTACTTGAAAAAGTGCAGGGACCACCCCCCGCCCGCCCCCGGGAGCGCCGCCTCTGCCTGTATCCCTGTCTTACAGTGGTAATGCTGTCCATACATCAATTAATATGAGGTAATAGCTGCTTGAATATCATGAGTTGACAGCTGCCCGAATATTGATAATTTCATAATCCTCGGGGGGGGGGGGATGCAGCCCCTCAACCCCTCCCTGCCTCGTATAATTAAGAATGAGGGGATGGGTTCTCCGCGGCGTTCCTCCCTATTCGGGCAGCATAACAAAAGAGTTTCGAATATTACTTGCTGGCTCGCTTCGTTTGCTAGCTAGTCAGTTGTAGTCTGCCCCAGCAACCGGCGAATTTATGCCCATACGTCCCGGGACGGGGGGGGGGGGGGGGGTGGGGGTTATCTTCTTTGACAATGGATACCTCTGGGTACCAATTCCGATCAAGGCGTTCACAGTTTTGGCACCTCCAATGATGTTCGTCCTACGGGTCAATGTTCGCCTCTCTCTGGCTTACACTAATGCAGTGGGGTCTCTCATTACAAAATTGTGTGAAATCCCTGAACGCCGCTAAAATCTAACACCGGGATAAAGTCGAAATATATCTGCACATTTTATTCCAGAATGCAGCACCACTTCTTATCAATAATTTACCTGCCGTGGATTCCAACCGATAAATTCTTAATCTCTTCTTCTTGTAATCTTATGCCATTTCTTCAGCTCTTTATTTCTCCTTTGCCTCCTCAGTTACTTTTCCTACTCATTTTTATTTCCAAATCATATTCTTATACTGCTTCCACTGGCGTAGCCATACTTGTTGAACGAGGGGGGGGGGTGGCACACAAAATTACAGTCACATACTTACACACACGTACACACAGAGTGACAGGGGTCGTTTTTCATATTAAAAAAAATGCGGTAGAAAGGTGGCGGCACAGGCGTAGCCAGAAATTTTCAATAGGGGGGCGGTTGTGGGGCACGCGAAGAGTGCAAAATTGGTGATGAGCACGCAAAGCGTGCTCCCCAGGGGTGGGTGCAGGGAGGGGGAGATTCCCCCCTCCTGCGCGAAGCGTTTTACAGCAAATTTGAGAGAAAGATAACGGCTTATAGCAAACAATTTTTGTAGGCAGAAAGTTAGAGTTCGACGCCCGGACTGCTTTTCAATTATTTGGACGCAACATTTCACATGCGAGGGAGCGAAGCCAGTGGCGTATCTAGGGATTATGGCGCCGGGGGCAAACAATGAAGTTATGCGCCCCCCCCCCCCCCCCGAGTGCCCAAACTTATCTAAGTTATTGTACAAGCGAGGGAGCAAAGCGATCGAGCGGCAAATTTTTCAATTTTTTTTTTTACACTAAAAACGCATTTTCTTCATTTGACAACAGTAGTTGAGCGTTAGTTCGAATTTTATACATTGATAAACGGTTTTCTATTCACTCACTTCTACAGTCGGGAGCAGAACTAACGAAAACCCTATAGGCTTGAGAAAGAGACGAGAAATTCAGCAAGGCGACCTGAAGTTGAGATTTCTTTCAAAAGTTGAACCTTTGCAAATGCTGTTTTATACACTTCATCATATTGGGAGCGCAATATTTAGCAGGAGTCATAATTATGAAACTTACATGATATAGCGAGCAAAGCAATTACATCTTTACTTTTTCAAACTTTTTGAACCCTTTAAGCTATTTAAGAACTATATACTGGGGAAAGAAAATAATTATGCGAGGGAGCAAAGCGACCGAGCTTTGGAAACTTTTCTCATTTCAAACCTTCAAAAACTAGATTTCTAGTGCATTTACCCTGCGGATTTGGGGCCGCGTGATCCGTAAAGATTACGTTTTTTCTTCATTTCCCCTTATTTTTATTTCTCTCCTTGCGTTTTTTGCGCCCCCTCCGAATGCTGCCTGGGATACGTGCCCCCTGCCCCCTAGATACACCACTGAGCGAAGAGACCGAGCGGGGTGGGAGGGGTATCCTCCTCCTACATTAGGGAATTTTTCAAAAATCTGTCTATAAAACTTGCATTTTAGAGCATCCCAAAATGGTTTTTAATGAAAAGAAGGAATGCACGGATCTAAGCCAATGAACGAGTTTTCTTCGATATTTTCGCATTGAAATTATGGCATTTCTTATTTCCTTACTTCTAATCATTAAAGATTGTGATGGTATTTCAAGATCAAACATTATGAGTTTGGATAATTATTAATTTTAAGTATCAGCTCGGTAATGTATCATAATTCTTATTTATTTTATCCAAAAAATATTTGGGTGATAATACAGGCCATCACCCCACCTATTTTTTTTTGTTGGTATATATACTCTTATCCCCCTGGGATCGACACCCATGGTAACAGGGGTGGGCGCAGGGAGAGGAGAGTTATTTCCCCCCTTCGCGCGCGAAGCGCCATAACTTTGACGTTTTAGCAAATATTGAGAGCCAGATAACGGCTTGTAGCGCCTTTTTAGGCCTTTTTCTCTCACTTCCCCCGCTTTTTCGCTCTTGCTTTTTTATTTAGTGGCTAAGTAGGGGGGCCATGCCCCCCTCCGGTGCCCCCCTGTCTACGCCAGTGAGTGGCGGTAAACGTCAGATGTTACTTTCACCAATCTATTAATAATTTGCATATTATTGTATCCATTGTAGTGTCATTTAGCAACAGCACAATGAGTCTTATATTTTTGACCAAGCAAAGCGAGCGAACATATTTTTCCCCTCGGTGCGTTACGATTGAAAGTGTTTGGACAAATTTGATTCTTTATAATTCATGCATGAACTATTTATTTGTCTGTTTGAAGAGATTTCAGAGTTTATTTCAATGAATAGTATGAGAGAGGTGTTTAACTCCGCTTTGTTTGACTAAACACGTGCTCCGATGTCAGCTTTTTTACAATGTTGACAGTTGGTTGCAAAATGTCTATTTTGCGAGGTCGCCTTGCGAATTTTTTTTTGAAAAGATTCTCCTCAAGCAATAGTGTCGATCCGGGGGGGGGGGGATGGGGGCTTAATTATCCCCCCCCCCCCAAAAAAAAAAAAAAAAAAAAAAATGGCCTATATTATCACCCCCCAATATTGTTGGATTTAAAAAAAAAATTACGATACATTATTAATAATTATTACCCAAACTCATTATGTTTGATCTTGAAATACCATCACATTCTTTAATGATTAGAAGTATGGATATAAGAAATGCCATAATTTCAATGTGAAAATATCGAAGAAAATTCGTTCGCTCGCATTGTTATTTTCATTTAAGCAGTTCCATTCTTTTCGTTAAAAACCCTTTCGGGATGCTCTAAAACGCAAGTTTTATAAACAGATTTTTGAAAAGTCCCTGGTGCGGGAGGGGGATACCCCCTCCCCCCCCCCCCCTCTCGGTCGCTTCGCTCAATGGCGTTTCTAGGGGCAGGGGGCACGTTCACCGGACGGCACTTGAAGGGGTCGCTCGGTCGCTTCGCTCAGTGGCGTATCTAATGGGCAGGGGGCACGTTCCCCGGGCGGCACTTGGAGGGGGCGCAAAAAACGCAAAGGAGAGAAAGAGAAAAATTAGGAAATTAAGAAAAATCATAACCCTTACGGATTATACGCCCCAAAATCCGCAAGATAAATGCACTAGAAATCTAGTTTTTGAAGGTTTGAAATGCATAATTATTCTCTTTCGGGATCTCGTAAATTTGCGCCCCCAATATATAGTTCTTAACTAGCTAAAAGGGTTCAAAATTAAAATGAAAAAATAAAATGAAAAAATAAAGATGTAATTGCTTTGCTCGCTATATCATGTAAGTTTCATATGACTCCTGCTAAATAATGCGCCCCTAACAGGGGGCAGTGCCCACCCCCCAAAAAATGCCCCCTTTCTCTCTGCTAAGTGGCCTTTTTACTACTAAAAGTGCTCCTTTTCCTTTCTAATAAGTGCCCTTTGCCGTTCTGATAAGTGGCCTTTTCCCTCCTGCTAAGTGCCCCTTTTAAAATCTGATAATTGCCTCCTTATCTCTCTAATAAGTGCCCCTTTTCAAATCTGATAAGTTCCCTTTTCCTATATAATATGTGCCCTTTTCCTCTTCTCATGAGTGCCCCTTTTCACTTGCCCCATTCCATCTCTGATAAGCACCCTTTCCTCTTCGGATAAATGCCACCTTTTTCCCCACTGTTTCTTACAAAACGAGCCATATATAACTTCAAAGAATCGATGCGGCTTTATGTAGTAACAGGTATACATAATTACTACAATGTAAGGCAGTGGAGCTGGAGACAAGAGGGGCATAATGCCTATCCCCCCCCCCCCCCCCCTCCCCAGCAATGGATTTCTTATTCCGCTCGCTCGAATGTGCACATAATTTACACCGATTAAGCGGAATATTTTCTGAAAATCTCTCCAAAACTCACTTGCTATGCTTGCTATATAGTATATAATGAAATCAAGAAGATCTCATAAAGTATGTTGATATCGATGTAATCCTAAAGAAGAACGACAGGGATAATGTATGAATTAAAAGATAATTCGACATTCCCCTAGTTAATTTGCTACTGTAATTTTCATTATATCGCTGTACATAATTCTCAACCAAAGGAATTCAGCATTAGAAAAAAAGTCTGAAAATATTTGCTCGCTCTTTTCGCTCGCTCGCACATGAGTCATTCAGTTGTTGTTTTTTTTCAGTTTCAGTTTTTATTTCATTTCCAACCGAGCAGAACATCCGATTGTGAAAAAAAAATCAATTATACAATTCAATATTCAATAATTCAATAATATAATACATTTTACCTGGTATAAAATAGAAAGTATACATAAACATCCAGTATAATAGTTCTTTTTTTTATTTTTTAAGTTAAACCTGTGGAAATGGAGGGATCCACTGAAAAGCAGAGCTTGTAGAATATGGATCCCTCGAAGTAATGACGAACATGATTTTTTTGTAACATGTAAATGTATTGACTAGAAAAAATATAAATATACATAGAAGATTACCAAAAAGTGTCAGAATAATAATATAATTAGTAATCCATAATTTGAAAACTTGTTACGACATGTATACAGTATAGTGAACATAATAAAAACAAAAGATATAAGACAACAAAAAATAAAGCAAGGGGAGGGAGAAATACAAGGATAGAAAATATTGCTGCGTAATTATGTGAAGAGTAAAGAAAAAGAGAGGAGAGGTGGAGAGGAAAAGAAAGGAGAGAGAGAGAGAGAGAAAGAGAGCACGATGTGCATACTACAGCGATAGTATAGTTACATACAAAGCGTAAAGAAAGACATAATGGGAAGGATAGGTGCATTAAAAAGGGCAAGACGTGATTTGACAATGCACTGATTATTAATATCATATTAATTTGTATTGTAAGACATAATTTCAATTTCCTCTTAAATGAATTAAGTGAGGGGGCAAGTTGAATGTCATTTTGAATGGAGTTCCAAAATTTGGGGGCTGTATAAATAAACGTGTTTTGAGCTTGATGATAGATGATAGTCATTACAACGCCGGGTTGGGTACTTATGAGAGGATTTATTTTGTGTAAACATATCATTAAAAACGGAAGGAAGCATGTCGTTATTATAAGAATACATAAACTGGCCTTACTGAAGGAGATAAAGATCTTCATTGTTTGCCCCGGGTGCCATAATTTCTAGATACGCCACTGGCTTCGCTCCCTCGCCGGTCACCCCCCCCCCCCCCCCCCCCCCCCCCAATCATGAACACGGCTCGACACCCCTGTCCTCAATTTTAAAAGCAATTTGGTTCCATTGAAATAAATCCTTCACAATGATTGAAAGATTCAGATATTATAAAGGACCCCCTTTTCTAGCGGGGGCCATTACCCCGTTGTGCCCCCACCCCTGTCTGCGCCCATGACTGCTTCTTCCTTTTCCTTCTTTTTGTTTTGTTTTGTTTTGTTATACTCTTCTGACACACTTGTAAATTTTAGGATTTTCCTACCTTTTTTTAATCCTTTTTCTTTTCCAAAATAATGTAGTCCAGATAAGCAATTGCCTTTAGACCCGGAGCCAGAGGGGGTCAACCTAGTGGAAAAATGCTAGGAAATGAACGTCTCCAGTTCGCAAAGGGGTGGGGGCGGTCAGAAGGCCCCTCCAAAGAGGTCAAAATTGTGAGCTAGATTAGCAATAAAAAAGGTAACTATACATGAATTCTGCTGGAAAAAATAAAGCATAGACACGTATCATGAATGACCACTGCCAGATAGTTTTAGCGGTGGGTTGTGCCATCCAGACACCCCTATGTGGCAAACTCCCATCAATGCACGATAATGATAAATTGATGTAATAAAAAAGTTAAGATAATTAAGATAATTAACGGGAAAAAAGCTGGTGGAAAATTGTGAGTAGAACCCTCTCAATCATAAATGACCACTGCCAGACGTTTTAAGTGGTAGGTTGTGAGCGCTGGAGGCCCAAACTGTAGATGCCCATTATAAAATGTAAAATAAAATAATACAAATAAAATAAGTCAACTAGATCAGAGAGAAAAGATGTTCTAAGAGATGGGTTGTCAATAACAGACGCCCCAAATGCCAACCGTCCATAACTGATTACAAATTTGGAAATGAAATAAAATAAAAGAGCTAGATTTTCAGGAAAAGTAACGGGATGAAACCTGTTGGAAAATATAAAGAAATAAACCCTGTATTATAAATGAACCTTGCCAGACATTTTGAGTGGTGGGTTATGTTCCTGCCAGACGCTCCCCAAAATTCAAAACGCCCGTTAGAGGTGAATAATGATAATAAATGAATATAATAATAGAGAGACATTGGCTAGAAAGGTAACGGATTGAAAGTTAGTGGTATATGTAGAGCATAAGCCCATATATCATAAATGACAACTTCAAGACGTTTTAAGTGTTGGATTGTACCAGCTAGACGCCCCAAAATGCAAAAACGCCCATCACCATTAATGGTTGACGTACTTTGGGGTGTCTGGTGGGCACAACCCACCTCTTGAAACGTCTGCCAATGATTAATACAGAGATGGTTGTGCTCCATATTTGCCACGAAGTTTCATCCCTTTACTTTTCTGGCTAATCTAGCTCTCGTTTTTCCATTGGCGTTTGGCAGATACTACCAACAGTCATGTTTGGCAGTGGTCGGGTATTCAGTCATAATACAGGGGGCTATACGCATTTCTAGCTCTTCCATTTTCTTATGTTGAAAATAAGGCGGAAAATGCCACTTTGAGATATAGTATACCGCTACATTCTGATAAATGCACTATCGAGGATCATTTTCGACACATTATTGTTTATGTCTTAACATGGTTCTTGATAAAAAACAAAACTACTTTGAAGTTGAGCATAATTGTCTGAGTATTCATTTGCGAGCGAGCGAACCGAGCGAGCAAAATATTGAGGATATTTTGAATAGCAGCGATCTTCCAAAATTATGATAAGAAGGCATTGGTAAATGCGAGCGAGCTTTGGGAGCGAGATTTGGGAAAATTTTAGAAAAATTTGTTATGACTTAGGGGCACTGCTCATTCTTGTATAACTTAGGGAATTGTGCCCCTCCTGCCCCCTGCTCCACTGCATGCATTGTGCTGATATCAGTAGGGGAATCTATTATTATGAAGTCTCTCTGATTATTTGGAGCTAGGTATATGGCTCTTTTGTGGACTTTAGGGCACAGTTTGTAAGCGATATCGGAGTATATAGGTACAATATGTTAAATATATATAGATATATAGGTAGGCACTTATCAGAAGACAAAAGGGGCACTTATCAAAAGGGAAAATAATAATATTAAAAAGAAAAGTGGGCACTGATCAGAAGTAAAAGGGGCACTTAAAAAGAGGCATTTATCAGAGGTGAAAAGGGCACTTATCATAAGGAAAAATTGCACTATTAGAACGGAAAATGGGAACCAATAGGAGGAAAACAGGGACACTTGTCGGATTTCAAAGGGGACACTTATCTGAGCTTAAAGGGGCACTTTTCAGAAGGTGAAAAGGGCACTTATTAGAAAGAAGAAGGGGCAGTCATACGAAGAAAAAGGGTCACTTCTGAGAGGTGAAAAAGGGCACTTATAAGAAGGGGAAAATTGCACTATTAGAACGGAAAATGGGAACCAATAGGAGGAAAACAGGGACACTTGTCGGATTTCAAAGGGGACACTTATCTGAGCTTAAAGGGGCACTTTTCAGAAGGTGAAAAGGGCACTTATTAGAAAGAAGAAGGGGCAGTCATACGAAGAAAAAGGGTCACTTCTGAGAGGTGAAAAAGAGCACTTATAAGAAGGGGAAAATTGTACTATTAGAAAGAAAAAGCTGCTCTATGCGAAGAAAAGGGGGCACTAATCAGCTATGAAAAGGGGCACATTTGGGGTACCTGAAAAAGTGTCAGGGAGTTATATTTTATATTCTCCACCTCTTGCCATCAAATTAATTCTCTCGCCAACCTAGCCCTTTTATTTTATTTATTTATCATTACCATGCTCTAATAATGGGCATTTTGCATTTAGGGGCGTCTTGCGGGAACAACCATCCCTTAAAACATCTGGCAGTGGTCATTCATGATATAGGGTATTATACTCTATATTTAAAAAAAAATCAGTTATGGGGAACTGGCGTTCCGGGCGTCTGGCGGGCACAACCTACAGCTCAATTTATCTGGTAGTAGTCATTCATGATACAGGGGGTTATGCTCTACATTTCCCAGCAGTTTTCACCCTGTCACCTTTTACGCTAAGCTATAGCTCCAGTGGTGTAATAGGCCAAAAAAAATTGAGCCGTAAGAATTGAAATATAGTGTATTTTCTAAATCGCCAGGAACGCAATACAAGCTGCTGTACTCGGATCTCAATTTTTTGAAGGGGATACATCGCTGCCCCTCCCACAAATAATAAAACATTGCATTTTGCTATACCATGAAAATGTCACACGTCTTATCAATGATCTGGATAACTTTAATAACTTCTATATTGAGAGGTCGCTACGAGCTAGAAAATGTACGTTTAGTAGTTTGAAACTTTGTATTTAAGACCACTTTTATTCACACAGGTAAATCAAAGTCTGAGGTTAATATCCACATTTTATCTCTTCTTTTATGGGGACGGGCAGCTCAAATCGTCATTATGACAATGTTTTGCGGCTTTCACTTTTCGGGGGACGTTATCTCCCTACCGACTGTAATAATACCTGTTTACAATTTTTTTAATGTAAATTTTAAATGTATTAAACGAGGGAGCGGCGTGAGAACATTTTCCATTTTTTAATAGTGAAACTTTGCATTCTAGAGCACTACAGAGCTTAAATAGTGTGCTGTAGCCTTACCTCATTATTTACTATATATTTTTTATGTTTTCCAAATTTCCTGGGGACATGTCACTCAGTCCATTCCCCCGAATTGCGCGCCTGCATGCTGTAATATTTCACATTAGATTTCACACATCTTCCCTCAGTTTTGAAAGATATTATGATTTCCTCTCCACTAATAAGAAAATCATGATAAAACAAAGAAATCTTGCATGCAAAATATAAGCACAAAATGTATTATGCAAGGGGAGATACTAAGACAATTCAGACATTTATATGTTTTGTTTGTTTGTTTTCTAGCCGGGGATAAATAAAAGGAATGAGTTTTCTTTTTATCTGTGACCCGACGCCTCAAAACCTACAATAAGTTGCCCAAATTATTTTTGTTGTTTTATACATTTTCTGAAAGTAGAGATTCTAAGCTTTGCAAAGGTATAACACTTGCCTAGTTTACTCAATGCTAATACCTTTAAATATCAAATATCACATTTAGAATCAGTATGTAACCAGCAATCAATAACTCCTATTCAGAGAAAATGGCCATTTAAGTTCGGAACAAAAGAGTGCTAAACCTTCGCTCTCTCTGTGCGCCCAAGTAAAACTGGGTATTCAAATGGCCATAGCAACCGGTATGAAGGGATTATCAGATTAGGATAAATTTTGGCAAGCTGCTCCAGGAGGACCTATTCATTACTCACTCAAAAAATCAATTTAATACCTCTAAAGGTAAAGTAGTAATTTGGCATTGAATGAAAGTATTACAAAAGCTCTCCAAACATTCATTAGCTGGACAGGTGAAAAAAAGGAGTCATTTTAAAATGCCCCAAAAAACATATTTCTAAGTCGAATTACGACTCACAAACTTGAGACATGATAGAATGATAATGAAACTACCCATTTCTATCAAAAACAGAAAATCGACTGAACCAAGCAAATTTACTATTTTGGGCTGTTTGCTACGTTGTGGTCCGTGCGACTTATTGTAGGTTTTGAGGCGGCGGGTCACATCTTTCTTTCTCCTTTCTTTCTGTTTTAATCCCTTTTTTGTTCTGGGAACTTTGTTTGTTCAGGGGGGGGGGGGGAATTACCCTTTTAGGGTTAAGCTTTACTATAAATACCTCAAACACCAGAACTGAAATCAAATAAAATGTGACCTTTTGAGATTGTTTCTCTGTTTTTGTACAAGGTGGTTAAAACGCAATTATTTCTTATTCTCTTTGTATATTTTTTTTTTCTCCTTGTTCATTTTATTAAGCTTTACTACATGTATTTACCTTAAAAAGCAGAACTGAAAGTAAATAAAGTTGAAAAACAATACGAAATGTAGGAAATGGGCAATTTTAAAGGTTGTGAGCCGTCTGTGCTGTAATGGCGTTATCCTACATGCATACAATTATAAGAGATTGGCCTACATGTAATACCCTCAAACGTCTTTGGGTCAAGGAAAGTAGGTATTACATTTTCTTTCATGCTAGAGAAAAAGTACTGGGCCATCATGTCTCGAGAAACCGCAAGGAAACCGCAAAGTAAAGTAAGTATGTTATCATGTTTGGTACTTTAAAATAAATCTATTTAGTTTGCACATGCTGGTCGACATATTAGAACAGGAAGTATATCTTTAGTTTGATATAGTATCCATGTAATTGATTATAGTAGGTTACAATAATACAGATAAAGAACTGCACTTGGTATCGATCCGGGGGTGGGGGAGTTGACCAGTGATGATAGTCGATGGGAAAGTTCATAGACAGAAAAAAACAAAAGTCACCAAAAGTGACTTTATTTCTTGTGCATTCTGTTGTTTTTCAACCATTTTTTTTAGGTCTGTTATTAGAGGGTCTTTTTTCTAAATCAACATTCAAATAGAAAAACGATAAATAAAAGAAGAAGATATTACATATGATCTACAAAGAAATAAAATCAAATTGCTGTTTTTCATTCAATCTGTTCAAAAATATAAATTCTTGGCTGAAGAGAAGAAAATTAGAAACCAAACTATAACATGTCTGTATAATTTTTCTATGACTTGGTGTCAAAATATGTGCAAGACTTCAAGGACAAAAGCCAGAACGTGGCACTGTTTCAGTTTACAGACGCAATGAAATTTGTTTGAGGGCCCCTAGCCGCCCCCAAGGCTTAAAGTGAAGGAAGACTCGAGATAAGTTTGTGATAGCACCAAAAATTTCCCTTACCAAGGAAACATAAGCGGAGCATATTTCATGTAGTTTCATGTTGATCATACGTAGACAAAGGGCAAAACATGCATTTCATGTCGGTCATTTTGAAAATCTAAGATGGATGCCACATGAAGCGTTGAGTTGGGAAGTCTAATGACGTCACCAATGCTTTTCCTGACCCTGGAAACATAGTATTAGAATATTCCAATAAGTTTCTAGGTTGCCTTGAAGCAGAGATAGGGCAATATATATATATCATGGCGGCCAATTCGAAAATCCAAAATGGCCGCCATATGCGATGAAGCGTTGGGAGTAGAAGTCTAGTAATGTCACAGATTGTTTTCTCGACCCAAGAAAAGTAGGATTAGCATATTTCATTAAGCTTTTATGTTGAAAAGAAGCCGACGTAGGGCATAAAATGTATTTGTGGCGGCCAAGTTGAACATTAAAAATTGCCATCATGTCCAATGACGCCTTTAGTTTGGAAGTTTAATTATGTCACTAATGGTTTTCCTGACCCAGGAAACAAAGTCCTAGCATATTCTGTTAAGTTGCTAGTTTGACTGGAATATAAATATATATGCAAAGGAATTAATAAGTTTGAAGATTTGTCAGTCTGTCGGTCAATTGAATCTGGTGTCGCCGAAATCAGTGGCCCGTCTCCGTGCATGGTCTAGTGGCTAATGCATTAACGTTCTCAGCCAACGACCCGGGTTCGATTCCCGGCAGAGACATATTTTTCAACCATTGCAAAAATTTCTCAGGGGAACTTTGATTTAAGCTACGCAACCATTATTCTCTCACTTTCATTTCTCACAGTTATAATTATTCCACGAGAGTTGCCAAAGCTGTTGAATATGTTATTTCCTTACAATTATGTACACACATATATATATAAATATATTTCACTGGATCCCAAGTTTGGGAGACACGTAACAATGCAGTTTATTCCGTCACAATACAGACCACCGCATTAGGGAGACACGAAACCGCATTTGGGAGACACGCGGAACAATTGAAATGACAAAGCCTTGTCTCCCAAATGCGGAATCCAGAGAAAGCCCTGGAAAAATTATTAGACCATGCAAGCTTCTGTAATAAGGGTACCATAATATGGATACAAAATTATAAAAAATGATTTGTCTTTGTATTTCATTGAATGAATAGCAAATTCCAGCAATTATACTTTGCTTTTATGTAATTTTATTTCCTTCTTACCACAAAAATAACACTACCAATAACCATGCTTGATCTAATAATTTTTTTTCCATGGCTGTATAATACTATAGCAAAAGCAGCCTGTGGACATCCACGGGCGCTAGCTGTGTTTATGATTAATCACCGTAACGTATATTTGTCACAAAACTCAAAATAATAAAGTGAATTTAAAAAAAGTCGGGTAAAGTGTTATTTTTTTACCAAGAAGTATTTACAACATGTATGTGTTATTTATCCAAATCCTGCATGAGTTCTGAAGAAAATATATTTTCATCTTGATGAAGACTAAATGATATGGACATAATTATGTAGTACATGTATATCCATGTATAGAGCTAGATTTGATCTTGCCATGTTTCTGTGGTTTAATACTCAGAGAAATTAAAGCCATGAAAACATAACATGTATAATTAGCGGTACGTCCCCTGTAAAGGATGCAAAAATGAGAAAAAATAAATTTACTGTCATTTTATTTTCAGGGGGATTGTGGCCCCTTATATGGGTCTTCGGAGGACCGACGGATTGACTTTTCCCCTACTACGTCCCTACTATGTCTATTCAGCTGTTGATAATTAATAGGAATGACTTCATGGGACAACCACCCAAATGTGCGGTTAGTTAAACTCCAAACACTAACCATAACCCTAACCCTAAACCCTAAACTCCAAACCCTACCCCCCCCCCCCCCCCCCCCCCCCCATCTGGAGGATCTTCTTCCTATCATCTCTTAATGTGATATCCTTTTTATTGATTTTGGCATTTTTTGATACCATAAACGCGTAACCCGGGTTTATGCGCTTCAGTGAGAGATCTCCCCCCCCCCCCCGCGCAATTTCAATAGCCCTGTCTATCACCTTTAGAAATGTGCGAAAATTACAATGGTGTATTACATAATCCGAACCTGATTTCTATGGGCAGTTCAATAGGCCTTTGAAATTGTCCGTTTTCGAAAGTACTTCTTTTCGTGTTATACACACAAAATTGTGTATGTGAAGCTACAAAATAATGATGTAACTCTATATGCGTGAAACATAGTACATGCAGTACATGTAGAAGTGTTCTGTGCGAACGAATAACACGTGTGTTGTTGCGCCGTGTACATTGAAGCCATACATGCGCTGTACGAACGAATAACACGTGTTTTGTTGCGCCGTATATAATTTGAAGCCTTTCATGCATGCGGATATGGCCTTGGAGCTAGTACACGTACATGATTTTCTCAGCAAGATTTATCGTCTGCTAGCGATACCAGGGGGCTGCCATTTTCTTGATGTGTACATAAAGATATTTTTAATCCGAATGCAAAATTGTCTTTCTTCCTGATACACAATTCCATTTGAGATTTAAAATATTTAACAGATATATACATATATTCTAAAAACGAAAATGTGTTTTATATTTCTGAAAATTACGATTTTACTAAATATCAATCTATTTTCTTGATACTATGACGTACGTAACGGAGCGAATTAATTCAAATTTATGGATGATGACTCTCCCGAGCGTCAAAAGTGACAAACTATGCATTCACCTGCTTTGAGATAATGGACTTCAAAAGTCAGAATGCGCGTTGTATAAATTATATGTTCTGCTCTGCCAGGCAAGACCAAGAAATCGATTTCTAGTTAGCGAAACCGGAGAATTTAAAAAGAAATCTATAATTTGTAAATTTTAAAATAAATGTATACACCTGTTATGTATTTTTCTATCATATATGGGGCTTTTTTATAATGAATAGAAGCAATTTAGCTCGTGAATTAAAATATCTTCCTGACCGGAACGGTCTCCAATGGTTCATGTACAACTCCATGTCATCAAGAAAATGGCAGCCCCCACGAACTGTTAGCAGATGATACCGTGTGCTAGAATGTCTTGATTTAAACCCTTTTCTGATATTTTATTTCTAAAGTGATACATGTCAATGATTAAGAATATATTACACCTTTGAACATAAGTACATTTATATTCTACTTTTAATTCTCCTTTAAAAGAAGCCGAGATAAGGCAAATTATGTATTTTATGGCGGCCATTTTGAAAACCCCAAGTGGCCACCATGCTGGTGTTTTGGCAAATGCCAACATCAATTTTTGAATTATCCATGCTCTAACAATTCCGAAAATGTAAAGTTTTGCTAAACTCCAAAAACTTTGAACAAAAATACATCGTGAACCTGACTAATAGGACTATGGTAAAGTACACAACATTACTGTATGAATCTAGCCAGTCCAGTTTGAAAAAATATAAAGTAAACATTCAAAATTATACAAAAATAACATTCCGCAATTTTTTTGACTACATTGATAGAGCACATACAATCAGTGATGAGTGAGGAGCATGAAACTGTTAACCATGCTGCATATCGCATAACATTATTTTCTCAAGGAGTTGCGATTGATACGAATTAATCGCAAGTTCTGCTATAACAATCGGAAATTACAGAGTTGCGATTGATATCAGTCTCAGAATGATAAAGTTGCAATCAATCGCAATTCTTTAGAAGACAGTGCACTGCACTGACTAAACATAAATCGATAAGAATAATACTAGTAGGTGATCATTACCTTGCTATATCTTCTATAGAGACTCCACAGTATGAACTTGGAGGCATTGACCGTTCACAGTCGTGTAGGTTGAGAACTAAATGACGGATACAAGTAAGAAGTTGTATTTTAGCCAGTGATGTTTATTATCATTCTCTCTCTCTCTCCTTCTCTCTCTCTCTTTCTCTCTTTATATGGCTTCCGACATAAAGGAAAATAGTTTATTAGCATAAGTGATATCTAGCTTGCAAAATCTACACTGAGCCATGTAGGGCTTCTGTAAAATGCAGTCCGCCAAATGATTTGGAACATAAACATGTATACAGATAAAAGAAGCACGATCAAAGTCTGCTCAAAATAATGACTTCGAATGAGACGATTGTGAATGTATAAGTTGCAGAAATGTAATTAATGAAAAATACGGAAATCTGCAACACCCGTATGATACAGACAAGTCCAAACAGTGGCGCAGATACCAAGGGGCACGGGGGGAAAGTGCCTCCCCCAATCGAATTGCACTAAACAAATTTAAAAAAAAATAAAAGATGGGAAAATGAGAAAAGGAGAGAAAAAAAGGGTGAGGTGGAAATTGAACGTTAAAAAAATGATAAGTCCCCCTTCGATCTTACACCTTCCCCCTAATCGATGACTTTGCTGATACGCATTTCTTCCATCGCATTAGATCAGCCCCCCCCCCCCCCCCCACTCATGATGCAAGTGCCCCCTCCATAGTTTGACACACGCTCCTATCACCGTTCTTGGGTTTTTTTTTTTTTTTTTTGTTTGTTGTTGTTGTTGTTGTTTTTTTTTTTTTGGGGGGGGGGGTCTTTCATTCTTCCTTCCTTCCTTTCTTCCTAGACCTTCCTTTCTTTCTTTTTTTCTTTCTTTCTTTTTTTCTTTCTTTCTTATCCTCCTTTTCTGTTATGGTACTTAGTATTTATCTTGTATTCTCTGTTACTGTTATCGTATTCCTGGAAATGAAATAGAATAAAAATAAAAATTGTTATATTCATATGGTATAATCATAGACAAATTAAAAATAATCAAAACCTTGTTGTATGACGTATATGGGACTAGGTACTTTGGACACGCTCATAGCAATGTCAGCTCCATGGGGAAGAGGGGGCGTGGGGGCACGAATAACAGATACCCCGGTAAACTTGAAAAAAAAATCTAGCATCCTCTAAGTACACAAGAACAACAACAAAAGAATGAGCACCATTTTGTTATGTCTGCCTCTGCCTGCAAAAAAAAGATAGACAAAGGCACCAGAAAATATCAGATTTTTTTTCCCACTTTTTTTAAAATTGTCATTGTTTTCTCGGGCGTTTTCCCCTCCTTTGTAATACAAGAGAATCCAGGATCCGCCACTTATGATTATATACCAGCATTAAAAAATATATAGTGTCATGCAAAAGATTGATTCACTCGCTGCTCCAGCATATTCAGTTAAATCCATGTAATATTTATCAATAAAATCAGTCATAGTTCCTCCTAAAGTTCAAAGGTGGAGTGTTGTTTTTTCCTGTCTAGGAAGCCAGCATAATACATGAGGAACCATGGTCTAAAGTGAAGTGGAATTAGACAATTTTAAAGAGTGGAAGAATTGTGAGTAGCAATGTTGGCCGGACTCAAGAGAAATAAGAAGTACAATTTAGTTCACCAGAATACTTACTATTGGCAGCTTCTCGTTTGTTGTTGTGCATGAAATGTTCAGACGGTTCCGTATTTTGCATAGGCCACTTACCACAGACGCTGTCATACCTCATAGAGTTGAAGTTCAACATAGACCGATTTCCCCCTCTTCGCTTTTGTATTTTCATAATTATGTTGAAGGCCGTTTGTTGAATGCGCTCCCTATTAATGTTCAGACGTGTACATCCATTTATAAGTTTTTGAAATTATGCAGAGCTTTAAATCTGGACTCAATCGAATGATAACATGAATATTAAATAAGTACATTTTATAATACCATTAATTCACTGTCCGTTTTGTTTGTTTGTAATTTACGATGTTACCTAATTGTTATGTATTCTGTATTTTTATGTAGAATGATTTCTTAAACTGCAGCGCGCCTTTGGAACTTCAGTTTTGCATAACTGAACATGCCAACCCTGCAGTTTATTGATTAAAGAAGACAAAATAGATAGATAAATAAATAAATAGTGTTATCATTTTGTTTTTGTTGACATTTGTTTGTATTTATTCATTTATGAGCAGTTTATGCTCCCTGATGTGGCAAAAAAAGGGTTTGCAAATAAAATACAATTTGAGAAGATTAGGCCTATGGTTTCATATTTATTGCCCTACACAATACTGTAAAAAGGAATGAATGAAAATATGTATTTTTCTCACATTCTCACGTTTTATATAAAAGGAAATGTTATGAATTCATTAACGACTTCTGACATTGAGCCAATTTCAGGAGATACAAAAATAGATTTTTGGGGATATGAAATATTTAGATGAGCTTTGTAGGTTTGCTTGGTGGAACAATAAGAAAGCGTGAAAGTTTGCAGAAACACCGCGTAAGGATAGTCCTGAGAAGGACTGTTGGGCACTAGTGTACCCAAGCCGGGGGGGGGGGGGGGCAGGGGGCAGACTGCCCCCTGACAACTTTTGACACACAAACAAGGTTATCGGGCAGTGGCTGGGGGTCAAACCCGACGAAAAAAAAATTGTTTTGCTTGTCAGAGAATTATGGAGGAAAACATGAGCGACTTTTGGAGGGCTGGAGAAAAACAATACCCAACAGTCATTCTCATCAGGACTACCCTTACACGGTCACTTCCGCAAACTTTCAAGCTTTCTTTATATGAATAGAATGATTTATTGAAAAAGAAAATATATATAAGGCAGCTCAAGAGCTGAATTACATGGAAAATACATATATTCATCTACAAAAATACAAGTAAAAATACAATTTGATATACAATTTGACATAATTATATTCATATAATTTACAAATTGAATATAGAAAGAGAGAGATAGAGAGAGAGAGAATTAGTGAAAAATAGGAGAGAGGGTAAGAGAGAATAAGATAGGGAAAGATCAGAAAAAAGAAAGGGAGTAATAGCTGGAGGGAGAGAGAGAGATAGAGGGAAAGAAGGAGAAGCAGAATGAATTATTCATCATACTATTACATAACGTAAAATAATTGTTAACAAGTTTCAGTTCAATAGAGAGTAGATTCAGATTCATAAAACTTATCAGTGGAAAGAGAGGCAGGTGGCAAATGAAAGAGAGCTGCGGAGAGTGGTGGAAGGAGAAAACGAAAGATGATACGGAAGAGGAGAAAGGAAGAAAAAACGAAGAGGGAGAGAGGGAGGAGGAGAAGACGTGAGAGCTAACAAAGAAAAAAAGTATGTTATAATATATATCTATATTATTCAGCCTCATATTTATCAAAGAAATAAAGCCAAGGTGAAAAATTATATAATAATTTTCCCCATCCCAATCGAGGATTTTATTTACAAAAATCAAAATATAACAAACAGTTACTGCGTAATTACAAGAATAATCTTCCACAATGTTGTTCAAAATGGAAATTATATATTATTATGTGTGGATCACCTAATGAAATAGGCCCCTGCGTGTATTTTAAGGGAGTCTGACACCCATTCTAGGTACACAGACGGCTCCAACTGAGGGAAATGGTAAAGTGGGGTTTTTTAAGAATCATGGAATCCAATGTAAAATTATATTATACAAATATACAATACCTTTCGAGGGTCTAGCAAAAACTATGAGCTAATGAAGAGGCATAAATAGTAAATTTGATATAAATACTGCATGCGGATTTTGGGGTGCGTAATCCGTATAAAGATTATGATTTTTCTTTCTGAAGTTTTAGCAACTTTGAGAGAAAGATAACAGCTTGTATTATAGCAAACAAACTTTTAGGCGGAAAGTTATAGTTCGGCGCCCCGACTGCTTTTCAATTACTTGGAAGCAATATTGCACTGTATGTAACAGGGGTGGATGCAGGGAGGGGGAATTTCCCCCCTCCCGCGCAAAGCGCGAAAGCTCTGACGTTTTTACGGCAAATTTGAGAGAAAGATAACGGCTCGTAATACTTTTTTTTTTAGGCGGAAACTTAGTTCGACGCCGTTGCTGCTTTTCAGTTATTTGGACGCAATACTGCATTGTATATAACAGGGTTGGATGCAGGAAGGGGGAGTTTCCCCTTCCTGCGCGAAGCGCGAAAGTTCTGACGTTTTAGCAAATTTGAGAGAAAGATAAACGGCTCGTAGCAAACAATTTTTTAGGCGGAAAGTTATAGTTCGACGCCCTGACTGTTTTTCAGTTATTTGGACGCAATATTGCATTGTATGTAACAGGGTGGGTGCAGGGGGGGGGGGGAACCGCGCGAAGCGCGAAAGCTCTTACGGCTCGTAACACTCTTACGGCTCGTAACACTTTTTTTAGGCGGAAAGTTAGTTTGATGCCCTGACTGCTTTTCAGTTATTTTCGACGTAATACTGCACTGTAATAGGGATGGGTGCATGGAGGGGGATTTCCCCCTTCCCGCGCGCAGGCTCTGACGTTTTAGCAAATCTGAGAGACAGAAAACGGCTAGTAGCAAACATTTTTTTTAGGCGGACAGTTATAGTTCAACGCCTGGAATGCTTTTCAATTATGTGGACTCAGCATTTCACTGTATGTAACAGTGGGTGCAGGGAGATAGAGAAGAGTTGTTTCCCCCTTCCCCCTTTATCAGAACCTGATTTTTTTTTCAATATCGCGCCATTTCTACGAATTACTTCATATCAAGGTAGCATCAGTGACAAAATATCCCCTAAATAACTGACCCTATAAAATATTTACATGTCTGAATATAGCATATCATCATCTAATGATCATACAAATCCTTAAAATATCTCGTAATTAATTGAATATCACGTAATAATATTGTCCTACAAAACTGGCAAAAGGTCTTGGAAATTATACTGACGTAAATGTCATAACATTGCCCTACAAATTTGGCAAAAATATTTCGTCATTTACTGATACTAGATGTCATTTTGATGTCAGTCTATGTCACGTCACCTGTTGAAGGGGAAGTCCACACGGAAAATAGGTTTTAATAGAGAAGCGGAGAAATAGGAGGAACAGCTAGGTCAGTGAAAGTGTTCCGATAAAAAATTAGGTTATTTATCCACAATGACAACACATCAGAATATGGAAATTTTATTTATATACGGTAATTTTATTTATTTTATTTGATATTATTTTTCAGTCTCACGTATAGGCCAACTGATCACCGCCAGAGCTTCCCAGCTTTTGTATCATGGCTATATAATTTATGACAAAAATTGTTCCCCAAAAGTAGTAGGCCTACATTTACTGTCAGTGTCAGAATACAGGATGCCAAATCTTGTCTTTAAAAGACGTCAAAAAGACGTCTTAAATACAGGGTTGGAAAAAAGTTTGGAATATTTTTTTGGCGATGAGTATGTCTGATTTTAAATGCTAGTTTCTACTATATTGTGATGAATAATTCATCCAAATCTGATTAACTGTGTTGAATGAAGTCTACTGTTCCATCTTGTACCAAAATTTACGTAATATTGTTAAACATGTTACAATGGCTGACCAATGAACCACATGTTGTCAGATTTGCTCTATTTGTGTTTGAACATCTTGTTATACATTTCTGTACTTCACGTGGAATTTTGAAAAAGCTACGTGCAGTTTGCAGTCATTTTGAGGACTTCGGTATAGCAATTAAACTGTATCTGATTATTTACCTTTTTCGTTAGACATTTGCAAAAACAGCAAATATACGCTTCCGAATTCCAAGTGGACCTCTGCACTGTGTGATAAGCCTGATTTTTAATGTTGTGCTTTTAAAGTTAAAAAGGGACACATATCTTTTATTTGAACCTCAAAGAAGAACTTAAAATGACGAGGGATATGTTTAAGACAAGAAATAATTCTTGGAATAAAAATATTCCAAACTTTTTTCCAACCCTGTATGTCGTTTATTTGGTCATATAGGCCTATACAAAATGGCAAAGTACCGTATTTTCTTTGAAAGACGTCGTCGTCGCCGGGTACAATCAGGAGCGCCGATTTTCCTCTAGTGACTTTCCCATCCTCCGAAAAAAAATATCGCTCCCCGCGTACGGTACATTTTTTAGCCAGGTTTTTGTCGAGTGTGTGTGTGTAATTGGGTTTTTACAGACGTGTATCAGTCAGATAAGATTATTTACGTCTGGGACCGACCTTTAACGTCACCATCCGAAAGACGTGACTCAGTCTCGAACCTGGGTCCGCTGAATCAGTATAACTTCCACTGGTAGCTGGATTACAGGCGCACGCCACAACGCCCAGTTTGCCATCTTTTGTCGCCAAAAGATGGCGCTTGCACCGTACCGGTACCGATACCGTAATGGGTTTTTTTTTTCCTGGATGGATGTTATTGCACAACATTGAAGCAATTTTAGACTAGAGTACGAGTGTGTTAAAATAATGTCATCAGCTAAATATAGATTGTGGTCGGTATTTATAGTTAGAGAGTGGCTGGTTGGAATGGCATTCATTGCAGTGAGTTATCAAACTCATTACCATAAATATATCCAGGTTTATCAAGGTAAGTTATCCGCTGAGGTATGTTTATGAATGATAGTGAGAATGTGCAATTTTGCTCGATATAGTTATAGGGGCCTAGGCTATACCGACGGAGGTGGAGCGCCATCGGCTTTGTCGCCGGCGGAGGCCCTGTAACTTGTTGTAAGTAACTTGTAAAAGTTGTAATGTACTGTGTAGTCATGATAGTATGACTCTGAGTGGCGGTGCTCCGGTGAGTTAGAATGTGTGACTATACATTATCTATGGCCCGAATTCACAAAGGTTTAAACCTAAACCATGGTTTAAACCTAAAGTAAAGTAAACCATGGTTTAAACCTCTAGTGTAAGCGTACTGAAATAGGCGTAAATAAGCACACATTGAATCGGACATTGCCCATGCGTGCGCTCAAAGAAAATATATGAATGATTGGATTCCATGCGCACGTACGCTTAAATTTAAAAACCCCAGGAGGGGGTTTAAACCATGGTAAAACCAAAGCTCCTTTGTGAATTCGGGCCTATATAGTATAACTATAAGTAACCCATGTAGAACTTCGAGGTCATGTAATTTGCCTTTTTAGCTATTGGCAAATGGCTATGCTGCTAATATAATCAGCATTTTCTGCTGAAACTTGAAAGTAAGAGCTGAGAAAAATGCAGAGAAAGGCTATATCGTGGTTGAGGAAACCACTCTAGTAGTACTAGTACTAAGTACGCAAAAAGTAGTAGTATGCAAAAATAAAGTGCAGAGTCCATGGACGAGGAATGAGGAAACGCAGTGAAGCGATTCTGTGCGGTTTCGTCAACCACGATAATGCCCCTAATTGTGCATGTAGAAATAGGTAAAGAAACTCCAGTAACAATTTTTGATCAGTGCTGAGATCAGACACATGTGGTATAACTCAAATTTTGTTGCGATGTATTCAATTTAACCCATTGCCAACGGGAACCGGGTGGTGCCTGTATTAAGCCTAAGGGTATAAAATAATTCAGTAGTCAATGGGTTAACATTACAGTGAAACCTGTGCACAAAGACCATTCAAGGGAGACAAGAGAGACAAGAAAAATGGTCTTCAAGCAGGTGGTCTTTATGAACAGGTTCCTTTAGTACACATTTCAGTAAGAAACACTTCAACTTTTCAAGCAAAACAAAAATTGTGGCCTCTTAATATAGACAGGTGCTTTTTCTATAAAGGTCGTCGCGAAAGCAAGTTTGCCTGTATTCTGTTATGAACTGCATGTTTTCAATGAAATCCAATCAGTACAGTACGATATCATATCGATTACATTCAGGTATTTTTTTCACTTATTTTGCCAGGTTTTGTGATAAGCTAGACAGAGATCATGGCGGGGGTCGACTGCAGTGAGGAATCTCTGTCTGACGAAGTGCAAGGAGAGTTAGAAGTTTTGAAATCAATCTACCAAGGTGAAGGAGAGTTCAGCATGGGGACCTGTGATTGTCATGATGACGCAGGGTCAAGTTACGTATGCGAGGTCATCATTAAACCTGCTGACATGCCACTGGGACTCAGTTTCTCTTTGCCAGGTTCGTACAGCTCAAACAAGGAGTGAGAGAAGATAATAATAATTGTCAGGTTCACACGAAGGAAGCTAAACTTTTAGTCTTGCTTGTAGTTTCAAAAATCGTTACCTTGTAATTTCAGACCGTATGAATGGCCTCGTAGTTTCTAAACTTTAAGTGTCCGTGTACTTCTAGAACCACAAGCGAGCTTGTAGTTAACGCAGGAACCATGAGCAGCGGGGATCCTATGTCGTAGTTATGGACCATGTGAACAGAATAAACTTTAAGTTTATCAAACTTGTTGTTAACAATGACCTCTCTGTTCATGTTAAATGATGATCGTTCGACTTGTATTCTCAAAGCAATGAGCATCGGACCTATGTGAAGCCACATCCTTGTCTAAGTTTTGAAATCACAAATCCTGTATGAACATATATGTAGCTAACGATAATAATAGTAACATTTAATGCTAATGTTTCTAAGCGCTGTACATACATGTACATGTACTATTGTTACCCCAGCTTTAGCCTAACTACCTACATGTAGATAAGGTGTGATGGCATTCAAGGAATTTCTTCCTATCAGATTCCCATTTACTTTACCAGCTTTTAGTTTGTTACATCTGTCTACTTGTTCCCGGACCCCGACCTCGATAGTGAGAAATGTGACGTCACATGAATTAGTTCATGGTATCTTCCTCTTTTCTCTTGTGGGCGTCTTCTATATTTGTTTTGAGGGGAACTGTCAACTCGACAATAGCAATTTCCCCAGTTTCCTCAAACAGTATTACCAAGTCGGGACGCTGGTTAGTAATCAAAATTTTGGGAGGTATAGTTCCCTCAGCAATTTTGAACCCGTCCCAGTCTGCATAAACCCTTCCTCCCTGTACATACTCATGGATAGTTTTACAAAGGAATCTCAAATATTGTTGTGCTGCCGTTCATATCTATTATCTTATCTAAAAATTTCTTTATTGTTTTTCATTGTTTAATGTTTGATTGTGATTAACATGGCAAATAGATAAAAAAATAATGTACTGTATATATTTCATGATTGACTTTCATATTGAATGACTTATCCATGTATTGTTACTAATAAAGAAATATTTATAATCAGATGATGCTGTTATTAAAGCTATAAAATACAATTCATTATATTCCTTTCTGATTGTATTCCATTATATTCCTTTCTGATTGTATTCCATTCAGCATCTTACCCAGAGACCAGCCCTCGGATAGAGATGGTGTACCTCCCGGATTACATGTCGCATGACAGTATCGCTGTCCTCTTGGTCCATCTCTACCAGATTGCTAAGGAGAGTGCTAGGATGCCTCATCTCTACTCGGTCGTTGAGGGCGCTAAGAAGTGGATTCAGGATCATTTTGACGATTCACACCTTGACTTGTCTTCGAATTCTTCAGGTGGGGAAGAGGGAAAGGTTTCTGAACCTGATGGGGCATCCTATTGTCCATACATTACATCAGGGTTCTACAAATGACCCTAAACTGACCCCATTTTGTACGTGCAAGCGCATCTGTTTTGGTGGATGCGCTACTTATTTAACAACTGAATCCCTACTTGTGCGCACCTATGAATGCGTATGAAGGTCAATTGTACTCAGTTTAAATGACCTTGACCTGCACATGTGCAAATTGTAATTACGAATTGGCTTAATGTTACTCCGCAGAGCAGCAGCATGCAGTCGCGGCAATTAGCCACCCAAAAGCTTTCACTCCGTCCTGCCTAATTTGCATAAAATAAACAATTTGTTTACGTGAAACCGCTACCGAAGAGTCTCGGCCAAACGGAAATCTTGCCCAAGAAACAACCAAATGAAATGAACTAAACATCAAATTCCAGAATAAGAGTTGCTCTAACTCGTAATTATTATCACTCGTAGTCAAATCATTTTTTAGTTTGTGAAAACTTAGAGAAATGAGGTGCCATTTCTTTTTTTGTTCAGTCTGAAAATTAGCAGTATTTTTCATATTTGCTCTCATTGTGCAAGATCAAAACTTTCAGATATGAAAAATCAAAGTATGTTGAGGGGATCATCCAAATATCTTTACATAATTATCTGTTTAACGATATGTCGGGGAAAAAACCGAAGGCAATGTCATTCATGAACTCTCAACCGTTCTTCGCAGAAGTTGAAATGTAGTCCCACGTATAGCGGTGCATGCAGTCCCATGTACTATGTACATGGTGAGTTGGACTGTCGCGGTAAAACATGCTGCAGTAAAGGCCGATATTGGGCAAAAGAACGACATAGATCTAATATAAGATTAATTATTAAGAAATCAATCAGGGTAATGTTAAAATACCCGGTAAGGTGGATTGCTGCAACTGTACAACTCACCGGATCGGACAGTAGCATTTTTTCCCCCCAGTTATATAAAAATTTACCGCGCACTGTATACTAGTGATCACGTCGATGACATACATACAGAGAGCTAGCTAGCTAGGCCGGCAAGCAGCAGCGTCTATGGGCAGCGTACACACGAGATCGAGAATGACGTGTCTTGTCAGTGATTTTACAGACAAATTTGCTCTCAGCCAATCAGATGCAAGGATTTCAATAGCTTATAACAGTTATTGCCACTTGTCCTTGATGACAGGTTTTATGAGACAGGGCCCAGGAAACAGCTGATCGACGTGAGCGCGAGCTGAGGCAAAAGGATGACTTCGGGCGAGCGCATGCACAAAGAGGCGAAATCGTTCGAAGATAGTTGTATGCTTCAGTCTTTACATGTCTTTTCTTCTATTTTTGATGGCCGTTTTACACAAATCTACTACCGGTAAATGTGCAAACTGGAAACTGCGCAGGTAGTGAGACTGGAGTTAGCTATATCTCAATTGTTTGCATATTCATTTCATCCCAGACTTGTGTCGAGAAAAAAACAAACCTCTTTTCACGATATGAAGCATGATATCATTATTTCCTATGTACTCTGGAATTTTCATGATTTTTAAAGCCCAAATAAGGGATATACAAGAAAGTGAATTTTTGAGGATTTTTGCTCCTCTCTCAACACAGGGCCTCGGTACCGTTAGGAATTCAAAAGCTTTTACGACTTTACGAGGAGTTAATTGCAGTGTAGCGCCGGGCCTAGATGGTGAAAGTTTGAAAGAAAACAGTAAAAAAATAAGAGAGTTATGAATGGTTTAAAAATGAGATCACAGATGCGAATCTCAATCTATTCAGTGCCTGTTCTCTCGGTGCAGTACCGTACTCAAAATATATTGTTATAGGTCCTCTGAACAGAAAAAGATCTTACTGAGTTATAAATTTTGAAAACTTGACGTTTTAGTCATTATGTGTCTTGAAGCGAATGGGAAAGTTGACCGCCGCTACATCACAGTGACCGTACCGATACGGCCAATTTGAAATTCCCATATGTATAGTGATTACAACGTTTTAAAAATCATAACTTCCTTATTGCTTGTCCGATTTCGTTCAAACTTTCACCAATCTGCTTCTCTGCTCTTTCTGCTTGTACACAAATGAAATTTTTACAAAGGTTGGATTACCCTTTAACATTTCCAAGCCTATTGATATAGCCATTGTAGCAGTGTATTTTATTCCCATCAAATAAATCTTGATCAAATTGATTCAATTTTTCAATTTCAGTTTCAATTTCAAGTCATTGTCCACAATGGAAATTTGTTTTGATCACATTTTAGATACATATTTAGCATTTATTGGTAGTTGAGATAAGTCATTAGAACTCTGTACCACATTTGTAAGTTTGTAAGATAGAGCTCTATAAACAATACAAACAACATCTTGACCTGCTTCACAATTATTGGTATACCAGTAACGTGTTCTTTTTAGTCCACCATTTTGTTTATATTTTGTGTGAAGGAAAGCATTTTACAACTAGAAAAACAATTGTGGAGACAACTCAAAGCCTAGAAAATAGATACAGCCTTGCAAATCTTTCAAAGTACTGTTATTTTTCTTTATTACAGAAACTGATTGGTCCAGCATAGCAGATGTTGGTGTCGACAGTAAAGAGAAGAAAAATGAATCAAGGAAGAACAAGGGTAAGAAACAGGAGGATCCACATCAGTTCGGCCGAGATACCAAGAAACCACCGATGAAAACCGCCACCGACGTCATCTCCCGTATCCAGTGGGACAAACAGCTCAACCCTGAGCACTTCATCGTCGGCTACCTGGATCGCTTCATTGGGATCGTGGAGCAACCATTTCTGGCATTCTACTGGGGAGACATTGCGGCTGTGGACCATCTCACCCTGGCCATCCCTCGGCACCGCATCCAGTACTTCAAATACAAAGATGAGGTTGTATGGGACAAGAGACAGAGACTGGACAATGTCTTTGGATCACTAGGGAGTGGTCTCACCGTGGTGGATGTAGTCCAGAGGTATGCCAAGGAGAATGGATCCGAGGAGAACAGTGGGAGCGAGAAGGAGGTAGACGAGATGGCGGATCTTGAAATGGAGAATGAGGGAGATAGGATGGTCACCGAAGATGGGAAAGTACACAGAAAGAGAATAGACAAATCACGGCCGAACTATTTCATCGCGGTTCAGATTACGAGTGAGGATATTAAGACTCACATCAAAGATATCCAAGATCACATGACCAGTATAGATCCTTTAGTATCATCTTATTTGACATCACTCTCTCATCTTCACGTTACTCTATGCATGCTTCAACTCGCCACAAAAGCACAGATCAATACCGCCCTCTCTGTTCTGAAAACCATCCAACCTGAACTCATATCAATGCTTCTACCTGTCACTATGCTAAGATTCCAAGGAGTTGACACGTTCCATGACCGCATCATTTACTCCCCGCCCGAAGCTGACCCTGCCCTTGAGAAAATGGCGCGTTTCTTGAGGACATCTCTCTCCAAAGCTGGCATCAGCTTGACGGGGAATCGAGATGAGTTTGTTCCTCATCTCACCATTATGAAAATGCCAAGGGAAGAAGCAAACGGACATCCCATTTTTACTTCGGACTTGAAATCAAAGTTTTCTGACATGCATCTTGGAACCCAAGTTGTTGATGCTATCCATTTATGTTCCATTGAAGATAAGCCTGCTCATGATAAGTTCTACTATTCATTAGCTAGAGTTGACTTAAATGAATAAATCAATATGTTGATGGATTAATTATGTCATGTAACTGACAAAATATCATAGAAAGATTACACCAAAGACCAAATTCTTTCCCATTTTTACCTCTGGCTTGAAATCAAAGTTTTCTGACATGCAACTAGGAATCCAAGTTGTTGATGCTATCCATTTATGTTCCATTGAAGACCAAAAAACAAGTTGTTTCTTTCTTCCTTTTACAAAATAATCGAGCATGGGGTCTAGTTATTAACCGATTAGGGTACGATTTGATTTTAGTATAAGTTGCATTTCCCAAACACTCTAGCCCATGTTATTTGAGGCTTAATATGCAACAGGTCAATCTATAGATCTATAGACCATGTTTGATAAGAGCTCAGATGTGAAATGAGTGGTTGAAAAGGAGAACTCCTGAAGGATGAGTAGAAGGCATAGAAACAATCTTACTTGGTATGAATGCTTCCCCAGTAAATATTTAAAGGGTACCATTCACACAAAAAAATGTTGTTATACTATATTCAATTATGGGCCTGAAATAATAATTCTATAAAGAGATTTTGCAATTTTAATTACAATCCCTATAAGCATAAAATCGACTTGTGAGTAGACTACTCGACGCGCCCGTATTTCGGTTCCATGCGAGCATTTTCATGTTATCCTTTATTTCCTTCATACTCCTTAACTGTTGACCTATAGAATGCCAGATAAAGTTCTTTGAGGTTGATTTTATACTTTCTAGCTGTGCACAAATTATTTTTTCAGGTGATTGGTACACTTTCGTACTTTCTTCCTTAACCCTTTCAGGATAGGAATTATTTAAGGACTGAATTTATCACATTTTGTTCTTCAAATTGGCAACAATAATGTTTTTGCTTTTAGTGCGACATGGTTCTAATAAGGTATAATGTCCTTGAAAGCAATATATGCATGGTTAGGAATTTTGTGGAAAAGTTTTTAAAAATTGCCAATTTTGATGAAACACAAAGATTTTGCACCTCTCAATGTGTTGCCAATTTAAGGATTTTAAAGCTTATTCTCGTTTTTAAAATACGTGGAATGAAAGGCAATATGGTCATGCAGCAAAAAATGAACATAAGTGTGCAAAAAATTTTGCTTTTTCTACTCCAGCATCTGGTATAAATTTTAGAGCTCCGACTCAAAGTTATTGAGCCAAAGAACAAAATGTAGTCAGTTGTCTTGAAAGGGTTAACCGATTGCCTATGGGAACCGGATTGTATCTCTTTTAAGCTTGAGGGAATGAGATGGTTCAGTAGTCGACCAGTTGTCTTTGAAATCTCCATGCACCTTAAAGGACAATTAACCCCACATGATATTCTAGATGCGGTATTGTCTGCTACGTCTTTCCATGGAGGCTGCCATTTTGTGCATGACACGGATCATTAGGTACCATATGCATTGATAATAGCCTACCTTTACAACAGATACGTCGCTTTGTTCTGATTTTATTACGATTGTTATTGGTCATGGGCCTAGATAATTGACGACCCATGAGTTCTAATAGCCATCCTGTAATGCAGATTCCTCGCTTTGTTTTGGTATTGTTACGATTGTCTCCGTCCTTGACGTCAATTCTCCGTCTCCACGTACAGAAAGTATATTTTTATGAACAAATTAAGACCTTTTAAAAAATATATAAAACTAAACTTACATTTCAGAATATGTGACTATATCTAATATATATTTGTCCTCTAAAAATCAATTACAAGTTAACGATGAAGGAAATATTACTTGGGATGAAAAATATTTTCGTGTACACATAAAGTAATGGCAGCCCCCTTATTATTGCTAGCAGACAATAACTTGGCTGGAAAATAGTGATTTATATCTATATCCTGTGTTTTTACATGAAATTGCATGTATCAAATAAGAGGCATATACTACACCATTCAAAATAAGCTAGTTCATACGCTGAGGTTAATTTCCCTTTAATTATGCTGTTGTTGTTTGGGTAATTATCATGTACAACTTAAAAATAAATGTGTCATTTTGTGTTTAACCTTCCCAGCAAACTTTAAGATATCAGGATTTGGACAATTTTGTTCCAAGTTCCAGCTTTGAATCTTTTCAAAACTTTCTGTAATCCAATAGGTGTTGTAAATGTTCAACTCTTTTATTGAAGTAACACCCCTGTGAGGCAGGGGCCTTGGGCCTTGCAGGGGCATCACTTCAATAAAACCCACAGATCTATTGGTTGAATTGCACTTTACCTACAAGTTAAAAAAAGAAAATACATATATATACATACATAATTCCTACTTAAGGCGGGGGGGGGGGGGGGGGGGAAGCCGATGTTAAATCGAATTGTATGATTCGCCTTAACTTTTTCGGCACTGTTTTTTCCCATTTCCGTAGGGGCAGGAGGCATTCTATTGATATAAACATGGAGGGCGCCAAATTACTTATATTACTACAAAGTTTTGTTCGGTAGGGAGAACTCATTTTCGTATAATATAACCTGGAAAATCTATATATGTATAACTCCTGGGTATCTAACGTCCTAAGTTGGACTTACGGCGATGTCTGTTTTTCTTGGTTATATCAATTGTTTGGGAATTTACTAAAAATACCTTATCGCACACAAAAGGTAGTTATTGTACGATTCTTTTTGCCATAAATGCAAATTGAATCAAATTAATTCTAAACATATACTAAACGTTTTTTTTTTACATTACCACTAGCGGCAGAATGAGACTGAATTTCATCACGGGAAGATGCTACTGGCCCAATTTTACTTTTACTTTATAAGAGCCTTGTTCTTATAATTCTTTTCCAGACAGTCCTCCAACGACAAGTGGACCTGTCCTTGTGCAAATTTACAGAAGGGAGCGTAGGGAAATCTGATCAATCTGCCAATCACTCATCCTATGTGACATGAATGCCTGATCTTTCATATTGTAGAAATTGTAGACCTGAACAGTTAAATTGCTGTAAATGCCTTTGAATTTACAAATGCACAATTTGTTCATCCTACAAAATTGTCTGCAATAGTGGCATCACCTTCATATTGGGGTATTGCTCCCCCCCCCCCCCAAAAAAAAAAGCCATATTATGAGAAGAGAAATCAAGTATCATCTGAAGTTTGTAAAAATAGACAAATTATGAACAGTAATGGAGTGTGTTGAGTTTTCACTCAGAAATTCACCAATTGAATTATGTGCAATTTACTTATTACATATCTTTCCTGTTATCAATGGAAAGCATCATAGTTATTATTATAATAGGATATAATTTGTATCCTATAGTATATAGCGTATATGCCCTTTAGCAAAGTTCTTTTTTTTATCCTCATCTTGAAAGTGGATGAGCATCTCTAACCCATAGAAATTTTAAAAGATAAATTTTTAATGAAATATTTATTGATTTTTAATTTCAGTTTTGTGTCATCATTATGAGTGTTGATATAGTGTGTATACTCCAAAGATGTGTCTTTCAACTATTTTTACAATGAATAAAATAATATGGTCAGGAACAACTTTACCCACTGTGTGAAATGCAACTTTATTGTATAATGATGTAAATTCACATTCCTAACATGTGTGCGATGTATACATGTAGAAGTTCACTGTGTAACTCATCAATGACGTACATTTAACATGTAGTATATGATAAAAATGGCAAATGCAGTCCAATCAGTAATGACTTCCTGGCACTCTTACCATTCACATGCAGCAGTGATACATAATGCATTGTAACTGCAATTTAAACCAATATTTTTTGTAAATACAATTTGTATATAAGACCAGGTATTAATGAGCTCACATGTGCGGCGTGACCTTAAATATCTTCACAATTACTTCATTTAAAAATAAATTGCACCGTTATTGTCATAAGTTAAGTACATGTATATCTGAAGCATTTTATTTCTAATACAGTAACAGCGATTAAGGCGCCAAAATGCATGCAATGCTGCTGAGATAATGCGCGTGCGTATTTCCATGAATAGCTCTGGGTAAACAGGACACTACCATACATACATTAAAACATTTTTAAAAATCGTCTAGTAATATATTCAGCCTAGTAATACATTCAGCCTAATTGTTCAGTGTGCGATATGACTTCAGATGAGTAAGATTACAGCTCTTAAATTGAACAGTCATTATTATGAAAGATTAAGAGGATGGAGGGAGAGATGAGAGAGAAAGGGAGAGATGAGAGAGAAAGGGAGAGAGACAAGCAGAGAGATGGGTGAGGTAGGGAGAGAGCGGGAGAGAGCGAAAGAGAAGATGGATTGGCAGTACGCTCTCAATACGTAATACCTCAGTCGATGTAGGACTCTAAAGTATTTTCTTTCCATATATGTATCTTTAATCTGTATGTATATTACCAGAAATTAAAATCATTTAACATGGTTTTTTTTTCTTCAAAACACATTATTTCATTATATAGGTGTTTATATATAATCATTCGCCATAAAGTGACAAACGTTAAAAACTCAAGGTATATTAACATATAGCAATGTTCTCTTAGGTATGACATCAAGGTACAAACTGGAATATTTGTGAGAGGGCAATTCCAAGCGTTACGGAATGACATTCACAAAATATTTTCTAATTTGAAAGAAGGATATTATTGAACATCATCATGAATATTTGCAAATTGATAGTGCAATGGTGCAATACATATCCCGATACGAGGTACGTTCAAAACTGTTGAGTTTCATGTCAACCATTCCTTTAAAAAAATAATGAAATATTGAACTATTGAACTAATAATGAACTATTATGTTGCTTCGTTACGGAATGACACAAAAGGGACATGGCTTTTCAACCAGCATAAACATTGCTCAAACTCTGTGAACTTTGAATACGCATCCGGTTTTCAAGATTGCAGTGGCATTCTGTAGTATGTTAGCTTTGACATGTCACCGTGTTCCTGGAAATCTGTTTGAAAATATTTGAAATATGATGCAAAATATGAAATGAGGCAGCGTTACGGAATGACCGTTATGGAATGAATTCTGAAAGTCAATGGGAAATAGTGAATTAAAATTCATATTTTGTAAATAACTAGTAAAAACATAGTTTGAAACACAGATTGAGCAAACAATTTGATAAGTTTTGATGACCAAAGATATCTGTTAAAATAGCTCTTTAGTGTTTATCAATCTACTATTATTAATGCAACTTCTATTCATACATTCATATTTTTGTTAATAATCAAATTTTTCAAAAATTTCAGTGAAGAGTATTTGTTTGTGTAAAATGCTTCTTGCAAGTTTAAAAGACATTCAGATAATTTTTTCATTACAATCCCTTTTATAATGTGCATGTATTTCATTGTTTTATGGATTTCCTATGTATGCTATTTTTTTAAATTTCATCATATGCTTTGTTTTATTTGATACTATCATCTAGATCAATATTTAGGTTTAAAATTAATAATAATAATAATAATAATAATAATAATAATAACGGTTTCTTACAAAGCGCTTTACCAGATACAACTGACCAAAGCGCTTACACTATTATCAAAATACAGGACAATCAAACCTATAGAGAGAGAAAAAAAATATATAATACTTAATTAACAATGGAATGAGAAAACACCATTTTCCCATTTGTTTTGTACACAAAACCCAAAATATCCAAATTATCAAATTTTATATCATTTTCGTACTAGAAAATGATCTCATAATCTCTACTTTAGTTGATAATTGTCCGATATATTAAGCTGAACTATAGGTTACAGCTTGAATTAATTTATGCAAAACTGAATTCAATGTCATTCCGTAACATTATTTTGTTACGGAATGAAATAAGTAATCATATCACAATTCATATTTAAACTATTTCTTCAAACCAAAAGCACATATATTTCGTAGGTAGGCCCTATTAGGAAACTTGATTTACCTATCAACTTTCATAACAAAACGATAGTCCTTTTCGGAAATAAGTTACGGCATGACAGTTCTTTTTTTTTTAGATATAGTTTCCAAGGTTACTGAAATACGAGAGATTATGCAGAACAGAAATTAATGCTATTCTTGGTTACTACATAATTATGTGTATGTTACTTACACTTTGTGCATCAAGTGTATTTCAGCAAACAGGTCATAAATTATGACCTTTACTCTTCTTTCGCAATATATCATAATTACTGATTTAAAGATTATGTTAATCATTTATGCAAATTTTCAGTGTTCATAAAGTGTGAAAATAACTATGAAATAATGAAAATTTTGATATTTACGATTAATTTGACACCAGATTTGATTTAAATAAATATTGAATATAATAGTCATTGAACTATACTGAATACATAATTATTTTAGTCATCAAATACGCATGGAAGTGTTAAATTATGAAATAATTACATTACATGTACATGTAATAATTAAGGGAAATATCTTATTACCAGTCTTTCATATAATACAACAAATATCTTCCATGACGTAGACAATCGGGAGGTTCTCCGATGATCAAGATCGATCTAAACTATGCAACCAGTAACATTTTTTATTTTCCAAAATATTCAAGGTTTATATTCATAAAGTATATATTCAGCCTTCGCGGGAATATCATTTCTTTGGCAATGAAACTTGAAACCAAGTCAGGCGCCACAATAGTGCGTCAAGATCATCTGTAGTGCTCACAATACAAAGTCATTCGGATATGACGTACAGCTGTAGTCTTTCAGTCAATCGGTGGAGAGGTTGTGTTAGTCATGGTGATTCATTAAGGTATAAAATATACAAATAAAATTATACGCCAACAGCACTGGCTTCTGTTAAAGAGTATAGGAAAAGAAAAAATACCTAGTATTCAGCAGCAATAAGCATTAAACAATATACCTGTTCACAAATATATTCAAATTTTATGCATACTTTTAAAACAAAGGTTGTTCTTGACAACCTGAAAGCTTGTCATAGGCTTGTCAGACATAGCAACAAGTACTGTATGCAAACTGGATTCCAAGTATTGTAGTTCATTCATTAATAACAGATTAATGGAATTCCTCGTTACTAGGTCCACAGGAAAGAAATATCCATAAATTTGAATAACTTTGTGAACAGGTCTATAAGAGGTAGTTGGCATGAGAGCCGAATGAATATCTTAGCTAGCTTACATGACCTTAATAATGCATCTACATTTCATTTATTAACTGAAACAAGCAGCTTTATATTTTTTCTCATATACCCCTCTTTCGGTTGTGCATATTTCGAAACAAGTTGAAGGCATTGCTACTACCTTAAAGAAGGGTATGTCTCATTGAGGCCTGTACGGCCATGGGCGCCAATCCTCACAGGAATTCTATTCAAGTGGGGGGGGGGACACCCTATTGTTGCATCCAGGTGTGCCCCCCCCCCCCCCCCCCACTTGAATAGAATTCCTGTGAGGATTGGCGCCCATGTTTACGGCATCCGCGTCCATGAAAACGAGTAAAAAGGGTTTTTCACCACCAGGCGGGTAACCGGGGATCTCGTTTTGAAAATTCTGAAAAAAGGGTATCAAATTCACTAGAAGTGGTGATAAAAGATCCTCGAAAATTTAGGAAATTTGACAGTATAGCAGTCAGGAGCCAGTCAGGAGCCGGTCAGGAGCCGGTCAGGAGCAGCTCATCTGAAAATCTTCCTGTGGATATTTTTTCATGAATCCAAGGTTCTTTCCTATTCTTTCAATGAAAACGTAATTCTGTAATGTGTTCCAAAGTAAATATTTGTCTTTAACTCTTCCTTTTTGGCCAAAAAAGGGCCAAGAACAACCAATCATCGAATAGGGTGTAAAATACTATGCAAAATCCCTGTTAAGGATTTAAAATTCAGACACTTTCGGCGGGTTTCCCTGAATAGGGCATCAGAAACCTCTCACCGAAATCCTCGTTTAGGGTGCTTTTCAGAAAGTCATGGACGCGGATGCCGTACAGGCCTCAATGAGACATAACCCCCAGGGTTAAAGGGATTGATTAACTTTGTGAAAAATTGTGAAATCATCTCAAATGCCAGTGAATTGTGTGCAATCCCTCTAACTACATATATAATTAAGGATATATGTGAAAGTATGAGAGAAAATGGAACCCGTTTACTATCCTAAAAAAGAGAAAATCGCGATGTCGCTCGGCTTAATTCTTCGCTGCGCTGCAATAACAAAAACCAAGCACCAGCGCTTGGCGATTTTTGAGCGGGTTTCCAGCCCGTACGGTATTCTGTGATAAAGAAAGGTATGCCAACCGTAAGAGTTCTTCAAGGTTCTTTGGTACTCTATCCCGACATCAATGTTCAATCGTAAATATCTTGATATATAAACGACCGATCAGCTGATAAAACTCAGGCGATTCCTGTCTGACCTAAAGGTTTGCAGTTATGATTACAGCATTAGCTGGAACAGTGGGTTTTTTTCAATGCTGGGCAAAGTTAATCATTCCCTTTAAAGTCTAAAATGCTAACACATTTGTTTCCGTCCTACTATTTACATGCATTTGGGTTCAAGCGGACACTTCTCATAAGAAGTTTTAATACTGATAAAATTAAACAAGTCATATGAATATTTACATCTTACGTGAATCTCTCGCTGTCAAATTAAAAGATCAAGTTGATGCTGTGATAGATTTGAAATGAAAGTTGGAGATGGAGAGAGATAGACAGAGACTTGAGAAAGAGAGAGAGAGAGAGAGAGAATAGACTTAGATAAAGTGGTAAAAACATGTTGAGTGGTGAGACTAGCAGAAAATAGTCGGCATAATTTTATCCTCGCCCGCCCCCCCCCCCCAAAAAAAAAATAAAAAATAAATAAAAATTGGCCTCTATCTCACTGAGATATTCAACCGTCTTACTATAGGAACAGTGCAGGGGTATATCAAATATGTCGAGAACCTAGGACAAAATAGTGGTTGAAATTTTGGGGAGCTAGTCGGTGGTTGAGAAACCCAATAATAGTACTGATAAAATGATGATGATGATGAGAATGTTGACAGTCATCAGAAACAAAAAAAAAGGGGGGCACCAACGAACTTTGCCACAAAGTATAATCTAAACTGACCTGTATTCTCGTTGAGATAACAAAATAATTTTGATAATCGGAGTTTCTCGAGTGAAAGTAATCATGTCATTTCAGCTACTTTGTCTTTGGTAAAATGACAAAGTGAATAAAACAATACATCAACTATTCCATAATGTAGATGAGATCCAGGTGCCGAGGGGCGTTATTGAAAGTGTGAGAGTGAGGCTGTGCAAGCGATCAAGCGTATGATTAATCTTTTAAACTAATTTCAATTAATTAATATAAGTAATCATGTCATGTCAGCTACTTTGTCCTTGGTAAATGACAAAGTAGATAAAAATACATCAGCTATTGCATAATGTAAATGAGATCCAGGGGCTGAGGGGCGTTATTGAAAGTGTGGGGAGGGCGGCTGTACAAGCGATCAAGCATATAATTTTCTTCCAAAATTAAAAAAAGTTGGGAGAGTTGAAACCATTAGGACTTACGTGATTGATAGTTGGATATTAGCCAACTATAAGACTTGGAATGGATTTCAATACACGATCCGCAAAAAAATTTATACTGGTAGACACTTGTTCCAGTGCAGGAACCTTTTTTATTTTTTACATTGGAAAAGTATACAACCCAGTAGAAACCACAAAACATCCGGTAAAATTGAATTTAAAAAATATCCTGAATCACTTTGGAGTATTATTCATAATTTATTAAAAATGCTATCATGCTTGAAATTTGTCATAATCGTCTACAATTTCATTTTCATAGAAAAATATTGCACTCGGTGTTTGGTCGTTTTGGGTTTTTCTTTTTCAGCTGCCCACAACAGACTGACATCATGTCCGGTATTGTTAAATTTTATTACCTCGGCCCTGTTTCATAAAACTTGTCATCAATGACAAGTTGCAATAACAGTTATAATCTACTGAAATGATTGCATCTGATTGGCTGAGAGCACATTTTGACAGTAAAAATCACCGACAAGACGTGTGCAACGTTTGTTTGAACAATTGTAACTGGTATGGTAATATGTAAACATGACAAGCAAATATGGAAATGACACAGCGGAGGATCCAGGCGAGGGCGCGTACCCCCTCTTAAAAACCCAATCGGTGAGGGGGGGGGGGTGTTTCACAAAGAGTTAAGTTGGACTTAAACAAAGTCGCACTTAAATTCCTAGTTGCGTGCGGTATTATGACCGCAACGGTCAGATCATGCTTAGGGGACGCGCGCTATTGGGTAATCTACCAATGAGATTACGCGTTTAATACCGTATGCGCATTGGCACTTACGCATGACTATACGCATGACCCCGGCCCCTGGCATACCTTCGGTGCACACAAAAATGTGCGCAAAAATAATGTTAGACCCCCAAAGGCTCGTGAAAAATGTGAAACGTCTTTTTTTTTTTTTTTTTTGTGGCGGGGGGGGGGGGGGGATGGGGAGGTGCTTGCCACAGATATTTCGAACTTGTGCCCAGCCCCCGCCCCCCCCCCCCCCAACACACACTCACAACTTCCTGAATCCATCCCAGATAAACCTGTTGCATGATCCAAGGCCGTACGCAGCGGGGGGGCAGGGGGGGCAGTTGCCCCCCAGAAATTTCAAAATCATACTTTTTTTTAATTGGGTTTTAGACTTCAAGTTATGGGTTCCTTTGAGAGCGATCATCTTGCCCCCCCAGGAAAAAATTTCTGCGTACGGCCTTGATAAACCTGTTGCATCAAATTCTATAATGATGCCATGTTTCACCTTGGTTTCCAGCTAGGAGTTCAATCGCAAGTTGTAGTATTAACTAGCTGTCATTTTGTAGTCCATATAATGTAAGACGCCAGCTATATAACGAATCCTTCACACACAGAGTGTGTCGGAATCAAATATGAAATTTGCTTGCTCAAAGAGCAGTGGAACATTTTTTTTCTTCTTCAAAACAGAGCTCATTATCATACCCCTCACTCCAATCAATACATTATCATGAATCATTTCTAAACGTATATATAGTGGGACCTTGTATGATTTAGTTTGATGCGATTCTCAATATTGTACTTCTCATCTTAGGGTAAAGGCAAAATAATATGAATATCTAGCGAAGCGAGGGAGCAAAAATGTTGACCGGCAGGTCTCGTCTCTCGAGTGCGATGCGGTTCATTGGCCCTACGCCGTTGAAAATGCCCTGATGTTGATTTCTTGAAAGTCATTGCGATCGTGTGGGCCGACCATTTGCAAAAAAATAACATAATTGATGAATAAATAGTACATCTTAATATTCAAACTGATACTGTCGTTCCAAATGACGATGCTTTGTTGAGTTTGGTATGCATCTCTGAAACAGAAGACGATCTCCTCCAGGAACATGAAGATGTGTACGACTCTTCAGACTGTCTTTTACTTGTTATTTGTGAGCCGGTGTAACCCTCGTCATCACTAGCTTGACAAGGCTCACAGGATATAAGAGGTGCACTCTTAACCAAGTTAACCCTATTCGCACTGCTCGACTCGATGTCTCCGTTCACCATTTGGGAACTTCTCCGATGATCGTAACAGGTCTCGTCTTTTGTCGCTTCCACAGCGTTATTCACAATCACGTTTTCCTTCGCGGCTTCGCAATCGTCCTCGCAATGGAGAGGGTTTTCGATGAGCGCTGGTGATCGTTTCGAAGGACTGGGGTTGATGATATTGACAGCCACGTTACCCCTGATCCGCGTCGTCAGCCTTGGTGAGTTACCGACGATTTGCGATCGGATAGAGTTGGCTTCGAGTTCATTGCGGAATCGCTTACCGATGGCTCGAGGGAGAAGCTTGATAAAAGCATTTCGGAAGTCCTCTCTTAGTATGGAATAAATTATAGGGTTACAACAGGGGTTAATAAAGGCAAACCATGACGCGGCTGTGTTGATATAAAAAGGAACAGCTCCGTTGCTGATCTTGATAACTTTGATGAGTTTAGAAAGTGAAAACGGTGTGTTGCAGAGAACATAAGCTAAGATCATTACCAGAATGGACCTAATGGCTTTATTAGAGTAGAACCCAGGACTTTTTGATTTTCTCGTCGCAACCTGTCTTGGCGTATTTTGAGATGAAAGCGTAGATGTTTTTCCATTGATCGTGACTTCATGTTCTGTGTAGTTGGACCCGTTGCTATCGCTAGGATCGTTTTCTGGTGTCTGTTCTGGTGGTTGTCCTGTCTCACCGATACGTCCAACAATCTGTGGCGGTGCAATCCTCTTCGCATGCTCTTTAGCCACCCCGTAAATCCCGATATAGCAGTAGAACATGACTACAATCGGCGACATAAAGCAAAAAACAAAAGCCGAGGTGGTGTACGCTAGGATCTTACTGTGGTCGCTCTCCCAGTCGACCGCGCAAATGATCTCCGCGTTATCGAAAATGACCCATCTCATGATCGGGGGTGTCGCGGCGAAAATGAACCCGACCACCCAAGTACCCAAGACGAGAATGATGGCACGCCGATGGGTCATCATGCCCTGATACCTGAAGGGGTGAACGACATAGATGTGGCGGTCAATACTGATGAGGGCGAGACTTAGCATGGATACGATGATGAAACAGTAGTTGAAGAAGCATGCGACATCGCAAAGGAAGCTTCCAAAGACCCAATGGTCGAACCAGACGGATACCAATGAGAAAGGCATGACGAGGCTGGCACACCCGAGGTCTGTTATAGCCAGGTTGACGATGAACACATTGGATACCTGCGAATGTAATGGAAAATGTTGATATAAATATTATTTTACCATGAAATGTTTTCTCGTCAATCCCAGTGGGGGACTGGGGGTACCAAAAGATATGATTTCCCCCCCTGTATAGTACAAACCCTGGAATGTGATTCAAGTGGCATTAAAATACACTACGCACATGTACTAAGTCATGGTCATGCAAATGTACCAAACGGTAAAACCCATGGTGAGTAAGCGAAACATAAAATGCCAACTGTTACAATGGCGTATTGAGTACAGGGTGGAGCACCGTATACACCATATTGGAGCATCCCCTCCCCTCAGAAAAAAAAACACAACGAAACAGCAGAACCTGTAGTTAGTCTACGCATACTGGGATAGCCAAGATACTCCCCCTTTCGGTCATTGAGTAAGGGGAGGGGTGGGAGCAGGTCGTATCATGTTCTTTTCGCGTTGCCCCTCTCATTTCTTTCTCTACTTCCCCCCTTTTTCCTTCCTTTTCTCGTAATTCGATGGGAGGGGGTACTTACTCTGTGCCCCCTTGGCTACGTACTTCATTTTTTTTTACAGGTACTTTGTATTTGCGTATGAGGACTCACAAATCGTCGCATCAGTGTACGTAAAACGGGGATAGCGCTCATTGACAATACAGTCATGGCCGTTATCCTTTGTTTCAACTGATGATACGAAATGTAAAAAAAAATAATGGAAGAATCGAATCTTTATCAGTTGAAATTATTTACATAATTTTTATTTTAATGTCTCTTTATATACGCATGTTGGTTAATATTTCTCCCTGGGTATAATGAACTGAACGGCATGGTTCCTAAAAGGAAGCAAAACTTGACATGCTTGATGATACATCCGCATCAAAATAAGAACAAATATCACTGCGCAATCATGAGTGGATAACCTGATAACAGTCCTTCGGTTACACTCCCATCTGGAAAGCCCAAATGTCACCCCACTCATTAAAACAACCCATCATTATCCCTCTCCTTTCCACCATCGTATCCCTCATCTTCTACAATTATGCTTTTTCTTGTAAAAATTAATTATTGATGTACTGTCAATAAAGTTTACCAGTATATATATATCTGTATATACAACGCGGGAAATGATAACGATCTATTAGCGACGGATGGTCAAGGCCATGGAAATGCCTCAAGAGAATGAAATAAATTCTGTTTAGAACCAGAAATGCGTTAAAGCTGTTTTAAATGATATGGTTTAACGTCCTTCTGGCCCTGAGCAGACGATCTAATGAGTCTTAAGGTTCTCCCAGTCTTTCACGGATTTGGCGCGTGTTTGTCATTATCCATTACAACACCAGGATACATGTCGACCTCAGCTCAAAGGAGAAAGGAAAGAAGCGTTGTGTCCAAGGGCGTTGAACCATAGGGGAAAGGGCATGGGGAAAGTCGTATACCGACAATAAGAAATAACAAGGGAAATGCCCAGGGCAGTCTCGCCTGCATTGCGCAATTATCAGGGCAACTTAATGGGTGCTGCCCCTGAGCCCCCCCCCCCCCCCCCATGTGGGTCAGGTACCCCATTTGTATAACTGAAACTCCCTTCAACTAACATTTATTGGACGATGGAGTTCATTTGAATTCAAGCTGTGTGTTTTAAACAAGCAGAATAAGTGTACATGAAATAATTGCCATTGGGACACTTTTTGGGGTGCTGCCCCTCCATCAGACCCCTTGAAGATAATGGTCTGTTACACTTGAACAACTTGAAATCTCCTTCCCCTAAGAATGATTCTTACCTAGTTTGGTTACAATCTACATGTAGCAATAGGTTTTACAGAAGAAGGAAAAATGACAATTTGGTGTCACGGGCTCGGGGGGGGGTGGGGCAAAAGCCCCCTCCCCCTCGACTCCCTCCTTAAGGGATAGGTACCCTATTTGCATTAATTTAGATCCTCTTTGCCTAAGGATGATTCTTACCTAGTTTAGTTAGAACCCAGCCTTGCACTTAAAAATATTTCATTTTCACAATAGGGGCACTTTAGGAGTGCTGCCCCTGAACCCCCTTAGGGGCAAGGTACCCTGTTAAAGAAATTGAGGTCTTCTTTCTCTAAGGATGGTACATGCCAACTTTGCTTACAACCTTGTAACAGAGCTTAAAGAAGAAGCAGCAAAAGGAAAAGACGATACCATAAATCCCTCAAATTTGTTCAAAAATTTCGACCCATCGCGCCGAGACACGACTGTTTAGCAAAAGCCATTTCAACATAATTTTAAAACTCTAATTTCATTTGTAAATACACTAAAGAGGCTAAAAACAAGGGAAATTGCATGATATAAATGATTTTTGTAGCCTCATTATCTAGATGTAAGATGTCCTGAATTCCTTTGTATTTCATTTCAGAACCTCACACAAAAGGCGGTCCCAAAAAGGAAGGAAGAACGAGGACGAAAAGCTTTTAATCTTATTTGGTCTGTTTACCCTGACGTGATGAAGTCAGCATGTTGTATTAAAGACGAATATACCAAAGGCTGCGTCATAGGCCATAAGGATCATCAGGGGCGTAGTTTACCCCCCCCCCCCCCCACACACACACAAACATTGAATGGCGGGGAAAAAACACATTGGGAGAGAATGAAAGCAGGATGAAAAGGGAAGCAACGTGAAATGGAAGCCCTACAACATTTACCTGCTTCAGGGGCGGCTCCAAGAATTTATAAAAGGGGATCCAACCCGACCCCCTCAAAAACACAATTTTCTGACAAGAAAAAATTATTAGGAAAAGGGCTCTAATTTGCTCTCCCATTATCTGACAAGCAAAAGAAAATAAGTAATAGAAATATAAGGCCATCAAGCAAAAAAAGGGGGAGCAATTTCCCAAAAAGCTGTGACATGAAGCAAAAAAGGGTCGGGATTTCCTTGGCATTCTCCGGATCTAATTCCCCTCCTGTGCTTATTTTTTCATCTAACTTATTGCTCTTTAAAACAAATCGAAGTAAAAAGAAAGAAGCTGCTTACCTGAGCTCGAAGGGTCCTTGACCGAGAGATGGCCAAACAGACCATGGAGTTGCCGATGATAGCTACACAGATGATACCACCCAGGACCACAGTCAGTAAGATCTCAACCCACAGAGGCAGGCTCATCTGGTTTATTGTACTGGGATTCTGGAAGAAATTGAAAAGAGAAGAAGACATTCAGTTTTTGTCCCCTTCTCATTCATAATGTATGCCAACGAGAAGTGTGATAATGATATTCTGGATTTATATAGCGCCTAGTACATATACGATGTCTCTAAGCGCTCTACATGCTTGGAGAATAAGTAGGCAGAAAATGATATAGGAAGGGCAGAATATAGGGGAAGTGAACCAGAAGACAGAGTGGTAACAAAGATAAACAAAGAGGTAGAGAAAGAGAAAATCAGATGTATCATATAAACTAACAGCGAGCTTTTTAAAATTTTCAACAGATTGTTGGAGCACCTAACATACTGTATGTGTCGTGTTTGTAATGCTATTTTTACCTACACGGTTATTTGCTCAGCTAGTTTAGCATAACCAGTCAGTCCCACGTTTTCGTTATTGTGTGGAACATATTCCACAAACATGAACTCTTTACTACCTCCCCAGACAAACCGATGGCGTATCCAACATGGGATTTAAAACAGGGTACGCCCCCCCCCCCCCTTCTGAAGGCCCTGGAAACAAATCAGTCAAACTTGCAATGGATCTGCAGCACGCCAGTTATATATTTTTTTCCATTTGGTCAATAATAATTGGTCATTGGACGAAACGATTATTTTACAAAGTGATAATTGGACCAAATATTGACGGACGAAACGACGTTAGACCAATAATGTGTTAGACCACATGACAATTAGACCAAGTGTCAATTTAACTCAATCACACTACGCCTCTCTCTCTCTCTCTCTCTCTCTCTTTGAGGATCTGAGGTTTACGCCCCCTCCCCTTCTCCTATAGATATATCAATTTCTGGATGCGCCAATTATTGATACGTACCGCATCAGCCAATATTGGTTTTCAACATGTAGAATGTCGTCAGAACATGATGAGACAGTGTTGATTTCATTGTATGAGATGTGATAATAGAAGGAGCAATACTGGTGTCATTTTTCATTGTTTTCATTGTTTGACATTTTATTCATACGGGGTACCACTATCGGTTACAACTCTGCTTTCCACATCGGCTCTGTCAACCTTAATCAAGTACATAAGCGACATTTTTTTAAAGACTGAAATAACACAAAAATAAATTGATCATAGATATTAGTTACAGAAAATCAATTAATTTCATATAATTACAAAATAATGATTTGAAGACAAACCAAGAATAATCTATCAGAATGAAGAGGTATTAAAAACTTCTTTGAAATACAAAAAACAAAAACAAAAAACAATACATAAAATAGATTAATAATGAAGCTATTGATAATAATGGATATGATAAAAATAACAAAATATCACATTTCATTTTTGGTATCTATTTTGTTTACTTCCATGATGAAGTGTCAATGTTGATCATTTTCCATTGTGATGACACTTTAAGGGGAAGTCCATCTGGGTATTTACTTGATTTGAATAAAAACAGAAAATTGAGCGAAACATATTAATGAAAGTTTGAGCAAAATCCGATAAGAGATAAGAAAGTTATGATTTTTTTTTTCAAGTTGTAATCAATCAAACAAAAAAATGGCTTCTCCCATTTGCTCTGTACATAGAATTTCACAAATTAACATTTTCTTAGTTGTTGATGAAGGAATAGAGTTGTTTCATGCAGGTTATGTGTAAAAACATATGTGCACTGATTATTTAGAGTTCATGTATGATTAATATTCTTTAGAGAAAATGGAAATTTAAGATTTTTTTACAGTACAGTGCAAATGGGAGGGGACCTCACAAGATACGTCACAGAGTTGCCAATTTGTGTTTGATTGATCACAACTTCAGAACTTCCTTATTCCTATTATTTCTCATTGGATTTTGCTCAAACTTCGATTGGTCTGTTTCTCTCGTTATTCTCCTTTTATTCAAATCAACTAAATACCAGGGTGGACTTGCCCTTTAATTGTAGCTGCAGACGTTCTGTTTGAGTTTTGTTTCGTCAATGATCGTCAAAGCCCGCTCCTATGGGGAGACAAATATTAATTAAATTTGATCAAACACACCAGTGGCACTTGAGCGGTATAGAGACATGTATACCTGTACACATGCATCGATTTGTATTTATAGTAAACATATTCACTGTGGTCACCATAGAGATATCGAACTCTGACTTGCAGATAAGCCCCGGCCCAGTGTTTCCGATTTAAAAAAAATAGCCTTAACTACACTTATATCATTAAAGATAATTATTATCATAATTTTGTATGTTTGAGATATCATTAAGTACGCAATGTTTTGCTTATTTTATGAACAAAAATGTTTGTGTGTGATTTGGTATTTTTCCCTTTACGATTGCGAATTCCATCCTGAAAAAAGGGGTATAGAAAACACCACACCTATAGAGTCGAGGATCTTTGAGCTGAATATTGCCAATATTTTTTAAAGCACCGTAAATTACAATATTTATGCGCAATTCAATTGAACACAATTTGACACACAAGCAGTAGGGCCTACTTTTAACTTTACTGGTATAATAGTCGTCGGGGACTTGGAAGCTCAGGGATCACGGGTGATAATAATAATAATAATAATAATAATAATAATAATAATAATAATAACAATAATAATAATATTTTTTTATAGCGCAATTCAACACAGAATTGATTCTCAAAGCGCTTTACGAACAAAAGTACGGTACATAATTTATTTAGATGAGAGATGGGGTAAAAAGAAAAGGGTTATATGTTTGGAAAGGGGTGCAGTGTAGGATGGCGGGATGGGGAAGGGTACCGGATACACAGGTGAGCGAATAAGATTAGTTTAAGGGTTTAAATGCATGTAGTTAGAAATAAATCTCAGACCTATACCGAATCAACCAATAATAAATGTCATTTAATCTATACACAGATCACCTTAGAGTCCATGCAAGCACCCAAGTTGTTCCATAGGTGACAACGATGTAGAGCGACAACAGCAAGGTGTAACTAAACAACATGTGATGAAAGTCATGGTGATTAATTGGCTAGTTTTATGAATATACATTATTATCCCGAGATTGTCAACACGAGCAAAGTGTCATTTTGTGCATCATACTAAAATAGGACACTCAAAGTGCAGAAATCAGAGAGGATTTTTCACCATGGAAGGCGCAGTGCAACTAAACTTGGGATTGAAACCGTGACACGAAGATGCATCTTCCTACCTCCTCACCCCCCTCCCCGTTCTAACAACCCGTCTTCCCCTTCCTCCTCCTTTCCCCCTCCTCCTCCTCCTCCTTCTCCTTATACTCCTCCTTCTCCTCCTCCTTCTCCTCCTTCTCCTCCCCCTTCTCCTCCTCCTTCTCCTTCTACTCCTCCTCCTCCTCCTTCTCCTTCTTCTCCTTCTACTCCTCCTTCTTCTCCTTCTACTCCTCCTTCTCCTCCCCCTTCTCCTCCTCCTTCTCCTTCTCCTTCTACTCCTCCTCCTCCTCCTTCTCCTTCTTCTCCTTCTACTCCTCCTTCTTCTCCTTCTACTCCTCCTTCTCCTCCTCCTCCTCCTCCTTCTCCTTCTCCTCCCCCTTCTCCTCCTCCACCTTCTTCTTCTCTTTCTACTCCTCCTTCCCCTCCTCCTTCTCCTTCTCCTCCTTCTCCTCCCCCTTCTCCTCCTCCTTCTCCTTCTCCTTCTACTCCTCCTTCTCCTCCTCCTCCTCCTCCTTCTCCTTCTCATCCTCCTCCTCCTCCTCCTTCTCCTCCTCCTTCTCCTTCTCCCCCTTCTCCTCCTTCTTCTCCTTCTCCTCCTTCTCCGTCTCCTTCTCCTCCTTCTCCGTCCCCTCCTCCTCCTTCTCCTCACTGTGATGTCGTGGCGGACAACTCCTCCCATTTGCTCCAACACACATAATTACTAAAATGCAATTTCTTTCAAAATGGCTGACTCAGTATGATCTTTTTGCTGTTATGAGGACCTGTAAAAAATATTAGGCTATATCTACACTTGCAAAATAGTACCGTAATGTCGGTAGGGCTAAACGAGGATTTTGCTCCGCAGATAGTACGAGAGCTTACTAACTTTCTGTTCATTGCGTAGTACGGGATTATTTTAGCCCTGGAAAAGAGCAGGTGCAATTGGGCTAAACTGCGCTCAAGTGAGAACAGAAATCGAAATAGTCCGGGGTTAAGGATAGTCCAGGGTTATGGATAGTACGAGGTAAAAAAAAATCAAGCATAAAAAGCCTATACCTACAATACATTTTGAGTACTGCCCAGAAAAGCAGAAAAATCGCAAGTTAACGATATTTTAGTGCACGGCAAACGGGAGAGTAAGTTGACCGCCACTATGTCACAATCGACTCACCAAATTGTCAATTTGAGATTTGCTTATATTTAATGATCTCATTTTTCAAAACATCCATAACTTTTGGATTTCTTGTCCACTTTCTTCAAACTTTCACCATACTGTTTTTCTTATTTTTATGCTTTCATACAAATCATCTGATTACCAACGTTAGGTTGCCATTTTACTTCAATCAAGTCTCCATTCACCGACCACAATAATTATAAAGGCATATAACACCATCAGAGAAGAGAAGAAAGCAATATTCCGTAACACGTTTTCCGTAACATGACCATAATGACAGAAAGATTTCCTGTTGACGACGCCTCACACCTATTTGTATCGCCCACCAGTTGCTTACATCAAAGAAGCGAAGAATATTGCAGCTGCCGGAACATCAAGGGCTCATTCAGCTACTTGAGTAAGCAAAACTAAGTACAGTATTCCACGTAGGGGCGTCGTTGGTGAATGTTGATGGATGGGCGGTGACGGGGAGGGGTAGGGGTGATGAAACCTGCTATATAACACAGTAAAAGCTAAAATGTTAACTCACCATTTAAAAGGGCCGAGGAGTGACCACTTTTTCAAAATGCCAGAATAACCCTTTTAACATGCTGGATTCAGCCTTTATAATGTTACATACAGCATCTTAAAGTGTTAATCTACCATTTTGAAAAAAATGGTCACTCCTCGGCCCTTGTAAATGATGATTTAACACTTTAGTTATTAGAGTGTATATAACACAGTAAAAGCAATAGAAAATAAGAAGAGCGTGGCTGAACAGATTTAATGCAAGATTGTACCCGCAAACAAATTAAAGTTGGCACACAGGTGCAGTATCTTATAAAGAATAATCCTGTAAAGTTTCATATCTATATCTATTTTAAATTATCACTAATTGATTATTTACATATTCGCGAATTGAAAATTCCGCATGGTGTACAATACACTTGGAGAAATTATTATTTTGGCGATTTTTGATGCTGCGCTGTACCCGTTGGTCAAAATTGTATAAATTTGGTATCAAAGGATGCAAAGTCCTGAAAGCTCGCTGCGCAAAAAAAAAAATATCCTCGAACATATCGCAGCAAACGTCCAGGGGTCAATCAGACATCGCACCATCAAGAAATATTGCAATTATGATGCTCAATATTAATAATTATCAATGTTTAGAGCTTGAATCAGCATTAACTTTTAAATATCCAAACATTATCATGTTTTATGTTACCAAAGAATTTTCGGAGACAATTCAGTGCAGATTTTTTTTCTTTTTCTCACTTCAGCATGAAGCAATAGTAAAAAAAAAAAAACAATTGGCATGATTGGGGAACAGAGAAGTTAAGGTGTTTAGAGCATGAACCAATTTTGACTATCTAAACACTGTCATGTTATATAATTACAAAGATTTTTTAGAGACCATTGCAGATTTTGTGCGCCATCATTCCTCATTTTAGCATGAAACAATCAGACAATAGTAAACAATTGGGGAAAAGAAACGTTAAGGACTAAAAGAAAACTCACTTATATTTCACAATAGTTTGAGTGGGATAAAGTAAACATTTTCAATTTTGATATCACTAGAAAGGTTGATGAATTTTCAACAACTTTCCTACACAACATTTTCTAATTATTAGACATGGTTAAATAATAATTGAAGGAGTTCGAATAGTAAGCATTGTTTCTAGTTATCGGAAAATCTCGGAATAAGTAAAACCCTCTGCACAGTAAGTGAACACGCGTGTATATGGTTAAGGTGACAAACCTTTTTTTTTAAGAACCGATTTTTATAGTCATCTCGATCGCAAAAAATTCTACAAATTTCCGTGGGAGGAGGAGAGAGAGAGAGAGAGAGAGAGAAAGAGAGAAGATGGTGATTGTGTATAATAATTTTATTGACATGATGGACCATAATGGAAAATAAGTCTTCAGGGAGGTCCTCATCGGAATATACTCAGCTTAGCTTTTAATCCTACAAAGCGTTTCATTCGCACTATACTATCGGGAATATACTCTCTTTTAATGATGAGTATATTGGTAAGGAGAAATTAACAGTGAAGTTTTGTAATATTGTATATAATCCTCTTTTCTTCAAATAAGATGAGGGCTGTTGCATAAAAGTATCACAAAGGCTAATCATCTATCAAGGGAAAACTCTCATAACTATTATGACAGCAAGACTCCGCCAAGAGGGCACAATTTCTATGTCGAATATCTGAGACGAGGAAGAAAAGGGCGTTCGGGGTGATTATTGGTATTACGTAACTTTTGTTGTTTGTATTTTCCATGGGGGTAAAAAAGTACTTTACAGAAATGTTGTAAGGAAATTTACAACTGGATAGTCGAGTGGTTTAAACACTTGGTGCGATGCAAAGGTCGTTGGTTCGATCACTGGCACGGCACTTGTGTCCTTGAGCAAGACATTTTATCTACATTGCTTCTATCCACCCAGGTGTTCAAATTTAATGGCTGCTTGGTATAGGATGCAAAAGTCATTGTTGTTTTATCAGCTTTGTGAGCGTCTGTAAAAAAAAAAATGCGCCTGGTTGGAATGCTCCCCAGGGACTGGAGAAGGTGCATACAATGTATGCGGGCAAGCCATGAAGTCGATGACAGGGATAATAACAATGATAATACATTCGGCGCTATATCAATCCAGAAAAATATTATAATCACTCTTCATTCGGTATTCATCCAATCAGACTGGATAAAAGCTCCATCAACTCCATGCACTGGATGAAAACTGTATCAGGGCCATTCTCTGTAACGTAATGGGGATCAAATCATTTTGATATGATGAAAACAAACGTTTAAGTGAAATCAATTGCTTGTTTATAAACATTTTTCAAATGCTAAATATTGGAGACGTCAGTATTTGTATTTAAATGCGCGACCCTGATCCGGGAGGTGGCAGGATCTCACTGCCACAGAATAACAAAATACAAAATAATGACGCAAATGACTTTGTATCCTATAGGCGTACTGGGAGAGAAAATTACAAGATATTAATAACTAAACAGAACTTGAACTATTCCATGATAAAAGCAATAAGAATGAATAATGTAATAAATTCTCACAGGACATAAAAACTTCGCATAATTTATAAGCTTTACTGACCTCCAGAAAATCCAGATATCATCGCCCTCAAAAAATACCAGCAAATTTACGTTTTTGTGAGATATTAAGTATATTCAGACGAATGTCACTATGTCATACAATGCGAAGGGTTCAGATTACGAAGAGAATATATTTCTTGATTATTTTACACAACGAAATGAAACTTTGGAAAACACGAACAGTTGAGAGAAATTTATGTATAATATTATAATGCCACTCGAAGAAGATCCTCTCATAATTAGAACAGTGTATGATACAAGAACTAATCAACGATGTAATCTTTAAATGTTGTTTTCTTTCACCGTATCATCATCCAGCGTATAATTTTCATCTCTTGTATTGTCTGCAATTTATTTTGCTCATATTTCCAATGTCCTTCACAGTAATATATACAAGATATATTGATGTATTTGTGTGAGGCAACATTCTATATGATTAACTATACAATTGGTGTTTTTCCTGCGGATTATTTATCTTTTTTTTTTTGCTGCTTTGTATTCATATAATGTCTTTGTTTATGATGCACATTGTTCTGTTTTGGTATTGTAGTGGATGGAATGTAAATGTGAAAGTAATTAAAATAAAAATCATTTCAATTATACATAGACACTCGCCAAAAAAATATGAATTGTACGCTTGCATAATCAAGACCTGGGTTGGACTCAGGCAGCCAGCGAGAGTGTACAAGTATTTCAAAGTACAGTATTTAGGAATAATTCACATGAAAATCATTTGATTACATAAGATATATCACCCTATAGTGCGCTCACCATGGGCGGCGATCCCGGGGGATGGGGGACGCGCCCCGGAAATTTTGAATTTTGTACAGCAATCAATGGCAAAGGCTAGTCTTGCCCCCACCCTCCCCCCGGCTGTGACATGAAATCTCCGCACTTGGCGCTTATATATATTGCGTGAGGTGTATGCAGAAAGCCAGACGTTTAGAGGAGAGAATGTAAACACCAAATCAACCAATCAATAAAAATTAACAGAAATAAACTCGCAACAAATATCTTTATATCTGTGCTTATTATATTAAGACCTGGGATGAGTTCAGAAAAAAAAGAATGTGCAAGACTTCTTTGAGGATGGAGTGTAAACATTGAAGTAATTAACATGGAAATCAGACCAGTTGTATAGAGTGCGTCCCAGAAGAAAGGTTAACACTTGGAAAAAGTCTCCCTAAATAAATATTTCAAAATACTGGTATGAAATTTTCATACCTGTTACGGTCTCTTCTATCAGATGACACCAAAAAAGTGACCTATGCGAAAGGTTGCAAAATCCAGACTTGACAAGAACTTTATAGTTGACTAAGAAATATAGCTGGAATTAAAATCTTGACAAGAATCAATATTTCAATAAAGTAGTTAATGCTCAACGGAGCGTAAAAATGTTGATGAGATAGGTTAAAGGGAGTCGCAAGTCGTAATCCATGGGCCTGACCAGGTGGCCTGACTCGGGGAAATTCGGATACAATCAGGTCCAATCGTGCGCTACCGAAGGAATGTTATTGCCGGATTCCTCGCGCGATCCTTAACTCGAATCCCTCCATACGCAACCGACCAATGAGATTCAAATACTGGAATAAAGAACGCGCGATCTTGTTTACTCAAATTTGGGTCAATGTGCGAACTTTTATTAGCTGCGCACGATAAATTGAAGTCGCTTTGAACTTTGATCCAGAGAAAGGAGCAGCCATAGATTGCGACTTGTCGCTCCCTTTAAGTACATACAAAGAAAAAAAACCACTATAAATTGTTGATCAAAATAGGAAATTTTCTAAGCCTTTTCATGACTCTCAACTTTGCTGATACCAGCAAGAACAAAATACCAATTCTTGTCAAGTCTGGATTTGTGCACCTTTTCACAAAAGTGGCCTTTGCTCCTTCGAGAGTAACATATCGTCATATCTTCGGGTGTCATTTAATAGAAGAGATCCTAAGCTATCCACAAGTTAGGGTTTTTCTGACTGTTAACTATATTTGTGGGAGGCACTTTAAACACACTTGCAACAAAACTCTCTATATCTACGCTTTGTTTATTATAAGACATGGGGTGGACACAGAGAGCAAGGGTAAACAAAGTACAAAACGTAAACATGAAAAGAATTATTACTTGAAAATCATTCCAATTATAATCACTCGCATTAATATCTACGCATATTACCTGCCCCATGACGAGATTGAAAAGATGAACTCTTCAATTAGTCACCGAGAAATCTGGGCTCTTCCTCTTTCTCGAAAACATGTTCAACCATTATACTCAATCCGCGAAATCTCAGCCTCCGTAAGTCAACTGGTTACCCCTGCGTTCAACACGAATACTCCAATGCAATATCGCATGGAAGAAAAACATTATACTCCGAGAACTTTAATTTGTCCATTGTCGAATGTGTGACAATCAGGCTCAATCAAGTCTTGCTAGCCTATACAGGATGCCATTATATTCATATTGACAGTTCCAGCGATGGTTCCAGCGAAAGGTTTATCGACCAATGGAAACATGATCCTCCCTCCATACAAAGCCCAAATGGATTACAGACCAATGGAAACATGATCTTTCCTCCGTAAAAAATATTGATAACGGAAATATGATATTTAAATCGTCTCTACAGAAAAATAAAATAGAAGAAAAGAACATGTATTTTGCGCGATAATGGCGGAAAGAAGACTTGATTTAAAGAAAGTATAAAACAAGCCTGCCTAAGAAGACATCTGACCTCTTTTTGTGCTGTGCCGACATAATCATACCGACATCCTAAGGAGATCGTTTTATTTGAGGATCAACATGACGTCATTGCTTCCGTTTACGATGCTTTTACGACGCTTCGTAGAACCAGGGAGGTGGAAGAGTCTGTTCTACCTCCCTGATCGAACTATGGAGATACATTGATCCTGCAGCAAAATATTCATTCCGAGAAGAAAAATATAATTAAACCAGTTTGCGTTCTTCCTCATTCCAGGTAGACTATAGAGCAGATCATTTCCTGTTCTCACATTTCGGACATAACTAATGAGCAGTATAATTATGCTATTGTGATGTTTTTCATATGCGGAGAGTCCCTGCCCACCACGAGGAAATTGCTTTGCATTATAAAATGCATGCGATGGTACTCGATCAAATTGGATTTCAATAATTTATTGATCCATATACTCTGTTAGAGTCCTTCACATGATTATGCATTCCATGTAATCCCGACGCTTGATTATGAATCGCACAGACCGATCCAGGGGGCACAGGGGACACGTCCCCTCCACCCCCGGCCACACAAAATCTACAATATACTTTTACTACGCATAACTTTAAAAAGAATTGTGTCTATTTTTTAACACGTGTGCCCGCCCCCCCCCCCCCCCTTTCCTTTCCGGCCAGATTCGCTTGTCGGTGATTTCAGAGACACTTTACGGACTCCATCATCGACCATTAAAATAATACAAACACAATTTTAAAAAATTATTTGCATGTGCCAGACAATATCAAATAGTCCACTAGAAGTCTGTGGGAAGTAGACTTCTAGTGTTCTCTACCAATATCCCAAGACTTATCGAATAAAATCTTCTATAACTGCCAGGGACTGTGTACACACATTAGCGATTAAAAAAAAATCATTATAATTTTGAGAGGTTGATGCGTATATATATATACATGAACGTCGGACGTATGAAAATTAAAATCACAGAGTCTATCGGAAGAAAAGCATGAATTTCAGGGAATCCATGGGGGAATTTTTTCTGTGAGCCGGTACATTGATGGCTTTGAATGGAATATTAGAAAAATAGCCTTTAATGTATAGGAAAATGAAACAAAACACACACATTTCACTGAGATGTCATTTTAATGGATTTTGAAGCAATCAAAGTAATGCGAATTGATTTAAGTCATTCAGAGGATAGGAATTTTGATGGTGTCCTTGATGATGATGATAATGATGATGATGATGACGAAGATGATAGAGATGATGATAATGATGACAATGATAGTGATGATAATGATGACAATGATAGTGATAATGATGACAATGATGCTGCTAATAATAATGATGATCATGATAGTGACAGTGATGATGATGATGATAATGATGATAACGACGATGATGATATTGATGGTGATGATGATATTGATGGTGATGATGATGATAGTGATGATGATGATGTTGCAAGCTAATGGAAACATGTGCTTACTTTTTTTCATGTGCATGCATTTTACCCTTTACCATGAATTCAGACTAACAGTGCCCAGGGCAATCCATCATGAATTATTAATAAAGCACTCATGTGCCTTGGAGCAAGAGACTAGAAGCCTGGTCAGCAGAGCTCTGAAAAGGTGGTATTCACGTCCATTGTTCAGGGTCACTGTAAGCACACACTCATATACACATCATTGGTTCCTGTGTAAAGTTCAAGTTTTGTACAGAGGGTTAAAATTTGACGAAAATCTCGAACCTAGATTGAAAATTAATCATGGATTTAATGAAACTTATTTATGCTTTCATATTCAAATCACCTCCAACTAAATTGTACACTATTCAGCTATTACTCATATCAATTACAGTGTTATCTGATATATAGTTTTCGAACTATTAAGGATCAAAAGTGGGAAATGTTTTTTGTAACACCTAGTATATATATTTCACATATTTTGTCTCAAAATGTATATCTAATTAATTAATATGAAACATTTTGTGTAACGAAACCTAAATCATGATCATACATCATTTACATTGCATTGTTTTTTGCAGTTGCAGGTCTAATTTGAGATGACGAAGGTTAAATAGTATCTCACACTTTAAGCCTAGTTTACTTACATTGAATGTTTACTAACTATAAATAAATGATGTATTTGTTAAAGGGGGTTTTGCAAGGGAATTTACAAACGCTGAGTATTAAATTAGATTAGAGAAAGTAAAATAGTGATGTACCGGCATCAACACAAAATACCAGCATCATCAAAAATCCTGATTTAATCCAGTGTGTTTTAATAATACTTTGTAAATTCTAGTGGTCTAAACAACCGTTTGATAATAACAACACATGACGAAATTTATTTCCTCCATAGTCTGAGGACTCGAATGACATTTGGATAGCTTTTCTCGAAATATAGCATTCATTTCAGGGAATTCATGGGGGAATTTTTCTGTGAGCCGGTACATTGATGGCTTTGAATGGAATATTAGAAAATAGCCTTTAATGTATATAGGAAAATGAAACAAAACAAAACACACAAAAAAAAAAACAGAACACACCACCATTCTGCTTGAAGCTAAAGGAAAAAAAAAGGATTTTGACACCCAAGTTGGCATAAGATCTCAATAAAAAAATATTTAGATGGAAACTTCATTCTGAACATACATTTATTCAGAACATATCTTTCAATAATCAAACTTGTAATTCAATATTGATGGAGCGAAAAATGAAATGAATATTCTCCATTCGCACTATACATCATTGGGTAGGAAGACGCTAGCTATAGGTCCATGCTCAGATCAGATGACAAACTCATTTTGGAACGAAATGAAAAACTTTAAATTTCCACTTTAAAGACCTCAGCCTGACCCAAAACAACCATATATTGACGTAAAGCTTAGTAAACCAAGAATATAATTACCCTGGGTATTCATGAATTTTCGTCTCCGTTTATCCATAAAAAATAAAAAATAAATTTTTGGGTCCGCCCCCTCCCTATTGCGTAACAAGAGAGGAAACTGCAGGGGGTCGCTAGACGTGTGACGACATGTCATGTATACAGCTCCGAGTGCGTCTACACGATATGTCGTCATCAAATTTTCACCCCCCGCAAAGTAGCGTTCCTCAGAGACGGGGCCCTCGTCAGAAAAACCACCGGGGCTCAACATTCGGGACGCTGTTACTCATTCCACAGGAAACGGAATCTCATGAAGTTGGTTTCAATTTGTTCAGAAAATATATAGCTCCCCGTGGATGAATAAAGTGTATATTTCAAAATTCAGTCAGGCTGAGGTCTTTAAATGATGCGCCTGGAAAATAACGACAGCATTTCACACATGACTGTGTCACAAATACAGACACTCGTACATGTTTAACCTAGCGATAGTTGAACGACAGGGTTGCTCAGTTGGGCCCATTAAAATACCCTTTATATATATTTATATTTCACATATTTTGTCTCAAAATGTATATCTAATTAATTAATATGAAACATTTTGTGTAACAAAACCTAAATCATGATCATACATCATTTACATTGCATTGCTTTTTGGCAGTTGCAGGTCTAATTTGAGATGATGAAGGTTAAATATTATCTCACACTTTAAGCCTATATTACTTACATTGAATGTTTACTAACTATACATTAATGATGGATTTGTCAAAGGGGAGTTTGCAGGGGAATTTATAACCGCTGATTGTTAAACAAAGAAAGATGAGAGAAAGTAGAATTAGTAATGTACCGGCATCAACACAAAATACCAGCATCATCAAAATCCTGGTTTAATCTAGTGTGTTTAATGATATTTTGTAAATTCTAGTGGTCTAAACAACCGTTTGATAATAACAACACATGACGAAATTTATTTCCTCCATAGTCTGAGGACTCGAATAACTTTTGGATGGCTTTTCTCGAAATATAGCGCAATCACTAGAATTCAGTATCAGTTTTAAAGCACCTGCGACCTCTTTCATTTTGTTGAAGGCAATTGCTAGTTATTGGATAAAACCCGGCCCACTTTACGTCATTTTCTATATAAACTGGCTTAGTTTTTTGGCAACAGTGCAATTGTCAAGAGCAATTGATGTCAGGATTCAGATTAATAACAGGAAACAGAGAGAGTCAAAAAATTAAGAGACCTAATTCTATTTAATAATCAACAAAGCACTCGATCAACAAAAACATGGGTAAAATAGTTCATTGTATGGACTCTCTAAAGCTTTACAATGCAAGAAAAAAAGGGAAACAAACGAAAAATTGAAAGAAAAAAATGAACCTATAACAAAAAAAGAGCAAAAATTAATAACCGTAATTTGGTCATCATACTTAAAAATACATTAAAAAACAACATTACCAGGACAACATAAAAGAACAATACTGCTATAAGGGTGCGGCGCTCCAATTTCACTGATATTTTTAAAATCTGTCATTATCAGACTATGTTCGGTGGATGAACAGACGACTGACGAGCATTGGGTGTAAGTTAGACTTGCCAGTTGAGCTTAGACCTAAAATTGCAATAACTTAGTTCCTCCAACTTTTTGTAAGGTTGGTTGCATTGAGCAGCATGCATTGTCTTCTCCAATCACTGTCTTCATAATAATCATCAGAATTATTGTATAGCGCCCCCTCTTATAATGATAATAATAATATCTATGTCACGAGTGAGCTTACTCAATTTCTTTCTCATTAGAACCCTCCAAGGTTTAAAGGCATGAGTGGGTGGGACTGTTAAATCTATCATAACATTTGAGGCATGACATTCAATTCAGTTGAGTAAATGTCGCTTTTATTCATATTTATCCTAAATCTTCAACCTGGCTTTGATTGGGATAATATCAGTCCCACGTGTCACATTTTCTCTTTTTATTATTTATCTCTTTTTTTTTGCTGCTTTGTATTCATATAATGTCTTTGTTTATGATGCACATTGTTCTGTTTTGGTATTGTAGTGGATGGAATGTAAATGTGAAAGTAATTAAAATAAAAATCATTTCAATTATACATAGACACTCGCCAAAAAAATATGAATTGTACGCTTGCATAATCAAGACCTGGGTTGGACTCAGGCAGCCAGCGAGAGTGTACAAGTATTTCAAAGTACAGTATTTAGGAATAATTCACATGAAAATCATTTGATTACATAAGATATATCACCCTATAGTGCGCTCACCATGGGCGGCGATCCCGGAGACGGGGGAATTTTGTACAGCAATCAATGGCAAAAGCTAGTCTCGCCCCGCCCCCCCCCCCCCCCCCCCCCCCCCGGTCGTGACAAGAAATCTCCGCACATGGGCTCATATAATTGCGTGAGGATAAAGCCATACTTTGTAGAGGATAGAATGTTAACATCAAAGCAACTAACAATAAAAAATCAATAGAAATAAACTCGCAACAAATATCTTTATATCTGTGCTTATTATATTAAGACCTGGGATGAGTTCAGAAAAAAAAGAATGTGCAAGACTTCTTTGAGGATGGAGTGTAAACATTGAAGTAATTAACATGGAAATCAGACCAGTTGTATACAGTGCGTCCCAGAAGAAAGGTTAACACTTGGAAAAAGTCTCCCTAAATAAATATACCTTTGCGAAAGGTTGCAAAATCCAGAAGTTGGTTTCAATTTGTTCAGAAAATATATAGCTCCCCGTGGATGAATAAAGTGTATATTTCAAAATTCAGTCAGGCTGAGGTCTTTAAATGATGCGCCTGGAAAATAACGACAGCATTTCACACATGACTGTGTCACAAATACAGACACTCGTACATGTTTAACCTAGCGATAGTTGAACGACAGGGTTGCTCAGTTGGGCCCATTAAAATACCCTTTATATATATTTATATTTCACATATTTTGTCTCAAAATGTATATCTAATTAATTAATATGAAACATTTTGTGTAACAAAACCTAAATCATGATCATACATCATTTACATTGCATTGCTTTTTGGCAGTTGCAGGTCTAATTTGAGATGATGAAGGTTAAATATTATCTCACACTTTAAGCCTATATTACTTACATTGAATGTTTACTAACTATACATTAATGATGGATTTGTCAAAGGGGAGTTTGCAGGGGAATTTATAACCGCTGATTGTTAAACAAAGAAAGATGAGAGAAAGTAGAATTAGTAATGTACCGGCATCAACACAAAATACCAGCATCATCAAAATCCTGGTTTAATCTAGTGTGTTTAATGATATTTTGTAAATTCTAGTGGTCTAAACAACCGTTTGATAATAACAACACATGACGAAATTTATTTCCTCCATAGTCTGAGGACTCGAATAACTTTTGGATGGCTTTTCTCGAAATATAGCGCAATCACTAGAATTCAGTATCAGTTTTAAAGCACCTGCGACCTCTTTCATTTTGTTGAAGGCAATTGCTAGTTATTGGATAAAACCCGGCCCACTTTACGTCATTTTCTATATAAACTGGCTTAGTTTTTTGGCAACAGTGCAATTGTCAAGAGCAATTGATGTCAGGATTCAGATTAATAACAGGAAACAGAGAGAGTCAAAAATTAAGAGACCTAATTCTATTTAATAATCAACAAAGCACTCGATCAACAAAAACATGGGTAAAATAGTTCATTGTATGGACTCTCTAAAGCTTTACAATGCAAGAAAAAAAGGGAAACAAACGAAAAATTGAAAGAAAAAAATGAACCTATAACAAAAAAAGAGCAAAAATTAATAACCGTAATTTGGTCATCATACTTAAAAATACATTAAAAAACAACATTACCAGGACAACATAAAAGAACAATACTGCTATAAGGGTGCGGCGCTCCAATTTCACTGATATTTTTAAAATCTGTCATTATCAGACTATGTTCGGTGGATGAACAGACGACTGACGAGCATTGGGTGTAAGTTAGACTTGCCAGTTGAGCTTAGACCTAAAATTGCAATAACTTAGTTCCTCCAACTTTTTGTAAGGTTGGTTGCATTGAGCAGCATGCATTGTCTTCTCCAATCACTGTCTTCATAATAATCATCAGAATTATTGTATAGCGCCCCCTCTTATAATGATAATAATAATATCTATGTCACGAGTGAGCTTACTCAATTTCTTTCTCATTAGAACCCTCCAAGGTTTAAAGGCATGAGTGGGTGGGACTGTTAAATCTATCATAACATTTGAGGCATGACATTCAATTCAGTTGAGTAAATGTCGCTTTTATTCATATTTATCCTAAATCTTCAACCTGGCTTTGATTGGGATAATATCAGTCCCACGTGTCACATTTCTATTTAACCCCCCCCCCCCCAAAAAAAAAAAAAATGAAGCTTGGGTGACTTTCTGTAAGCAATGGTAAGGAAGCGTCGCTCACATCAGGGGTGGATGCAGGATTTTTTTGTAAAAGAGAGGGGGTGGGCAAACTTCCGAAAAATACACAATTAATGTGGCAAATGTTTGTTGTTGTGAGACTAGGGTCTTCAAAGGGGGCACGGGCCAAATGTGCCCCCCCCCCCCCCCCATCTGCAACAGGCCTAAATTCCTTGTTAATGTCTATTTATCAGAATATTGATGGAAACATGGAAACAAGTGAATAGCTCAAAACGAGCAAGTGTCGTTTAATAGCGCGTCTTATAATGACGTCAATGTTTTGACACCTTTGTAGATTCCACGACCATAAATAATAGGGAAATGATAATGAATAATATCATCGTCATAAATGTTTTGAAATCATGCGTTACTATAAACAAAAGGGTGCTTTGACGTAATATGTAAAGCTTGCCAGTAATTTTTGTTCCATATATTACGGTAATTATTTATAAACGCAAGTGTGAACATTGTTCTCACTGGAAAAATCAGATATTGGGATTTGGATGATTAGATCAAAAACTAGCACCAACGACTGAATAATATCAAATTTCGATTAAAATATTAGCACATGATTAAAAAGGACCTCTATGAATGAAAGTCTAATCATCTTAATTATTAATTAACAATCTGTGTACAAACTAGCTCAACATACAAGTAGGTTAGGATAACATTTTCATGAGAGGCTTGTATGGTCACCATGCGTGTGGGATTTTGAAGAGGTTCGTAAGTTATGTTACGAAAGCATGGTAAGGGAAGTCCGTTTCGGTTTCAACGCGGAAATCCATTTACTTCACTTGTTGCCTGGTAACACATGCATACGTATCCACATATTACGCCATTCTCCCGGTTACTCATCTCATTACCATCCAGCTCAAAATATAAACAGATTTTGGCAGAGCAATGGGTTTTCACTTTTACCAACGCTCATTTGCAGTGCACGCATAATGGTGATAAAAACATTATCCGCGAGCCAATTTTTGTTAAGTGGATAGACCGATATGCCTCGTTTATCTCAGTTTCATAACGCAGTGATAGGTGATCTAGCCAATATAAATTAAACATCGAATATCATTATTCACCCATCCTGCCCATAGTATTCCCAAATGGAATCTCTGACATTATGATAAGTCTCATTTTTATGTACATGTAGCTATGATCAGTGAAGGGAATCCATTTAGAAATTCGGGGGGGGGGGCTGTATTGTTTGTCGTTGTATATTTGAACAATCATGATAGAAAACAATGAAAATTAAAAATTAAAAATTAAACACTTTGAGGGGTTGGGGGAAAAACTTCTGAAACCATATAATAATAAAATATCTCAAGGACATCCTGGGCACCGTCTTATAAAAAGTTGCGACTGTATTTCTGAAAGTTGTAGAATTTTCTATACATTTTGATAATTGTGTTATGTACATCAACTAAAAATGAAGTTGTATGATGTTCATTTGTACTGAATGAATGCAATCAAGAATGCTACAAAACAAAAAAAATAGAAGACGGAACCCTAATGTTTATTCTCTTTGCAAAAAGCCTCTTTTTTATGAACTTAAAATAGCGTGACATGAAAATATTTTTTGTTAAGTTTTGGTAGGGATAAACTATATGAACCTGAGACGAAGCAAGTCTTTGGCACCTGTTTGATGAGAATTTTCAAAGATAATTATAAATTTCTAGACAAACCCTGGCATGAAAATCCACCGAGCTAGACGGTCAATATAGCAGCCTTGTCACTTGATGACAAGCAATATTAAAGTTATTAAGAAGTGCTTTTCAAAGAGAATGACCTAAACGTATTCAAAACAAAGTGTGGTAACTTTTGTTTGAAAGTCCAGGAAACTTAATGTGCACATTCCAACCCGGGATTCATCGGGGGAAATGTTGTGGCTTCCGTCACCATCTTCCGTCGCTCCCGCTGTACATTTCAGAGACAGTTTACATAAGAAAGATAGACGCCCTCTATCCTAACATGTTGTCCAAGTTTGGCGTCAAAAATATGGCTAAATTTGTATTCATAGCCGATACAACTGCTCCCCACAGAGAAAATATAATGGATGAAAGGGATATAGTCTAGAGAGTATTAACTCCATAACCGTTGCGTAATGATGTCATATCTACCTTTGATGTATTCTGAGGGAAAGAAGAGATTGAACAAATCATTTCTATGTCCATGAAGATAATAATGTAAATCCTAAGCCGATTTGTCAAATGGAGCTATTAATAATGAATGAATAACGAATGAATGCATTAATGAATTGATTGTCAAAATAAAAAACTGAGGTAATTTCAGGGTAATTTGTACCATGAACAAATTACGAACTGGCAGATCGCGCTATTACATGTCTTGACTCTATACATGTGTATTTCTCCACCCACACCCGACCTGATCATGAAGACGTGATACAGATCTCGTTTACCAGCTTTAAAAACGTCAGTGATAGTTGTCGGTTTACTTTTGATACGGTTACCTCTGCGACATATTATAATGTACATCAAGACAGCATCTTATCTCCTTGGTCCCGGCAAGGTGAAGATGAAGACATACCGGGGTGATTATCTTTCAGCATTGACGACACATGATCCATTATGCATTATGATATGAGGATTATTCAACATTTTTTTCAACATGTTTAATCAGAAATCAATATAGCGAGAAAGACTATAATCAACGGTATAGACAGAGAGGATATATACAGAAGAAGATATAGAAAAGGAGAAAGAGGGGTTAGATGTATTAGAAGAGAGAGAGACAGAGACAGAGACAAACAGACAGAGACAGAGACATACAGAAAGAGACATACAGAGAAAGACAGAGAGAGACAGACATACATATCCAGACATACAGACAGATCGAGACAGACACTGAAAGACAAAGACAGAGATACGGGAAGGAAGGAAGATACGAGACAAAGAGAGAGGGAGAGAGGGGAGGGAAAGGGGGTATAGATACAGAGAGAGAGAGAGAGAGAGAGAGGGTGGGGTGTGCAATTACTGATAATGCACTGTTGCGCAATACATTTTAAATACATGCCTAGAAGGTTACAGGCAGTCACATTTAACCAGAAAACAAAATAATCATTTATTTTTGCCAGGCGGATGTATCCAACAATGCAATGCACGGTTCAAAAGATATAATAATTTATGCCAAGCAGCAACATGCACTTGGCTCATAAAGTTATACTGAAAAAAGGTGTTTCCCCCATTGCGTTTGTATGTTTTTGTGTGGCTAATTTTGTAGTTACTGGCACAAATATAACCTCATGATGTTCATCCTGTCAATTCAAATCACAACGTTACTCAGATACATTAGCATTTACAACGTGTTCAATATATATTTTCATCTACTGGTATAGGTCATAATATTTACGTCATCCATGCACTCTATGTGTGTATATTGAATAAATGTTTTGTTTCAAGTTCAATTTCCATTCCATCATGCCCACTAAACTCGGTAAATTGACAACGAAAACATAGAAATGCCAAGAAAAAGGGGTTAGAATTTATTATTTTAAAGGGAAGGTTGCGTTCTGGGAAAGGAAGAAAAAAATTCGGGTCGAACATGTGTATGTAGTCCCATATACATGTGATGTAAATAAAATAACTATTAATGTAAAAAAGACTAAATTCATGATCATTAAGCCGAGAAGGAAAAGAATAAATGTCAATGGCTTAGTTCATCTAAAAGATGTTCCAGTTGATGAAGTGAACACTGCGCTTTTTGTTGGAATATATATCGACAGACATTTGAGTTGGGGTAAACATATTAATAATCTTTGCATCATGCTTCGTAAGAAAGTAGGAATTTTATTCAGACTAAGACACTTTGTACCGAAAAGAGTACTCCTATTACTTTACCATTCCTTTTTACAATCCCATATATCTTACGGCCTTGAAGTCTGGGGGTCTGCGCCTACAAGGTTAATTAACAAAATTGTCATCTTACAAAAGATGGCGATACGAGCAATAACTTTTAGTAGCAGATTGACCCCTTCATCACCCTTGTTTCATTCTTTGGCTGTTTTAGATGTTTTTAAGCTGTACAAACATTTGGTAGCAACTTTCATTTTCAAATTAATAAGAAGACAGTTACCACACTCAGTGTATGAATACTTCAAGTGTTTTGAAAATTGTTATGATACGAGACAAAAAGGAAACAAGTTTCTTATTCCTAAAGTAAGGACTGAACATGGTAAGACATCAGTTGCATTTATGGGGTCTAAAATATGGAATGCCTTACCCCTAGAAATGAAAAGTATCAATACTGCAAAGCATTTTAAGTACATGCATAACAAATACTTGTTATATAATTATGTGTAGATTTTATTTTTATATTGATTTGCCACTTGTTTGTTTACTTTTATGCCGTTTTAAGTTCTCAGTCTGCTATAAATATCCTAATTCATCAATTATTTAGTATAGGTGTGAAGTAGCCTCATTTTAATAGACGTACAGTAGGTAATAGTTTCGATTAGAACTGTTTTTGTTTGATTGCACTTGAGTCTTGACATGTAATTATAGGATTTTTTGGTTGATTACAATTAAGTCTTGACATACTATAATATTTAGCTTGATGTATACGCAAACAATCTATAGTACTTATTTTGTATAAAGCCCTACTAGCTTTCTTGCTATTTCTGTAGGGTCCTTTTACCAACCTAGTTATGTCATATTATTGTATGTTGTAACTTGTTACTCTATTGTAACCTTGTTTGTTGTTGGTAATAAAGTCATTCATTCATATACATATTTATGTGTGTAGTGCGTGTGACTCTCAGCGGTTGAGTCAATTTCTTCTCGTTTGGTGATTGCAAAACCTTACAGCATACACCAATTCTTATGTACTATAATTATCAACCTTTCCCAATTGCTATCGCTTGACCATCTACACTCTACATTACCTCTAAATACTCTAAAGATAAATAATTTCGCCTGAAACTTTGAAATATCTTTCCGGACTAATCTATTATTGTTGTTTGCACATAATATCATCTTGTAAGTCAATATGGTAGTAATCAAACTTTCATGAATAGTCCATTTTTTAATATAGGTTTTTTTTTTCAATTCTGCAAAATTATCATAAGGACGATCCCTAAATTTTTTGAAAGGATTTGTTTTAATCATTTAACTATTTTTATGTTTTGTTTTACAGTTGTTATTTTTGTGAGCGGGGGAGGGGGGGGGGGGGGGGCTTTTTCCATTTACAAGATATTGCCCTGTACGATGCATGTATGATGCCTGTACATTGGACTCCAGATTATAGAAATTGATACATATAATTATCTATTTGTTCCAATTCAGGGAATAGAGGGCATATATTTTTATTACGTCACATTACATTTACAAACGAAAGGAGGTAAAATACGGAGAACACCAGTAAATTGTATATCTGAGAAACACTGTGATGTTGATATTAGCAATGACTCACCTCTTGATGGACCTCTGCTCACGTCAGCAATTATTCTACAATATTAATCACCGGAAAACATTCAAGCTTTATGTGCTGAGTAGGATGGGTAACATGCCTTCACTAAACCTTTAATCTGCTGTAAAATTGTCAATCCTCCTTCAGTATTAAGTAATTACATGTACATCAATGGATGCGTATGAAAGCATTCATGACATTTCGGTTATCATGTTGTTGCTTTTCTCTTATTTCTGACATAGAAAAATACTGAAGTGTTGTAGCTCTGAGATGGTTATTCTAAGCCAAGTAACGATCAAAGCGAGATAAAGGTGGAAGGATGCGCCTTCTAGAAACTGCCTGAATTATCAAGAGGAAACAAACCTTGAATAAATGAAATAAAACAAAAACTATAACAACCATCCCTGCATAAAATTGACATTTCCAGGTGCCTCTTAGCTTTGGTATGAAACTTTGGCTCAGTTGGGCACAATAAGGGGCCACATTCTCCTTTTGTACTCAATGTGTTGCTCAATGTGTTGCTCTCTCTCTCTCTCTCTCTCCATTATCATCTACTCACACCCATTTCTTTATGAAACAGTACTAATGAAGATTTACACATCCCCAGCTTAATTAATTATTCAAATTCAAGTTAGAAAGTCGAGAATAAGTTCTTCTAACCTAACCGGTGCTACATTATTATAAGCTACTGAAATCCTTGCATCTGATTGGCTGACAAAACGCTTGATGAAACGCTCCCCGGGGTTGAAGTTTAGAATTCGGTTAGTTTACAAAATTGGAAAACACGAAGCAATAATTATTGTTGCGGGAACATGTGTCGTATACAACCACACAATCAGTATACATGGCACAAATAATTATCATCGATCAGATGAATCTTTTCAGTAATTGAAATCTCTAAGTCATCAATAACCTAGCAGACAAAGAAGGTTCAACATAATTAGTCACTCACAACCAAGGTGATACACAATCATTATTACTAGTAGTGTGTTCCAAGGACACTCTTGAGAAAGTAATGTCGTATAATGATAAAATTTTTCCACATTCACCGCCGATATCCGCCCACTTCAGGCGCCCAGGGGGCTTGCTCCAAAATACATGTATAATACTTACTATATAATTCAGTTGAATTCCGGAGATGCACTACTCGTGGTATATTTACACGCTAATACAAAAATGAAATCGTTCCAAGAAGTAATTATCCACAGTGTTCGATCATTCAGGTCATCAAAAGGTTAGCTTTTCCAATTGAAGAGATGCATGGGTCTTGAGAGATTTTTGAATAGATTCCGAAGTGAGAGCTGTGCGGATAATGCCATGCATCTTTTATCTCATGGGGAAAAATTACATTCATTATTTCTGCAATGTAACAAACCATGTGACGTTTGCTATTTCTACATTACTTTTTATGGTAACCATGGTAACAGAACATTCATTGAGTCGCGGAAGTCCAATCGAAAAGAGTTGTCTATCGAATGCGCCAAGGCAGCGAGCGAAAAGGTTAGTTTCCGATTTGAAGTTTTAGAGAAGCACGGTCACAATGGTCATTGCTTTATTAGTACATTTTGAAGACATTCCGGTATTTTTCAGGCAGCGTGCGCAAATTACGATTGTTTCCAACGAATTATGAGATGGGGCATGAGTATAGCTGGGTGAAATCGTACTGAAAATAATGATGTTTATGTCAACGCACAAAGCTCGTAATCCCAAATATTTCAATCAAACACTTGTCCAGGAGAATTATCTATGTAAATAAACTGCAAAATTTGTTGACATGGTAAAATGGTAAAAGATGATTATTAAAAAAAAAAAAGAATATCAGCGCGCTGACATCGAGGCCCCTATTACCATAATGATTGTTAATCCTACAAAACTACAGAAACTTTCATTTTTTTTTAAACTTCAGTTTTTGGAATAATCCTAGAGCCCTGGCTCACCCAAGGATCTGCAACATAATATCGTCCGTTGAGAACAAGAAGGACAATTAATACTTCGTCAAGTAGCTATCAGACAAGTCCAGGGCTTTTGATCATTAAATTTTGGGGTCCAATACGTTACCCCCAAAAAGAAAAGCAAGAGCAAGGAAAAAAAAGGAAAAAGAAAAGAGTAAGAACATGAAAAGAACGTATTCCACAGCGGACATCCACCAATCAATGGCCCTGTTTGATGACATCCATCGAGTAAGACGGACGCCCCTCCCCATTTATTATGCCAGAGTCCCCAAATGTTTGATTCTAATTTACTCCACTGACTAAAGCTTGGTAGAAACAATCGAAGCGAGATAGAAATGAACCGATGCGCCGTCTCGAAACTGCTTGGCATGTCAAGAGATATACAGTGCGTATCAAAAGAGAAAGTATACCCAACTTTGGTAGCTTCTAATTAAAAAGTTATAACCTCTATGAACTTGAGATTTATTTCATCGTAAAGAGCAACTTATATTCTATTTAATGATACTGTGCTACCACAAATGACTGAGCAGTAGGCTTTTCAAAAAGTATTGCCAAAATCTTCATGTACTGCAAGTTTGGGCTGAAGCAGCGAGCGTGAGTCAAACCAATAATGCATTAGTTACTTCAGTAAAAAATGCTGAGTTTTTATCAATTGTTTGTGTGCATTTTAATAGAAAATGTGTTAAAGTCAACTCAAACTCAAGAAAGGGCTTATTACAAGCTAAATTTATGACATTTTATTTGCCTGGATAACACAATCTTGGCTTCATCTGTATTCCTTTTTTAAGGTAAGCCTTTTACCGAGTCATTCAAATGGACATTTATTTGGGAAGCTATCTTTTTTCTGCAAGTCTACTATCAATTACATTGGTAATTCTCAGCACACATATCCTTCCTTTTCTTCTTTTAAGTCTTCAAGGTCAGTAAACCTTTGAGTTCATGTGAACACCGTGAGCACCTTATTAAGGTGAAACGGTGCAATGGACAAATGAGCAGAGAGTTTTTAGTTATCACGAGACAAGAAGTTAGAAGGCTGTTAAAATAAATTGAACAATATCATATGGATTGAAATAAGGTCATTTGAAAGCTTAGAAACACTGGCTCACTTTAAACAATGAAGTATTGAAGTACAAAGGATAATTCAACTTTTAAAATGATTTTAGACTGAAGCAACACATTCATATGGCTTGACCCACATTAGCTGCATCAGCCCAAACTTGGAACAAGGAGATTTTGAGAACACTTTTTAAAAACCCTGGTGCTCAGTCACCCATGGCAGCAATGCCATGAATGAGGTACCACTGGACAGACAGCAAGTTATGGCCCAGTCACAATGTCGGCGATCTGTCGGGGATTAGTTTTGGCCGGGGGTCGTCGTAGAAAATAAAGAATCCTTGAACAATCCTAGCAATAATCCTAATAAAAGTGGAGCAGTCACATTGTCTGAGATTTTTTCAAGGATTTTGACCCGGTTTTGTCGAAAAATCGTGGGATTAGCCTCCGATCGCCTCCGATTGCATCGGAGGGGATCGGAGACGATATCTGCGAGCGTCTTTTCTTTTAAAATCTTCTGTCACAGCCTCCTGCAGCAAGAGCGTCTCAAACTTTTAGCGTTCCGGTCGGAGGCGCCCTTATATACACGGCGATTTACTACGATTCCACCGTACGATTCGTCGGAGACGATCACAGAAAGCGTACGAATCGTCGCAGGGCGCCTCCGATTCAGTCGGAGGGCGCCGGAGACTACTCGCAGACATTGAATCTCAACCTGAATTTCCAATCCCACACAGAATCTTGCGACTAGTCTCAGATTATTCGGAGGACGCCTCCTATTAATCGGAGGGCATCGTAGGTCATCGGAGATTATGTCTGGGATGCCCAAAATGGGTGAAAAATCTTGCGAGCAATCTTAAAATTTTAAGTTCAAAGTTGGGGGCCGCGACGGGTGTGGCGATGCCTAAAAAATCTGCGACAAGCCGCAGGCGTCCGGAGAGCGCCTCCGACGGGTGCAAAATCGTGAGATCTGTCTCAAGATTTTGTTAAAATTTCCCGGGTTTTACCCATCGCCGACGCATCGCAACTGATTTGTGACTGGCCCATTACTCTTCACCATGAAATACATTTCAAAGTCGCATCGGTTATAAAATATTAATTAGAAGCTATCAAAGTTGGGTATACTTTTTGGATGCGCACTGTATAGAGAGAAAAAAACCCTTGACAAAACAAAAGCGTATATATACACAAAAGAATATAACAATAATCCCTCTTAATGTATGTATGACAAAAAAGACCATAATATACATCTATTTCATCTTAAGTGAGTACTTATACAATCATTATTTCTACATTACCGTTCGCTGTTTATATATTACTTCTTATTTTAGCCATGGCAATGGAACACAAAATTATGTCGCGTAATAAGTCTTAATAAGTCCTATATCTTTTCAACTGAACCCCTCGGTAGAACAGCTGCAATGGCACAGCTGAGCAGGGCGATCCTTCCAATATTACTTTCTCATGTTATCATGTATGTTATTATATGTATATTTTTTCTTTTATATTTGGGACAAAATGTAAATAAAATTAAAACAAATAAAAAATAATTAAAAAGAGTCAATAATTATAATCTGGTACATCTGGGTTTTTTTAGAGTGCTGACAATGAAATGTTAGTTTCAAATATCTCAAGACAAGATTACTAGCAGTCATTTTATTAAACGTTTTATGTTATTTTTGTTGTTTATTTTCTCTTTTTTTTACCTTTTTTGAGGAGTTCAGGCAACCTGCCAAAGTCAATATTATTACGCAGAGTATTATTATGACATAAATAACGAGTTGCATGCGGGGTGTAGATGGGTAATACAAGAAAATTATATATATATATATATATATTCATTAGATGTTTATGTTGGTAATATCAATATTTTTACAAAGACTTATCCAGGATGAAAAAGTATCTCTGTAAACGAACTGAAAAGTTTGTTAACATTATACAATAATAATAGAAGACATTTTAATTAAATAGGCTACCTTCAAAAGAAGCAAACTGTCTGTTATCAGTTATCGAGGTATACCTTTTCTATTACGATTGATAGTCATCCAATATTAATATAGCTTTCATCCATAATTTCAGTTTTAATCATCGTAGCTTTGTCTCACCCAAGGATCTTCAACATAATTTCGTCTGTTGAGAAGCAGAAGGACAGTAATTCTTTCAATCTGTTTAATATCTTTCTATTTTCAATATATAGCTAATGCCCTTCTGGCTCATAACAGTCGATTTGTTCGGGGGGGGGGGGGGGCTTCAAAAGCCTCCAAAGAGTAATCAAATAAATATCAAATAATCAGAACGGTCCAAGTTATTTGGTCATTCGTTTGGTGTCCAATACATTACAATCATAAAGTTATGGGTATAAATTGGGCATAAATTGACATCAAAGTAAGTATCATTTATCATGAAAGCTGGTCTGATCCATGTTTTATTAATTAACCCATAACCATGACAACAGTTCAAAGGTTTGTGTAAGGTCTACATAACTCAGGTAGCCCTCCTCAAATTGGCAACAGTTCTTCTTATTTTCCACTCCTAAATAGTTTGAAAAATAAAATGTATATCATATGAACTAATGTGAATGAAGATTACTAAATCTAACAAAAATGCAAATTTGTAAAAAAAAAATAGCTGCGTTGCCAATTTGGAAACTTTAATGATTATTTACAATCAAACCGTTCTTATTACAGGGATACGCCACCAAGCGGCCGTGGGAAAAGTCAGGATTGCGTAAGCCCAATTCACTCGTACACAAAGTTAGTGCATCGAACGCGTCCGTCGCACGAGAGCTCGAGCTCAGGCGGAGCGTATATGTTGCGCGGCGACCGGTGATCAGGTAACGATCACGGCGCCCTCTCGCGACATAAAAACGTCCACAGTCTGCGGTTGAGTATCCCTTTAATGATCGACACAATGCATTCGTCTATCATTCATTTAAAACAGCACTGAATAACAGTGTCCTTTAGGAATCGGGAAAATGTCCCTCAACAAATGAACTAATACCATAAAGAAACTTGAAACGTCTATTTCCATGTGGATAATTATTATTACTATATACTCAAGTACCTCCGGATGCACTTGTTACAAGTATTATCTTAGTGTTCCTTGTATCAGGATATAGGATCCAGTATTATCTGAAAATGGAGTGGGCGAAATCTTTATATTTTATTTCTTTTTTCTTTTTTTTTTTTTTGTTTTGTTTTACTATGTCTGAACATATTACTACGTTTTCTTCTAGTAGAATCACATCCAACCGGTTTTACAGTTCACAAAACAGTAAAAACAAATGTCTCTATATTTATCATCATCATCATCATCATCATCATCATTATGAAAATGATAATAGCAATAGCAGCAGTAGTAGTAGCAGTAGTAATGATAACACTACAAGTTACAATGATAATTATAATGATAAAAATAATAAAAATGATAATATTATTAATAATAGTAGTAGTAATAATAATAATAATAATAATAATGATAGTAATTAATAAGTATTCAAAATGCTTTTGCCCACCTCCCAAGATTAACATTCCTTATATAATAAATCGTCAAGAAAGCGATTAGCGCTCAAATTTTTAAGGAAAGTCTACCCAATTTTTCTTCAACTGGGTGGAGGGTGGCAAATGTACATTAATGTCTTTCCAAATGATGGCTGGGATTTAGAACCCCGTATATGGTCCATAGTCCGGTGACTCTGATATCCACCAGACCACAACGTTCATTTACAGTTTAACATTATAATACTGTGGGGATTTCCATGTCGGCAGGGAATATGATAAGCATATCCATATCATCGTATCTTTCGATTGCTTATTAATGTCATCTTACAATAACCATTATGAATTTCCTGTCCACTTAATGCGAGTACCAAAAGAAGAAAAAGGGAATAAGATCCCAGGTACTCGATAAACGTATCCTATCATGTAATTATATATTTATTAGCAAGCCGTGTGAATGTCACTAACGCAAACACTGTATATCCCAAACTAGTTTCCATGACATCTTGTCACGAAATCCCCTTATAACGTTAACCTGTTACGTGCTGTCAAAATGATCACTCTCTTTTATTATAAGGAAATGACATTCGAGACCAACCTCCCGTGTATAGCTTATTCCAAAACCAACATGTAGTAATTGGAAGTACGTGCTTGTTAATTTCTTTTCATTTCTTTTTTAAATCTTTTTTTCTCTCTCTCTCTCTCTTTGAATTTGAAAGTCATCTTTTTTCTTTTCTTTCTTTCTTTTTTTATTTTGCATTCTTTAGTTATTGTTTGTACACATATTCAATGTTTCTTTTTGACAAAGATACGTCACACTGTACTTCATACACGGCTTTGTTCAAGTCAGAAGGGCGTTAACTACATGTTGAAGTATTGAGTTAACGCCCTTTTGGCTCTCAGCAGACTCTTCGTTTCATCCCAATCCTTTAAACTGAAATCATTTCTACCTAAGGTTAATTACTTAAGCCAATGATGGATATGAGTATCATTAATGGTCGTTTCATTTTAATGATCCCTAATGGATTCCTTAAACTAAATGATAATGGTGAGTAAGTACATTTCTTGAAGTAGGTAAGCTGGCATAAACTAGCTCCTTTATACTAGAAACCGGCCATGTACGTTAGATCTAATTTTGTGAGAGTGAAAAGAACTTTATTCTTAACATGCTTAACCCATTGACAACTGCATTCTTTAACTATCATAGGCCGCTTAATACAGAAGTCATCCGGGGAGCGTTTCATCAAGCGTTTTGTCAGTGATTTTTACCGACAACTGTTATAAGCTACTGAAATTCTTGCATCTGATTGGCTGAGAGCAAATTTGTCGGTAAAAATCACTGACAAAACGCTTGATGAAACGCTCCCCGGTTCCCGTAGTCTATGGGTTCGTTGTTTCTTTGAACCTGATGAAAACATAAACGTGATAAAATAATTAGCTGTCATGATCAAAAGCTCAAGAACCTTACGAGAAAGAAAGATATAATCTTAAAATACAATCTTGAATATGGGAGACTACAATATAGAAATAGATTACATGTAACAATGTTACAAAAATCTTCGAAACTATCTCCATACATCTGAAAACTTACAACGTAACGTAAGTTCCACGTGATAAAATTAGAAATGATTTACGATACGGACGGTGAGCAAATTTCATGCCCGACCTTACACTATTGTGGATAACGCCCATTATAATCAATAATAATAACAATAATAATAATAATAATAATAATAATTACTGTTAGGGCTATCTTTAGAGCGCTTTTCAGTTAAAACTAGAAAGGCCGTCAAAGGCGGCAGACCCACGCCTTAACCCAATAGGTTTTGTTTTGTTGCGATTATTTTTGTAAGCAGTAGCCATTCAAAGGGGATAACAAGAGGCACATCTCCCCCCCCCCCCCAAAAAAAAAAAAAAAAAAAAAAAAAAATTGCCATAATCCAGGTCATAGCTTTGTGTGTCCCCACCCTTGAAAAAATTCTTCTGAAAAAGATATTTTATTATTGAAACATCCCTCCCCTAAAAGTAATTGATTAGACATGTCAGAGAGCGTGGCGTGATGAGAAAAAAAATGTTAGCAATTTGTATTCAGTGTTCAGTGACATGTCAGTGTGTTAGTAAATGTATTCATGTTCTATCTTTACATTGCAATTCGGGTTGTTGTTTTGTTTTCATCGGGCTTGGATAAAATAAATATGACGACAAAAGAAGTTGGATCTCGACTTCAAAATGACGTGCATGCGAGGAACAGAGCTTATTCACTCATTACTACAGTCAACCCCAGGGCACTTCGCGACAGTGCTGTGTAATACGTACACAGCGATCAACCACTCACTCAGATCAACACACGCGAGTGCGATAGACACTCACGTCGAAGAAACTCACCAGATTTTCACCGAAAACAATTAAAATCACGTACTACACGTCCACCAGGATAAAATAAATCACAAAAACTTCCACAACAAAGTGGAAAGAACCGGGGAAAATAAACAGAAATGCACAGAAGATAAGAAATAGAGGAGAAATTAGACGTGCTAGGCTATACGAATACCGTATACCTAGCCGCTTTCGATTTCGCATCGACATCGAGAGTACAGTTCGAGTGCAAAAAATCCCTTGTTGCTGGGATACGTTTCTTTGAATATTCATTGCAGGCTCGTACGGATTTGAAGTGAAATGGCAAATAATGGGTCTAAAAGTCTTCTAAAATTCATAAACCTGAAATAGACTTTTGGTGAGAAGAAGTAATGAATGTTTTGATTGGCCCAAATATTTCTGCATCTGCAGGCGAAGTTTGGGGTCATCAATCTTTCTAGTTTCTTTCCTGTCACTCTCTGAACTGAAGTTCCTATACTTTACTACAGGGTCAAAAGTTCAAGGTCACACAGAATGTGCAGGGGTCAACCAATCATCACCAAAATCTAATCGATTCTTTCCTGTCACTTTCTGAACATTCCCTGAAAATTTGGTGCAAATCCGTTCACCCGTTCTCTTGTTATCTTGTACACAAACAAACAAACAAACAAACAAACAAACAAACAAACAAACAAAAAACAAACAAACAAACAAACATACGGAGCCCTTTACATAACCCTGCCGATTTCATCGGCGTGGGTAATAACTGCACAAAGCTGTAAACCATTACAATACTTTACAATGTATCATTATCACCCAATTACACACACCTGTAATCCAGCTAACAATGGAGGTTATACACTGATTCAGCGGACCCAGGTTCGAGACTGAGTCACGTCTTTCGTACGATGAGGTTAAAAGGTCGGTCCCCAGACGTAAATAATCATATCTGATTGATACACGTCTGTAAAAACCCAATTACGCACACACGCGCACAGAGTTTAATAGGGTACCCATACATATCTGGGTGGTGAGTGGCAAAAATGGATTATGTCTCATTAATTTCAATGTAATGACCATCAAGCCTTTCAAAGTGTCAGGTGAAGTGGCGGATCCAGGATTATCTGCCCTTCGGTAGGGGAAGCAAAGGCCCCCGAATATGGAAGGTTATCACATATTGCTTCTACTACCCTAAACTTTTCGACTCGCAACAAATAAGTGGAGTTTATTACTCCTTTTTTCAATTAACTCTTTATTCTAAAATTCTTTGAAAATCATACGAAACAGTCAGGGGGCACATTCTCCTTTTGTATTTAGTGTCTACATAAGGTATGCCAGATCGGGTTTTGCCAGGAGGGGTACGTCTTCGATGTGCCCCCTCCCCAGGGTCCTCCAATGACGTGGTTCACCCGTATGGTTTATGACCGATTGGCCTCGTGATCTCAACCGATGCGTGACTCATTAAACCGACGTCGTATTGTAATTTACAGTACTACAGGTTTCACTGACAATATAAGTCAGTGGGAAGTTGTTCATGATTATAAATCATGGTAAAGAAATGCCTTGACTCTCATAAGGACGAATACAAACATGCACTGAAATCTAAAATAACATATGCAGAGAAAAGTATCAAAGTATCGTATAACCAGTTTTGTTTGCATTATATCATTGTCAATGAACGCTTTAATATCATGAATCCCTTTAAAATGCAGGGTAAAAAATTGTCCATTAATGAGGGCAGTCATGACTTGTATCTGACCGTGGCCATACCTACTCGATCTGACAAATAATATTTCGGGCAAATTTATGCCCGACTTGGGTAAAGCTTTCCCAAACGAGATCACTATTAATACAAATTATGCCCCCCCCCCAAAAAAAAAAGTCACCGAAGTTGCCTATAAGTTGGTGGGACACATAACTACCCTCACGTAAAAGATAATGTTCTTACAATTATTTTACGGTGTACAGGCATGCAATAAATCACTACATGAGTAAATATAATGGAGACGAAATTAATTATAATTATCAACATTCTCATTTTGGAAAGAACAGATAAAGGAGCGTTCAAAACTTATATTGGTCCATCGATAATCGAGTCATAATCATTAATATGACTGTATTTATTCGAAAGTGTCTGACTAATTGGCGATAATGTTAAGACCATCTACTTTGAAAGACTGCTATAAAAAAAGATTAATCAGTGTTTGTGTTTCATTCCTTAGAAAATGTCTCGAAATAGCGCGGTAATCTATCTTCTTGTGAAGTTAGTTGACAAAAGATATTCCCAATTCTATTCCAATCTCAGTCTAATTCGTTTCCTTCCAGAAATCTAATGATTTATCACTGTATAAGATCTATATTGATTTTAAGAATACGAATAATTGATTCAAAACTACATGATACCATTGGAAACTAATATATATATATATATATACATGGTTATTTTTCAACGGATTTTATAACAGATATTTACCGACGATATTTTCGTAAAAAACATTAATTACGAGGATACCAAATACTTTGTGTATATATATATATACACAAAGTACCAAATACTTTGTGTATATATATATATATATACACACACAAATAAAATATATATATATACACAAATATATAAATATATATATATATATATATATATATATATATATATATATATGTATGTTCTTATTTATATTTTGTTATGAGTTTATTTTCATGATTTTGTTGACTATTATTGTTACTTATATTTCTATCAGGGCCTCATGAAGACCACCGCTATTGGTGATAATGAGTCATCCTGTCTGAATATCAGAAATGAATAAATAAATAAATACATAAATAAATTAGACTACTTCAGGAAATGATAATGAACGGATGAGTTCAAGCCAATATAATAATCACATCACTCATGGAAATAGTGTGATGTACAGGATTGAAAAACGAAAATACAAACAGCGGATAAGTATAGTCAAATAAAGAAAAAATGGTGCGATTATACCGTTATCTTTATCATGTAGCCTTCCATAATTATCAAACACCTGTCCAGGTTCATCTCATGTGGTAGAGATCTATGGTTCATCCCCAACAGTTGTAACAGGAGATATTGGAGAAAAAACCAAGAAAAAAAAAGAAACCTGACAAAACACAAAATACATACAAGCAGAACAGTTTGTTTCTGTTTTTTTTTAAACACGCGAATCCCTATAAGAAGTCATCTGGCATGACAAAGAAAACGAAATCTGAACAGCACTGCTTTTAATCTGATTGATGTAATTATTAAAACAAATATATTAAGTTAGAACTGTTTTTTTTTTTTGCTTTTACTTACCGGAGTCACCATCAAGTCTGTTACATTAAATACTACATCGAAGCCATCAGAAGAACGGTTGGATTGAAATCCGTAATACATTGCTGTAACAATCTTAACGTCGAAGTTTTGCTCAATAAATGCTTAATTTTACAATGCGGATGAATTTAACGTCGGCATTGTCAAGACATGGAACGGGCAGGATGTCGCCTTAGCCGTATTTGTCCCAAGAGTTTAATTTTGTGTTGGTTTTCAAAAATACACAAATTAACGAAGACGGAGTCTCGGCCAAAACGCTTTGCTGATAATTGCATCATCATCGAGATGCTAATGGTCGAAATCAAGTCATCCGAAAATACAGAACAATCGTTCTCTTAAAGCGTCAAAGCCGAGTCAAAGTTGGTGAATGCAGAGTAATAGCGATTTGGATAAATGAATGGGACGCATAGTAATTATCCCATCATGTCCATGGTGATCTGATCCGATAGCATCGCGGACTTGGCGGGAAAGATATCGTCGTCTGCAGACTCCTTATTGTTTTATATGCATGGCACTCACAACAGTCATGAGCACGATTAAATATACTGTAATTACAAATAATTATGTACGCCCTCTTTCCTGTACTCCTTGCTGCGATAATGACGATGTTATCGGGATTGTCTATATAACAACGTTTAAATGTTCTCAGCTCCACCTACCTCCTGCCCCGGCCACCAGTTAGCTAGTGTACTAGAGAGTATAAGTGGAACACGACAAGGTAACTTGAAATGAGCTTTCCGCAGGGCAGACATTGAAACTGAGAGATAATGGTTAAACAAAGAATAATAATATGTAATTATGTAGTTATTTTACGTGAATGCATATTTCTCTCATTACAAAAAGGGGAGAAAAATTACAGAAGAACATCATGAAGAATAAAACGTGAATACGATGGGCGTAGGACACAGAAGAAAAAGATTTTCATACAAGAGATGATGAAGGATTTTTTTTTTCTTGCAGCCTGTTTTGAATTTTCACTACGATATAGGTAAACCGATACAATTGTAAAGTGCATAGTAGAATTAATTATCAAGCATTAATAGAAAGGGGAATTAAAGGCTAAGTCCACAGTGGTAATTGGTTGATTTGAATAAAAGCAGACAAATGAAACAAACAGCGTAGTGAAAGTTTGATCAAATTCAGACAAGAAATAAGATAGTTGTGAATTTTTAAAGTTTTAATCAATCCAACACAAATTGGCAACTCGACGTATCTTGCGAGCTCCTCTCGCATTTAGTCTGTTCAGAAGATTTTACAAATTGTCATTTTCTTAGTTGTTGATGAAGGTTTACATTTGTTTAATCCAGGTTTTATGTAAAAAAAATATGTGCAATGATTACATCTACGTCGCATGTATGATTAAATATTTTTTTAGGAAAAAGTGGTGTTTTGTATTTCTTAGTACACATGGGAAGTGGAGCTCGCATGATACGGCACGGAGTTGAAAAGTATAAGATACCGAAGTAAAAGTCAGCATGATATAGGATGACATTTTTGACACAACTATATACTGACGATGATATACCCAGTATGTTTACTAAATTAAATATCAAATATAAACCTCTGATAGTTTGTTGCATTACTGTGTAAATGTTTTCTTTTGCTCAGTTTTGACAGCAATTTTTTTTAGCTGAACACTTTTGATTTATACAGGGCTCTGTGGTATATCAGGTTTTGTTTCCTTTTATTTTTTAAATCTTTTATTTTTCGTCTTCTTTTTTTTTCTTCATTACTGAACGGACCACCCTAAATAAAGATGCTAAATTAACAAAATAAACACATTTTTCCTTGATCAGGGTTGTACCACTAACAACGAATTGTCATGACGTTTGATTGAACTTAATTATTATATAATTTCTTCCATAGATTTTCTTCTTTCAATTTTGTTTTTGTTTTTTTGTTTAATTGTGAACGATGATGCAAAAAATATCAGAACAACTTATGGACAGCGAGATTATCGAAGTAATGAACATTCTGTGAAATATACGCCATTCGTTCCACACAGACATAGCACGATAGAAACTACTTTCGAAAAATAAATTCAAGACAATTTCAATAGCCCTGTCTATCACCTTTAGAAAAAGTGGCGGATCCAGGGGGGCACAGGGGGCACGTGCCCCCCGCCCCCCCGGCCAAAAAAGTTGTTTTTGCTTGGTTTTTTTTGCTTGTCAGGGAATTCTGGAGGGAAACTGGACCCCATAACCCAAAACCCCCCCCCCCCCCCCCACTGAGCGAATTTTGAAGGTCTGACGAAAACAAAATTATTATCGACACCCCCCCCTCCCCCCGCACTGAGCGACTTTTCGAGAAGCTGGCGAGACCAAAAAAATACGGTCTAACTTTTCCAAAAGTTGACAAACCTTCATCCCCCCCCCCCCCCCCCCCGTCGTGAAATCCTGGATCCGCCACTGAGAAATGTGCGAACATTATACTTCTATGGGCAGTACAATGGGCAGTACAATAGGCCTTTGAAATTGCCCTAGAGTTCATTTTTCGAAAGTATAGTTCTTACCGTGTTACATATAGAAAACAAAACAAGATCAATTAAAGAGGCATACTTCTATTTGAACACATTTAACTTTGTCATGTTTGTATTATTAACTTTCAACATTTTTATGCACAATCATTTAACGTCATTTCATTTCCCCTGAAATTTGTGAGATAGTACCTTCAAAATAATGAGCTAGATGATTTATTAACAGATCGTTGAGCAGAAATACTATAATTGGTTTAACTGGTCACAGTGGTGTATCCAGAAATTAGTAAACAGGGGGAGGGCGGCGGAATCATTCCCAAGCAGGGGGCGTCGAAATCTTTCCGAAGTCGGGGTAGGGTGGCAGAATCCTTCCCAGACGGGGGGAGGAGGAGGGGCGGGGGTATGGTTTTGGACATCCCCGCGTAAGTTGTATGTGTACTCTCTCTAAAAAATAAAATAGTGAATTTTCACTATATTTCCACTCCCCCGACAGTGACGTCAGGGATCACTTGTTTAGAAGTGAATATCGAGTGACTATAGGAGTGAATATCGAGTGACTATCGAGTGCTCTCTAAGAGGAAAAGAGTTGGGGTTTGAATCTAATTTCACTCCCCCAGGGAGTGACGTCAGCGATCGCTCGTTTTTTTTTTTTAGTTTTTTTTTTAGAGAGTCCATATGTATATAGGCCTTCAAACGAGGGGGGGGGGGGGGCTACCCGGATCTTGTCTAAGCTGGATACGCCATGCACTGGGAGGGAGAATAAAATGTCAAATAATAATAACGCACAATAATTCAAAGATTCGTCGCTGTCATAGTCATGATTAAGGAAGGATCAAATAGCATCATTAATCAGACATGAGATCTCGGCACAGAGCACATGCGTCTCTCAAAACGTTAACCTCATAAGATATCAAATACCAAATTACGTTTCCAGCTATAATATGTTAATCTATCGAGATACAAGCAGACCTAGATTCCTAGAGAAACATGTAGTAAAAGTACTAACAACTAATATTATTTTGGCATATGTATATGATGTATACGTTTATTGAATGATCTTCTTTTTGTTTGGAAAAGTAAACATAAAAGTGGCGATATTTAACGATGGCGATATTCGACTTAAAAAAGGCCTCCTTTTATTATATATATATACATATATATTCGTAAACATTCCTTTTTATATGCAAGTGATTCACAAAAAGGAAGCAAGTATATTTTTAAAAACATTTTAGATCAGAATGTATGATAGGTATGAATGCTAATCGATCTGCAATACCTTGCTAAAAGGCCACTGAACATATATTATTTAGTGTTAAACATTGAACGCCTTTTTTAAGTCACGTAATTCCTCTTCAGTCAGTAAAATACCCCGCCCACTTTCCGTATCATTACCTTTACTTTTTGAGCTTTATTTGAATAAAACGTTGAAAATACTTTTTCTTGGATAGACCTAATATTTGTTTAATTTCCTAAACATCAAACTTTTCACCTTGAACATACAGGAATAAAAGAAATTTCACTTCTGGGGAGCATTTCATCAAGCATTTTGTCGGTGATTTGTACCGACAAATTTGCTCTCAGCCAATCAGATGCAAGGATTTCAGTAGCTTATAACAGTTGTCGGTAAAAATCACTGACAAAACACTTGATGAAACGCTCCCCTGAAGAGTTGGCTCGGCTATAATCGTGGTGTTTTTTAATGATTTGCCTTGGCTGTAATGTTCTTTGTTCGTTTGTTTCCATTGATTTGTTCTCTTTTTGTCTTAATTTTTTTCAGTTTTGTATAAGTCGCCTCGGCTATAATGAGTTTCTTGCGGGCAAGGATATATTCACGACACGCGAGAAGCCTCCTCCCGGCGATGCCTTGATAAGTATAGTTGTAATTATTATCTTTCAGTTAAAGGGCCCCTGCAACCAAATGCAACCCAAATGCAATTTTTTGCTGTTGATGTGCAGGGATGCATACAACTAATATTTTGTTATTCAAACATCTAAATATGTTGCATAGATATTTAAATATTTTTTGAAATAGTTTTCCAACCTCCTAAAGCTCCACCCTAAAAAATGCTCCAGATCTCATTCCTGCAATGACATCATATGTCAATCATCAGTTAGCTACACAAACATTCTACAATAGACAGTGGAATGTAAGTTCCCCCAGCTCAGCACATGCTCACAGTAGAATTGCATGCTTTCGAACAGTACCTCCTCATTACCATTCTTTTCCTGGTAATGCTACAGCATGTCTGACATAGCAACTACTATGTAGGCATTGCATGGTCTATAAGAACAGATGGTCATCTCTGGCAAAGCTACATACCACTGTCTCTCCTTAGCTCACTAATGATTGACAGATGATGTCATGTAGGAATGACATCTGGAACATTTTTTTAGGGTAGAGCTTATCATGTTTGAGAAAATATTAAAAAATATATGAAACATATTTAGATGTTTGAGTAACAAAATATGAGTTGTATGCATCCCTGCACATCAACATAAATCAACTTCCATTTGGGTTGCAGTGGACCTTTAAAGTACATGTAAGTCCATAAATGTAGATGGTTACTCTGTATGGAATAACACGTGAGAGAGGGAGGGAAAAAGAGAGGGAGAGAGAGGGAGAGAGAGAGAGGGGGGACGAGCAATAACAACTAAATATAAGCAAGTTTTGGGTCAAGTTTTCATCATTATGATGATTTCAAAACCTCGAAATGCACTATAATTTTTATTTACTATAATTATACATAATCTACACTTTAAAGCTAAAGACCACCATTATGATACAGGGGTAGCAGTACGTTTTGAAAGTTGGGGGTGAGCATGCCAAAGATCAGACTCATTTCTTTTCCCAATGCTGTGATATAAAACGTGAATTTTAAAAAAGGGGGTGTGCAATCACCACACCTTACCCCACCCCCGGTTCCACGGCCTCTTATGATATACATGTTATATGCAGAAAATAATAGGTCTAATATAATATGTTTTGTCCGTCTAATCTGAGATACTTATAGTAATTATTGTAATCTTCTTTTCTTGGAAAAGATCATAATATCCCTGGTGCTTTTCGTCAAAATTATTACAGTTCATTACCCCGATAAAGACGATTAGTCAGCATTAGCGGTCATTCTCAAATTAGATCATCAAATTATTGTTCCCTAATGGAAGGGGGCACTTCAGTGCTTAGTGCATGTGTTGAAGTAGCCTTTCATCAAGACGGTGTGCTAGGTTCTTCTTTGCTGCTCTACTCTTAGCTCTGTCGATCCTCGAAACGCACGGAAGTCCTCTGATTGCGAGAAGTGGACACACGCGTGCAGCTTGCCTGAGGATCGACAGAGTTAGTAGTAGAGCAGCAAAGAAAAGACCGAGCATGCCGCCATGATTAAAGGCTAGTGTTGAAGTGGATAATGATTATACGAAAGGAAATCTTCATTATGGGAATACTGTCCACTACAGCTGGACATTCAATTTCTAATTTGTTGAAGTGTAAATTTATAACGGAATCCCCAGATTAATGGAACAGTGAATGGGGTCCGCTCGCTTTTCATAAGGACAGATATTCATAGAAAAACCGCTATTCATTTAACACGCGTTATGAATAGCGGTCCTTATGAATGGAGGTCCTTATGAATAGCGAGGTAATTAGTCTATGGTGTGCCCGCTATTTAGAAGGACCGCTATTTATACAAAACCGCTATTCATTTAGTCACGCGTTATGGATAGCGGTCGTTATGAATAAGTGATCCTTATGAATAGCGGTCCTTATGACTAGCGAGGTTACCCCCAGTGAAATATGCCGCCACTGCAAGATAACCATATAGTGGTCTTCAGATACGTATTTATTCAACGTTAACTTCGCATGCAGAATCAGCACCCAACCCAATACAGAAATTCCTATATACATTTCATTTTTGCTAATGTTTGGGTATTACGTAAGTAAAAATATCAGCATTGTATAGCCATCATGCTTAATTTACGCATAATAATGCTATCTATATAAATTGTGTATCATCATTTGCTGGCCATTCGTAGTGGTTCATGGTAAGATGTTCCATGCGATCACATGGTTTGTTGATTATGTTGATTATGATAGCTTCCATTCCTCCAACAGTCCTTTGCATAACTCAGTCCAATCATTAGGAGTCTATTCCATTTTAACAATCATGTATTAAAAGAAAATAATCTTCGTAAATATAAATATAAAATCAATCGTTTCCTCGTTACGTTCTCAAAATGTACTTTTCTAATTCTAACAGAGTTCTGTACATCATCCATCTCAATAAATTTGAACTTAATAATTGGATACGGATCGAGGCACGTCCTGATTCATCCATTCCTATCACTGCCTATAGCACTCATTGGCGGATCACTGGAAGAAAAGTATGCATTTTGGAGGTCTGGCGATGTTTTTTTTTGTCCCCCCCCCCCCCCCACCCCACTGAGCGACTTTTCGAGAAGCTGGCAAGACCAAAAAAAATACGGGTCTACCTTTTCCAAAAGTTGACAAACCTGCATTTGTGTGCCCCCCCCCCCCCCCCTTATACTAAATCCTGGATCCGCCCCTGATAGCACTCACAGCTCCATGAAATCATACACAGTTTCGAATGAGTGGGCCCATAATACAGTTTCATCTCGAGTCTTCTACCAATCGTCTAATTACCTGGCGATATCAGGTATCATCATTAGACTGCCTATCCAATTATCTCCTGTGATGTCTCTATTGTCTTACGTAACACGATATCAACAGAAGGACTCTACAACGCTGTATATTGTCTAGGGATCATCAACCATTGAATGATTATGAATTCACAGAGAACAGTGCTACAATTATTAATTAGGTTAACCAAACATTTCAACAATGGAAATATAACTTCCCGAAATATCTTGTATTTTCTTAATTCAAAATCATATTTCATGTGCCTGGTCTTGGTGGGAGGGTATACATATTGCGATTTAGAAAATCGTTCATTCTTGTTATGATTTTAATAGGATTTGATTTTCTAAAATTTATGTCGGAAGCTGTGTATATATATATATATATATATATACATATACAAATACATATATATATATATTCAAATATACATATATATTATCGGGGGAGCGTTTCATCAAGCGTTTTGTCAGTGATTTATTACCGACAACTGTTATAAGCTACTGAAATCCTTGCATCTGATTGGCCGAGAGCATAGGCCGAGAGCAAATTTGTCGGTAAAAAAAATCACTGACAAAACGCTAGTTGAAACGCTCCCCGGGAGTATTTGATCACAACTCCAGCGGATATGTTGCATCAGTGGACCCTATTTCATAAAGCTTTTTATTCATAACAAATTGCAGTAAGCATGACAAGTGACATAAGCTACTGACATAAGCTACTGACATCCTTTCAATTGATTGGCTCTAAGCAAATATTTATTAGAATATTATTGTGGCTATTGTATTGTTATGAAATATTATTTTTTGAAAACAGGTCCCAGGTTCGACAGCACATTATTTTATATTTCATGTCAGTTCGCACTATTTATTTATTTATTTATTTATTTATACATGCATGTTCATAATGTCATAATACAGATAACAGCAGATACAAAATAGAGTACATAGAGCCAGAGTATACATAATGAACAAACAGAGGTGCTGCAACATAATCTTATAAAGCTTGAGTAGTTGTAACACCTAGTCATAGGTCTACATTAATCATATCTCATGGATTAGTTCTTTGAGTTAAAGAGAGAAAAAGAGAAAAAAGGTTTATATGTCTCCTAGTTTAATTCAGAGGACATCATCTCAAAATACATTTTTATCGAAATGCTATGTTTTTATGTGGCATATCAGTAAGTTTATTGATATATCTGACTTACGTGTGCATTCAGTGTGTCGAATTTGTGTACTGTAGGCCTTTGTTTTTTAGCCTTGATTTTTGGTTCAAGCTGCAAGTATACCTGTCAATTATTCCAACCACGCCAAAATTTAATCCATCAAATTGAACAGAATTATAACTGATTTGACAATGTCACCATGGCGCAAACCATAACACCATAACATGTACTCATAATGCATTATTTAGTCCCAGGGGTTTTGTTGCCTAAATTTCAAGGCGAATTTCCATCCCCCGATTTCATAAATGAGGAAATTAATCTCCTTTAAAAACAAAGTCACGGAAAATGCTCGAGGGTTTCGTGAGTCGGTGACGTCAGAGATTTGGCAATGAATAGACAAACAGGAAACATATCATAAAACGAATGTTTTCAATGAAACTTTTTAAAAAATAAACAAAAACGGATCTGGAATGAAACGCACCCCCCCCCCCCCCACCCTTCACCACCACCACAACCACCCTGCATGATTCTTGTATTTATTTATTTTACATGACCAATATGTTTTAATGTTGTAATTACAAAAAAATAACCAGTTGCTGAAATTAATTACAGAAAAGTAATAAGGTTATACACAAAATAATGACTTTTGAAGACAAACGAAGATAATCTATATAACCAATGAAGAGAAATTTAAATCTCTCTTTGAAATTAATTTTTTAAAAATTAATTAAATGATAAAAGCAAAAACAAAAAAGTAAACGAAAAACAAAGAAGGAAAAACAAAGAAGTAAAAACGATTTATCAGTAAACTTAAACATACTGGCTCGTATTCTGAACTCCGGTTTAACTTAAACTCCAGTCTAAGTTAAAACCGTAAGTCATACTAGACTGGAGTTTAAGTTAAACTGGATTACACAATGTAATTTTCTAAAACTATGGTTCAAAGGGCAGTTTTAGACTGAGTTTAAAACACACTTAGACCGCTAACTGGAGTTCAGAATACCTGCCACGGTTTAATTCATGTTGAACACATCTGTGTCCCTGGCCCAACCAGACTGTTAGCTCGTATAAAAGTTAATTCAGTAAAAACAAAGCAATAATGACACACAGAGTGTCATCACACTGCCCTACAAAGAAAGACACAGTTAATAAGTTGATGACGTCAGAGAGCTCTTTAAAGGGCCGCAGATCAACAAACTTCTTCCGCTCTACTTGGAATGATGTCACAATGGCCTGTACTTGGATTGAGAAATAAGGGTGAAGACATAAATTTGACGTGTTTTAACCTCAGCTTGTGTGTATAACACAGCTGTTGATCCTCACTTTGAGATTTATTTTTATATACTTATTTAGTTATTTACCACTTTTGGGTCAGAAACATCCACATCAGCAAGAATGTTGTTTTCCATATAGGGGCCCAGATAGATGGTATGGACAGTGTACACCTCTTAATTCATTCACCGTTACACACTAGGCTGTGAAGAATGAAAAGGTGAATACCTGGAAGGGTTTGGCTGGTTTATTAATAACCACAGTTTATGAGTATAATAACAACCATGTGACAGCTGTGATCCTCACTCAGAGCCAGTTTTCTTCAATATCCATTCATTGTTGCACAAGAAGCTGTAACATTCGGTGCATGCTCTATCCCTATTCTTCTCCCCCATTTGTTAAACTCATCATCATAAGCGTATGAAGAAAGGTGGGCGGGAGATTCCCCCCCCCCCGCCCTCGAATTTACATCATAATTATTCGGCGGTCACTTTCATACAAGTGTCATGATTTCTTTTTTAATGAAATGGGAAAGAGACCGTCGTTTGAGCGAGAGACGCCACCCCCCCCCCCCCCTCCCGCAAAACTTGTGCCCATACGCCTATGCTCATCCTGACATTGTTATCAAAACAAAGTATGCGTGTATTACTTAGAAACCAATGATACTAATATCAGTCATAATAGCTCTATATTCAGGAGCATAAAATCCTTTTTACAGATCAAACTGATTATACTCCTTATTTTGTAGCCGGTCATTTTGGCAACCTGTAACCTTGTTCAAAACGGGAACGTTGAAGACTGACACCGATCTTAGATTTATTATGAGATGCACTTCTTCGACGGAAAAACACTTATCTTAATTATGGTCAAGGTGGAATAGTCAAGTCCATTACGTTACCATCTCTTCAAAATCACTGAAATTTGGATGATTATCAATGATAATCATAAAACGCTCTGATTGCTGCAATGGTTTATTGTGCCAAATTCCAATGCCATGCACTCCACTTGAAAGAATACGAGAATACAGTCTTTAAAAATATATCACCAGTGACTTCACGCTTTATCAAACATTTTCCAGGAAACTTATTGCATTTGGAATATAGATTTAGCAATAAAGTTTGTTTCGTATAATAATCGACTAGTTTTGAGGATATGTAAGAAAGTATTCCTTGCATATTTTATTGGATCACCCTGTATAATTATTCCGGCGGACACAGAATTTTGAATTCGGGAGATCGAGCCCCTCTGGGTAGCCTAAATTTGCATATATCTTATTGAGGTTGTCCTAAAAGAAAATAGAGGGGGCGCGACCAAATCGCTTATAATGCATTATATGGGTACTGCCCCCTCCCCCCAAGCAAAAAGGGGGGGGGGAGAAAAGAGGAAATTATAAATAAAGGGGCGGTGCTTCCTGTACACCTCTCTGAATCCTCCACATCGTCTCACTCTCTCTCTCCTTCTTTCTCTCTCTCACTCTCTCTCTCTCTCTCTCTCTCTTTCTCTCTTTATCTTTCCCTTCTCTCCCCATCTTCATCTCTCTCTCTCTCTCTTTCTCTCTTTCTCCTCATCCTCCTCTAAAAACTTCATCATCCGTGCTTCCTATCATCGTTAACATATCCCTCATCTTCTTCCAATGGCGTTCCCAACACAAGCTTCGCTTTTCGAGTTTTCCCTTCCTATAATTTGACTTTTTGTTTTACTGTACCCATTATAAAAATGCACCGTTCGTGAGAAGGAAATGAATGTGACTTTCAACTACATTTTAAAGCAATGTTTTCATTGCTTTCTTTCTCTTTTCCATTCGCGATTTCCATCAAGTTGGCAGACTGTTCGCCTTGAGTATCTCATTTATATTATACATGCATGGATAGTGGTGTAGCTCCCCAACCCCCCCCCCCCCCCCCCCAAAAAAAAAAAAAAAAAAGATAAAAGGAAAGGGAAAGGGGGAAAGGACGAGATAAGAAAACGATAGGACCTCCTCCCGTACCTTCCCGAATATCTTTTACCAGAAGACCGGAGCCCTTCTTCCCCCGATGGTGCCAGTGCCCCCTCAATCGCCGGACCCACACTATACGCCACTCTGCATGGGCCAAAGACCACGGCTCTCATCTAGTGGACAGTATAATTTACATCACGTTCCATTTCGAATCTTCTTCATGCTACCAGACAGATCTAATTTATTAAGAAAATCTGAGTCAGCCTTCGAGGTACATATATATATAGCGAACAGTAATGAACATTTCCTCCCAAATTGCTAATTTTGATCAGACAGCAATATAGGTCACCGCAATGACAAGACGTTGAATGTAATATTGATTTTTTTTCTGTCATGGCCCTACTAAAGATTACAATTCCCTGGTACGAAGAAGCAGAGGAAAATTCATTCAGTTCACCTCATTTTTCTCACAAAACATGTCAAGATTCGGAAACAAATCAATAATGAAAGCAGAAATTTTGGATTACAAAGATGGTGATGGTAGCCAATTACGAAAGTCTAAGAGTAATGCTTCAGAACAAATTTACTTATGGCTTGATGTATGATGCTCCAAAGGAAATTTAGTAAAGCTCAGGCATAGGCGAATGTATGCATGGTGCCGAAAATACCGCCTCTTATTAAGAATAACGAGAAAATTTTATAAGGTCGTCTGTTACGGGTAAAAAAAAAATTCACGCGGCCTTCCCGCCTTTTCGGGATCTCGGGATGGTCCGAGGGGCTCCTGCGGGAAAAGAGTTGTGGTTTATTTTTACCTATTGACCACCCCTTCCCCCTATCATGCCTATCGAATGATAAACCTCGAGAAACCCAAAGTGATTCCAGACATTCTTTTTCTTGGGGGAAATGTGAGGTAGGGAACACCCCCTCCAAATTCAGACAATCATGGCAATCAACACCTGCTACAGGCAAATGACAGGTGTAAGTCTCCAAAGCACATTTACCATGTTAACCAAAGCGTAGGTTGCAATGCTGGACGTATTTCTATCAATATCATTCTATCACTACTCTATATTTTCAAAATGTATGAATGATTTCATATCATTCATTATCAATAATAAATAGTTTGTATTTTAATGTTTTATAAGAGACACTGTACATTAGATCATTACTATACTATATTACATGCAATCATTGTGTAATCTTTGAGTAAGTATAATATCCTATAATATGTTTTGTAAATATGTATATAACAATTCTGTTTCTATACTGAGCTAAAGTAGTCTATATACATTATGTAAGTACTTTAAAAACTATATAATGCCATTTCAAATCAACTAATATATACATGGTTATTTTTTCAACGGAATTTTTTCAACGGAAAATATTACCGTCTATAATTATGATTTATCAAGATGATAGAAGCAGAGAAATGTGCAACGATTTCAACATGTTCGTAAAAAACGATGTTAATTATACGAGGATACCATATACTTTATATATACCGTGTGGCTCAAAAAAAACGTTACACTTTTGAAATGGTTGCCAAATTAGGCATATATATTTTTATGGGAAAATGTTGATATGTATGGAAAGCTAAAGGACCCACCTTTCATATGATATGAAAAAATTGAAAAAAAATCATGCATCGATGAGCAGTGCTCACTTAAGTTAGAGGTATGGAAATTGGCCTGCGCAGGATTTTTCCTTCCAATTTTGGACAGGTAAGTTATTTGTAGCTTACAAAATAACGGTGATATGAGATATTCATGATCAATTATGACAACTTTTTGTTTCTTAATTTTTTTTGAGCCACACGGTATATATATATATATATATACATACAAAACTATGGTTATGGGGACCTATAACAATGGGATTTATTCCGTCAGAGCGAAAACAACCAGATTACGCGGACATCGAGCAAGGTTATGGGGACATTGGGATGACGTATAACAATGCGAATGTCCCCATAACCATATATATACAAGTATATATATATATATATATATATGTGTGTGTGTGTGTGTGTGTGTGTTCTTATTTACTTTTTGTTATGAGTTTATTTTCATGATTTTGTTGGTTATTATTGTTACTTATTATTGCTATCAGGGCCTCATGGAAGACCATCAATAATGGTGATAATGAGTCACCCTTTATAGATATCAGAAATAAATAAATAAAACAAATTAATTAATTAATTAATTAATTAATAAAAGATGTTGGGTAAATATTGCCCAATTTTTGGACACTTTCATGCTCAAATAGGGTAATATTCTGCAGATTTACAGTCACCCTTCTGGACCGTAAATTGAGCAAAATTTACTCGAGTTCGGCTCAATTGCTCAGAAGTTGTTCGGATACATAAACACCCTCACCTTGGCTACTGTTAATCCAACATATTTTACAGTATTATAGCGTTGTATATTGATACTAGAAAATGACTTGAATAAGAGCCAACTATTTAAAGGTTAATTGTAAAATGTGGAGTGTGTACAAGTGTTATCTCATTAAACAGACAAGAAGTTACTAACTGCATAGTCTTCATTATCAGCAAGATTGTGTCGGCACTTGAGGACAGTACAGAGGCAAAACTCGATCGTTGCGGGTGCGCATTGTTCAGTTCAGTTCAGTTCAGTTTGGTTTATTCAATCATTTAAAATCAAATCAAATATACATATCATACATGTTACAACTTACAAACATTGCAAATGCAGTTTAAATGATTATGATGCCCCTAAAAGCACATGCTTGATAAATGGGGCACCCAATACATAAAAGATAAAGTACATAAATTCATAGCATATAACTAATGCTATAAAATAATTCTTAAAGAAAACAAAACAACAACCTAAAAGGCAAAGAAAAAGCCGATAAATTCTACAGAGAATGGGGAAGGGGGGTCATTTTGAGGACCCTCGTTGGCAAATTAAAAAGGAAATGAGGCATTACCCTTTTTTTATGTTGATCTTATTTCTTCACCGTCGGAAAGATGTAATGATCCGGCTATCTGTTATTTACCCTGCTGGTAGAAATAAGAAGAGTTTATTTTGTTGTTGTTGTTGTTCTCATTCATTTTTGCAGCAAATTATGTTTTATCTGTCTTTTCTGAAAAGTAGGTCGGACGCCTGTATACCCCCCCCCCCCGCCTCTCCTTCCAAATTGTTCGTACAACCCGGTCGTTATAATTATAAGAGATGAAGAAGGAGAAGGAAGGAAGAACAGGAGAGAGAGAGAGAGAGAGTGAGTGAGAGACTGAATGGGAGGAACAATGAGCGGTGATGGCAAAGAAGGGGGAGTCGGGGGGGGGGGGGTGACCCGACATTTTCTTCGGTGACAATATTTACGCCGGGCTTTGCTTCATCAAAATAAAAAGGGTTGTATGCTCTTTGGTTCAGAGTTGAAGTTGAGAATTCGACCACAGAGAAATATCCTCGGATCCTTTTTTTTTGTTTTAAATCGCCGCCTGATCTAGTATGTCGTAGGGTGCGTTTATCAACTCTTTCTTTCGGCAGAAACAGGTTTTCCAAAGGGCTTTCAGTGATTTTTTTAGAGATGATAAACGCAAAGCTGTTTTGATTATGGGGTTCGGAAAGCCTTTTTGAAAGTCGCAAATTTGTGCTTTCCGAAACAGGTTTCAGAAACAGGTTACAGAAACAGGTTACAAAAAGCGAGATAAACGCAAAGCTGTTTCGAAACGACTTTATACTTCGGTCACGAACTACGTGTTTCCACAGAGTACACTAGCTACGTACGCTGCACTATACTAGCGATAGCCAAAACAAAAAAGCGCGCGCCGTATAGACCCCTTCTCCTCGGGTCAAACTGCGCAATGCATCTGCGCAGTGACAACGTCGGTTTTCGACTTGTCGATGAGATGATAAACGCAACTTATTTTGAAAGCCGTTTGCAAAGGCCTTTGGAAAGGGCTTTTGATAGTGGGTATGGAAAGCCGTTTCAAACTGGGGAAAGATGATAAACGCGACCGTAGACCCCCACCCCCACCCGATGATGCTAGGGGCCCCTGGCTGAAGCCAAAGTAAATAATGTAGGCCAGGCGCTGATCCAGGATTGAGTAAAAGAGGGGGTACAAAAATGAAAGTTTGTCAAAATGTAGACCCGTATTTTTTTGGTCTCGCCAGCTTCTAGGGACAACAAAAAAATTCGCCAAACCTTCAAAAATCGCTCAGTAAGGGGTTATGGGGCCCCAGTTTCTCTCCATAATTCCCTGACAAGCAAAAAAAAAAAAAAAAAAAAAAAAAAAGGTCCTCAGTCTAAAAGGGGGGGGGGGGACACAATCCAGAAAATGGCGGATCGTCAATGGTCAAAATTCATACTTCTCTTCCAAAAGGGGGGGGGGGCACGGGCCGGCTGTGCCCCCCCCCCGGATCCGCCACTGATGTAGGCTTATAGTGTAATCTAACACCCAACATGCACATATACACATTGAATATAATGACATAAATAAACTTGATGGCAATGTTAGCCATTCAAGTATACCTTCCACGTACGAAGGATAACTGGACACGCGATGTCACCCCATAAGGGGATGGTAATATCAAGGAGGTACTATATAGGCAAGCCCTTGGTAATATTATGTACCGTCCGTAAGATCGGGGGCGGATCCAGGATTTTATCAAATTATGGGGGAGGCACAATCCCTAAACATTTCCGACAGGAAGAAGAAATGATTATCTTTTATTCTTTGCAACTGGAAAATTCAGGCTGAGCTCAAATTAGTACAATATCGTGGTGTATACTCGCACTCACTTGACCAGTTCTCTCTCGCTCAGTTCTATATTTTCAATCAAGCTAGCTGCTAAAAAAATCTATTTACCAACAAAATACAGAAGATGAGATCTCCACAAGTATGGTGGACATGGATTGACCGTGTCTTGCGAATGGACAACCACATCAATCAGTGTATCTCTCAAACACAGACTCCAGATAGAAAGAGAAAGCAATGCAGACCCAAAATGAGGAGGAGGAAATCGGTTTAGAAAGAATGAACATCCTTGGGTATAAGAGAAGCGGAGTGTTCCGCGTGATCAGAAACTAACTCAAGTGAAAATGAAATGAATATCATGCGTACTCTACTGATCTATAAATGCATTGCAACAAAATATTGCTCATTTTCAAGCAAGACCACTACCCTTTACTGTGTAGGGAAAAATTACTTTGTTTTGTTTGTTTCCTGTTTTAAAAATGCCCAATAATACATAAATTTTAAGAGAAAATGTCATCAGCCTGTTGAAAAAAAAAGAAGAAATGAAGATAGTCCGCTCTTTTATATAGCATATAGGCCTATAATCATTATAGCTTCACTGTATTGAATGCTATAGTTCGATATCGGGGATCAGGGGAGCGTTTCATTAAGCGTCTTGTCAGTGATTTTTTACTGACAAATTTGCTCTCAGCCAATCAGATGCAAGGATTTCAGTAGCTTACGACAGTTGTCGGTAAAAATCACTGACAAAACGCTTGATGAAACGCTTCCCAGATGATGTAAACATTAGTGGGAATCGGCCAACTGCGTGTGATCCTTCAACATAATGATCACCAAGCGTATAGCATGAGTAATAAATAATTAATAGACAGGCCAGCACACTTAATTAAACATCATTCTGTGATTACTGACATGATTCCCCAACCGTATGGACAAGAAACAGAGTAAGAGAAAATGTTATTACTCTGGCACGCTTGTCGTTTGGAGCCAGCAAACGAAGTCTAAAGATAATGACTGTCATAGAAAAAGGGAGGGGATGCGTCAAAATGCATTCACAGCACTTGCAGTAATAATAGCACATGGCACTTATAGTAATAATAGTAATTTTTAAAAAGTTTCGTTATGGTATATCATTTTTTTTTATCATTCAAGAGCATCGGCAAATTGTATGGTCAGTGCAACACCCCACATTCTCACTTAATATGTTAGTACATGTCGGATTTTTCGTGCTGGAAAGTCTATGAGCTAATTCTTAGGCCTGGCGTCAATTCAACGCAAGTGCCATCTAAGGGCCGCTTCAGGACTGTCATATTTGAGGGCAGGGTTCTAAAAGTTTGTAAAGCATATATCCCTGGAAAGCAAGGGCGTTTCTAAACTTTCGCGTGGGGGGGGGGGGGGCAAAATCTCCGAGACCAAAATAAAATGTGTGAGGTTCAGAAGCATTTTAATCGTACCCCACAGTAATATCCTAACTTAAAAGAAAATTCACCTAGTATTGTTTGTGCTTTTGGAGCTTAATATGTAGTGACTTCATTTGTAAGTATTGATCAATAGGGGGCGTCCGCCAATTTTTTTTTAATAAGGGTGTGTTTAGCTACTCCTACTCCATACCAGGAGCGGTGCACCCGGGGGCCGGGGGCACAGTGCCCCCACACTTTTTCAAGTACCAAAAAGTACCCTTTTTACATCTGAAAAATGCCCCCTTTCTCTCTGATAAGTGCCCTTTAATTTTACTACTAAAAGTGCCCCTTTTCCTTTCTAATAAGTGCCCTTTCCCCTTCTGATAACTGCCCTTACCCTCCGGGTAATTGCCCATTTTAAAATCTGATAGTTGCCTCCTTATCTCTCTAATAAGGGCCCTTTTCTTCTGATGATAATTACATTTTTACTTCTGATAGGTGCCCCGTTTCCCTTCTAAATAGTGCCAACTTTCCCCTTCTGATAATTGCCCCTTTTCAAATCGGATAAGTTCCCCTTTTCCTATCTAATATGTGCACTTTTCCTCTTCTCATGAGTGCCCCTTTTCACTTCTTATAAGTGCCCCATTCCATTTCTGATAAGCGCCCTTTCTCCTTCGGATAAATGCCCCCTTTTACCTACATTTCCCATTGTTTCTTACAAAAAGAGCCATATCTAACTTCGATATCGATGCGAATGCGGCTTTATGTAGTAACATGTACACATATAACTACAATGTAAGGCAGTGGAGCTGGAGGCAAGAGGGGCATAATCCCCCCCCCCCCCCCCCCCCAGCAAAGGATTTGTTATTCCGCTCGCTCGAATGTGCCCGTAATTTACACCAATTATTAAAGGGCAATATTTTCTGAAAATCTCCCCACAACTCGCTCGCTAGCTCTTATAGTATATAATGAAATCAAGCAGATCGTATAAAGTATGTTGATATCGATGTAATCCTAACGAAAAACGACAGGGATAAATGTATGAATTAAAATAATTCGACATTCCCCTTATTAATTTGCTGTTGTCATTTTCATTATACCGCTCTAAATAATTTTCAACCAAAGTAATTCAGCATTAGAAAAAAGTCTGAACATTTTTGCTCACTCGCTTCTCTCGCTCGCACATGAGTCATTAGATCATCACACACAACTGCTACTTGGGGAAGCTGAAGCAGTGTCCAAAAACACAATAAAAAGGAAGAAGATGATGTTTGATAATGTAATAATCATGTTAAATCGACTGTAGGGTAATACCAATGTCACAAAAATGGTCCCCTTTTTCGTTTTATGTTCACCCCTTGTAGGTGCCCCCTTTTCCCCCAAAGTGTCCTTTTTGGCTGGTGCCCCCCCCCCCCACTTTGAAAGACGCTCCGCCGCCCCTGCTCCATACTTAATACTTTACAGTCAGAATATTTGAAAAAAAATACTCTCAAGGTTTAGACTTTTAATTCTGAAGGAATTAAAACTTGAACATGCACACAAAAATCTTCAAAATACAGCTTTGATCATCACGGCGTACGGCCTGAATGATTTTTATTTTTCGCTTGTTTACACACTGAAACATAATTTATAAATGTGATATATTCCATCATTCTCAATACCATATAATAAACAAAAACATGTCCCACATTCATGGATCTATAGTAGGTTGTATTACCCAATTCCATTCATGGGACGAACTATAGTTTCCTTTCAAACATATATCCCGCAGGCCAGCCCCCCCCCCCCCCCCCCACCCCCAAACCATACAACATTAACCTAAATAAACATGGCTTCTGAGTATTGGCTCCAGCTTCATCAACCCATCCTCTTGAATAAGCCATTTTCTGACTCAATACCAAGAACCATTGTCATAAAAATGAAATTATCTTAATGCGTCTTCGGGCAATTTAGCTCTAACGAGATCGATAGGCATGTATGTGCGATGCACTGCATGCAGGATCTTGGCAAAGGTCAGTACCTGCACGTGGCCAATATACGGTATACCGTTTTCCCCTACCGTGAATGGATATCTTCGTAGATTCTTCACATTTAAGTCATGCAATAAAACAAATTATGCGCAGGCAGAGCTGGAAACAAATTGAAGTCCATAAATTATGTCGTTCATTGAAAGGATACGTATTACATCACTTGCTATGAGAGGAGGATCCATGATTTTCTTAAAAGGGGCACATGCAGTTTATAAGAAAAAATTCTTACAGTCACTCACTCACACACACCCACACACCTACACACTCACACCCACACTCACAAAATGAGGATACATGATGATTGCACATGAATAACTAAAATGATATGCAATATCCCGCGGGATAAAATTTAGTAATTTCAAAGCATCTGGACTGCGTCAATGACAGAATCTAATTATGCTCGCATGATTAAAAATCGAGTTTGTCACCGGTAGTTTCAATCTGTAATAGTAATCATGGCATATCTCAAAAAATGCTTCAAATTTAATAACACTGTAATAAACAGAGTACGTTTCAGATGTCATGTGGTCCCTTGTTTTCATTCCTGTTGATCAGATTTAATTAGGGTTTTTTGGCGGGAAATGATTATGTCAAGTTTCCGTCAAAGAAAGATTTCGAACTCCAAAGAAAAACTACTCAATTTTGGGCCTGCGGATGAAAGATTTATTTGCAAGCTAGGGGTCCGAAATTCAGTCATTTGTGCTGTTAACATGGTTAACAATAACGTTGCGTTTAAACTTTGTACTATATTTGCTGACAATATTACTGATGCAATATGATTATTTGAATTTGTTACGAATTCGCTTTACTTTTCAGAGATTTACTTACATTGTTTTCTCAATTTATAAAATTTCTAAGATTTCCTTAGATTTTTGAGTGGTCGCGTTAAATGTTTTTTAAACTAAAAATGCAGATGGAATGCCATACTCTTCTCCGTAAGCTATATAATATTACCTTTTAAGTATTACTTTCAGGAGAATTATACCCATTCTTATCTGCAAGACATCACAAAATCCTCGATAGAGATAAAATCTAAATCCCCCTAAACTGATGATCTCCTAATCCCGGTGGCTTCACATGACGTCAAAATGAAGAAGTTGGTTTGCATGCATGTAAATGTCAAAAAGTGATGGTTGTCAGCTAAATTACATATACATTCCTTATCCACGGTAAAGAATAAAACAGAACAACTCGAGTACTCCGAAGTTTGATTAGATTGACTTAATTTGATACGAAGTTATCCTCTTTCAATTTTTTTTTAAAACGAGCTTGTCACTGTTCGGACCAGGCTTAAATCATCCATGATTAATCTATTACATTTTCCCCCAAAAAGATCGGATCGTAGTCGTATGATCATACAATGGCAACAATTATAAAATACATGTAGCTCCAAACTCGTGTTATTTTGTGCATAAACAATTTGTAAGACATGAAATGCCTGTGAATAATTTGCTTTCAAAAGCTTCGAAATTAGGTACGTTCACACGTAGAGCGATAGCATCGATGCTATCGAGGTGTCGATGCTATTTTGGTGAAGACCAGATAGTGTCGAGACCAAACGCTGTCTGAACGCAGATAGTCACGAGATAGAAGCGAGTTTCCAAACTATTCTTGCAGTGAGTTTAGCAGGAGTAAATCTCAGGATCCAGCGACAAAGCATCGACGCTTTGCGGTAGACCACCCACCGCGCTTGTGACTATTTGTCGTGTGAGCGCAATCGCTGCTATCTTCACTCGCTGCTATTATAATTATATCTGTTTCATGTGGTGCTATAATATAATGCAATGTATGTATTCATGTGATGTACCCTCTTCCCTACTTTTTTTTCTATTATCATTCTGTCTGTTTCATCTGGTACTGTAATGTAATGTATGTATTCATGTGATTTAATAGGGGTATAGTAGGGTAATGTGTATACTGTGTGGTAAGGAAGGGTTTTTTTTTGTTTGTTTTTTGTTTGTTTGTTTGTTTGTTTTTGTTTTTTTTTTGGGGGGGGGGTTCCTTCTTTTTATCTTTTTCTTTTTTATATATATGACCAGGCACCACAAAACCACCCAAAAGTCGCACTGTGTGATTTTCAGTTAGAGATCAATCAATGTGTTTTGGTTGGCATGCATGGTCAAATTTTAGTTTTGGGTATTTCCTGAAAGAGTACTTTTTTCTAAGTAATCTAAAATGTGGAGGCACCAAACAATCTAGAAGTGGTATTTTTGCCAGCTTTTTATCAGACTTATGTGTGTCTTCTCTGGATTTTGTTGTATTACTTTTCTTTTTCACGACCCGAAATACTTGTCTCATTTTAATCTCCCATAAATCTCCCGGAGTAAGTTCTTGCATTGATACTTGTGCACTATGATAAACAGGATATGTCTATGTAGTACGCCAAGTTTTAGGACGATCTGATAATCCCTTCATAGAAATTTGCATTGAGGTTCTAATCCTCCATTTGTCACCTTAGCACAACACTTCGCGAGTCAGAGTGCTTCAATAGACTGCAAACTTTAAACCCTAAGTAACATTATGAGGGACTGTGCATTCTTCTCTTTGTACATTGAGTTATGAACATCCAATGAGTTATATATCATTTTAAAGCTGAGAATCTGCTCTTTCAGAATCAGACCTTAACTAAAGTATGATGTGGTCTTTAGATATTGATTTACATGTGCTTACCAGAGAATATAGTGTGCATGCATGTGTTTTATTTTGGCATAAGATTGGAGTTCAGTCAATTTTGACATGTACAAGGTTTATTTAAAATTAAGCATTATAACACATGTACATGTATTTGCTACTTGATTGTATTATCGATATTTCAAATGAATTGTTATTGTGTTATTATGTTGATTTATGAAGGCAAATAAAATATTCAAAACAAAAGCTTCGCATCATATGACCCCTGTACACAAACTTCCGCGCGTTTGAACATGTATACCAATTATACTCGGGTCACTCTGTGTGGCGCAGTAATTATTGTTTTGGCAGCGGGTGAGCGATGAATAGTCACGAGTGGGTGATAGAAGCAAGTCGATCACGGCCTGTCTGAACGTACTGGAAATATTTTTGAAACTTACATAGCATTGATGCTAACATAGCATCGATGCTATGTACTACGTGTGAACATAACTATTGTAACGTCTAAACTACACTAATTACATTGGTTAAAATCATGAGTTGTTAGTTTCTAGTTAATTGCTATATAAATCCAAAGTGTCATGTTTTTAACACGTAACTAACACGTAACTAATAAAACTCCTCCGTCACCATGAATCAAAAGATAAGTTATTTCAAGAGCCTATATACTTTCGGAATTGAATGTATAAGATAATTATAGAGGCTGAAAGAAAAATGGAAAACCTTGGTGTGGAAATACAAACTGCACTCATTCGATACATTAAAGCACACGACGGTTTGAAAAGGGATTTTCTGGTTGTCAAGAGCGGAACACCTAGTCTAGTTCTGGACTCTTTTTATTGATTGTTTTATTCGCCGACTATACGCGATAAGCCGAGTGATGGCGCGATCCCGAGAACCTGCTGGCCCCGAAAATTTTCGGGGCCAGCAGGTTCTCGGGATCGCGCCATCACTCGGCTTATCGCGTATAGTCGGCGAATAAAACAATCAATAAAAAGAGTCCAGAACTAGACTACGGAACACCATGAAAGGGGGTAGGCCCTTTAATAATCAAGATGGAGTATAGACCTGATAATAGATTCCGAAGTACATGATTGTTGCACAACTAATCAATCGGCCCATGAATGTCAGTGATTATTTGAACAGAAGAAATTAAGAAAGTATATTAATAGATTGTCTTTTGTGCTTAATGTTTCTTAATTTGCTTACTTTGCTTCAGTTTCTTTCAGGCAACTTTGCCTCTAATTTCGATCCCCATAGAGATCTTCTTCTAAAACACTAATGATAATATAAGATCTCTGTGGGTATCCCAAAGAGCGCCCCATGGCTGTCTCCGCTTGAGAGACGTGGTATGGTATGGATTAATGGTATGGATTAATGGTATGGATTAATCAAGAACGCCTTGTACTAAACACGGAGAAGACACGCGTGATGGTCATAGCTTCGCCTGTTAATTTAAACAAAATAACATCCTTCAATGTTTCTATAAATGGAAAGGTATTGAAAAGAGTTAATGTCGCCAAATGTCTTGGTATATTAATTGATGAAGAATTGAATTGTTCCAAACACGTTGACAGAGTAATAAAGGTAACGCAGAGAAATGTCAATGTAATAAAACGAGCAAAGGATTTATTTACCATTAACATCTTTAAAGATTTGAAGTTTGAAGTTTATTTGTTCCACATTCCATATTTACATCAAAGCAATTTTTCAGAAGTTATTTTACAAGCATAACTGTCAATTTCAAAAGAACTCAGATCAAGTGTAAATAGGTAAAAAGTTTGAGAAATGTATAAACGACTGGCAAAAGAGGAAATTATGTAAAATGTGGGGAGCCTAAGTAAAAAGCATCGCTTGTAAATGATTAGGCTCCCGTATAGAGTAATTCTGATTGGGATGCGATGAAAAGGGGGACGGACTAGAAATATCAGATTTATAAAATGTACAAGGAGAGCAGAGCTCAGAATATGGAGTAAAGAAACGAAAAGACGAAAGAGAAGAAGAAGAAAGAAAGAAAAACAGAAAAGAAAATGAAAAGAAAAAGAGAAAATGAAGAAAAGCAAAAGAAGAAGGAGAAGAAAAAAATTGTAAAGACATGACAGTGTTACACAAGCAAAGTCTATGTGACCACCTGAACGATACAACATGATAGAAATATTCATACATACATGTATGATGCTGTATAATGCACTCGTGCTGCCTCACTTTGATTATTGTTCCTCTGTGTTGTCAACTCGATATCAGGAACAAACGTATAAGCTTCAAAAAGATTAAAAAACGAGCTGCTAGAATAATTTCAAACAAAGGATATGAGACTCCATCAAGTGAATTAATTAGCAATCTGAGATTTGAATTTCAGCGTGTTACTATGATGTTCAAGTGTACACATAATATGGCACCGTCCTATTTACAAGGATGTTTAGTTAAAGTAAGTGACATTCATCAGTATCATACGAGGCACGCAGATGAAGGTTTACTTTCTGTGCCAAAGTATAAAACAGAATGCTTTATTTAAACCTAGCCCCCCCCCCCCCCCTCGTATCTTCAAATATAGCGCGGGATCAGTTGGACAGATCACTAAAAATGGCAAGCTCTGTGAACACATTTAAATAATATGTTCAAAAGATCTTGCAATATCTGTTCCCAATAAAAATGGCAAGAGGAATTTTATTTAGTTTCTTATAGCTGAAGTTTTACTCTCATTCCTTATCGCATTTCTACGCATTCTCTTGTGAAAACAAACGATTGGTTTGATTCGTTTACATAACAGCATGGTAAATGAGTCATATTCATTCTTATTGCTGGAAAATTTCACTTGATGCTATTTTATTTTTGTCTTCATCAGAAATATGTCATTTTTTGTTGCCCTGATTTGCAGAATATGTTTGGTGGTGTGTTTCTTTGTCCAAAAATGTACGATGACATAATGCTTTTCAAAATGTACGAATGATTTCATATCATTCATTATCAATAATACTATAATTTGTATTTATACAAATGTTTTATAAGAGACACTGTCCATTTGATTGCTATAGTACATTAAATGCAATCATTGTGTAATCTTTGAATAAGTATACTACCCTATAATATGTTTTGTAAATATTATAACACTTTTGTATCTATACTGAGCTAAAGTAGTCTTTATACTTTGTGTATGTACTTTCAAATCTATATAATGTCATTTCAAAATAACTCATATATAAATGGTTATTTTTCAACAGATTTTAGAAAATATCACCGTCTATACATTATGATGATTTACTGAGATGATAGAAATGTGGAACGATTTCAACATTTTCGTAAAAACCAATGTTGATTACGAGGATACCATATACATTGTATATACATGTATATAATATATTATATTTATGTATGTTTTTATTTATTTTTTGTTATGAGTTTATTTTCATGATTTTAAAGCTATTATTGTTACTTACTATTGCTATCAGGGCCTCATGGAAGACCACCAATATTGGTGATAATGAGTCTCCCTGTATAAATACATGTATCAGCACAGGCGTAGCCAGGATTTTTCAATAGGGGGGGGGCAGACGTGAAGGATCCAACCGCATAGCCAGGATTTCATTTTAGGCGAGGGCGGTTGTGGGGCAAGCGACGAGTGCGAAATTGGTAATGAGCACGTAAAGCGTGCTCCCCATGGGGTGGGTGCAGGGAGGCGGAGTTTCACTCTTACTTTTTACAGCAAATCTGAGAGAAAGATAACGGCTCGTAGCACTTTTTTTAAGGCGGAAAGCTCTGACGTTTTAGCAAATTTGAGAGAAAGATAACGGCTCGTAACAAACAATTTTTGTAGGCGGAAAGTTATAGTTCGACGAACGGACCGCTTTTCAATTATTTGGACTCAACATTATTTTCACATGCGAGGGAGCGAAGCCAGTGGCGTATCTAGGGATTATGTCACCCGGGGAAAACAATGAAGTTTCGCACCCCCCCCCCCCCCCCCCCCCGAGTGCTTAAACTTAATTACGTTATTGTACAAGCGAGGGAGCAAAGCGACCGAGCGGCAAAATTTTCAATATTTAACACTAAAAACGCATTTTTTGGGGGGTAGTTTACCCAGAAAATTTTGCATTTGACCACCGCAGTTGAGCGGTAGAGAAGCTCGAATTTTATACATTGATAAACGGTTTTCTATTCACTCACTTCTCCAATCGGGAGCAGAACTAACAAAAATCATATAGGCTTGAGAAAGAGTCGAGAAATTCAGCAAGGCGACCTGAAGTTGAGATTTCTTTCAAAAGTTGAACCTTTGCAAATGCTCTTTTATACACTTTATCCTATATTGGGAGCGCAATATTTAGCAGGAGTCCAATGAAACTTACATAATGATAGCGAGCAAACCAATTACATCTTTATTTTTTCAAACTATTTGAACCCTTTAAGCTATTTAAGAACTATATAATGAAAAATAAGAAAATAATTATGCGAGGGAGCAAATCGACCGAGCTTTGGAAAATTTTCGCATTTCAATCCTTCAAAAACTAGATTTCTAGTGCATTTACCCTGCGGATTTGGGGCGGTGATCCGTAAAGATTATGATTTTTATTCATTTCCGCCTATTTTTCTTTCTCTCCTTTGCGTTTTTTGCGCCCCTCCAAGTGCTGCACGGGGCACGTGCCCCCCCCCCCTGCCCCCTAGATACACCACTGAGCGAAGAGCCCGAGCGGGGTGGGAGGGGGTATCCTCCTCCTACATCGGGGAATTTTTCAAAAAATCTGTCTATAAATATTGCATTTTAGAGCATCCAAAAATGTTTTTTAATGAAAAGGAGAAATGCACGGATCTACGCCAATAGACGGAACCCCTTAACCCTTAATTGGGATTAACAAAGGGAGCGATATTTTTGCATTGAAATTATGGCATTTCTTATTTCCCTACTTCTAATCATTAAAGAATGTGATGGTATTTCAAGATCAAACATCATGAGTTTGAATAATTATTAGTTTTAAGTTAATGTATCATAATCCAAAAATATTGGAGGGGGGTAATAATACAGGCCATCCCCCCACCTCAATTTTTTTTTTTGATATATACCCCATCCCCCCCCCCCCCTGGGATCAACACCCATGGTAACAGGGGTGGGTGCAGGGAGAGGCTAAAAACTTTGACGTTTTAGCAAATTTTAAAAGACATAAACGGCTTGTAGCCCCTCTTTAGGCCTTTTTCTCTCACTTCCCCCGCTCTTTCGCTCTCGCTCTCGCTTTTTTTTTTTTTTTTTTAGTGGTTGAATAGGGGGGGGGGGCATGGCCCCCCGGTGCTCCCCCTGTCTACGCCAGTGTGTATCAGAAATAAATACACATAGGGAATTTTTCCGAAAAGCCTTCGGAAGATACCTCGATCAGATTTGTCAGGATAGCGCTAAAAACGGGCGGGAACGGTAGTCTGGCATATCTTTAAGAGTAATTGGCAATAATAGTCAGCAATTGATTGGTTGCCTCTAAGACCAATCTACAACATCAACAACCCCTCGATCTTCACTATGGAAGCTTTTAAAGATGACGTAATAGTATCACTAAACCTGTCTTTGGACAGACCACCATTGATGATGATGAGACAAGATTAGCGAGGGGATTAGCCCCGACGTGGACAATCACGGTGATTACTCGCGTTCAAAGATGACGGGGGAGGGGGAGGAATTAATCCGCTGGGAGTCTTCTTTCAATAGGGGTTCTGCTATAGTTACATCATGGACATGATTGATAAGGTAATGTTGAACGCCTCTTCTAGGCATATTCATCACACCATCAGGGTACATGTATAAGAAGCGCCATAAATAGCCAACAGCAATGAAATAGAATTAAGAGTTGACTAGTCGCGGAAGGGCTTTCATAATTTCACCCACTTATATAGTCATGCACCGTTGGTTATTTGAAATATGTTTCATCAAGTTGATGTATATGTATCACATATCAAGCAAAATTACGAGGAAAAACAATATGAACTATTCGAATGGAAAGTCCCCATACATTGGTCAATGTTTCAAGAAGCTCGGCAATCTGGTAATGTGCCAATAATTTACACCAAGTAAGGGCAATATAACGCATCACTGGATACTTTTAAGAAACATCTTAAGACACACCTTTTTCAGTAATACCCGCTTATCAGCTTTCGTCTTGGATCTTTTGTCATAGTTCTCTCTTACTTTTTGTATTATAATTTGTAATCAACCTCTTTCATGCAATCAGGTTTGATGCAAATCTTGTTTATGCATATTCTTGTAGCAGCATTGTTATTTGTTAATTGTATTATGTAAAGCGCTTTGTATCTATACTCTGAAAAGGCGCTACAGAAATAGCAGTATTATTATTATTATATTTCTCTGAAAATGTTCCCCATAACTCGCTCTTACAGTATATAATGAAATCAAGCAGATTGCATAAAGTATGTTATACTCGTGAAGAAAACGACAGGGTTAATGTACAAACTAAAAGATCAATTAAAAAGATCCCAAATGAATTTGCTATTGTCATTTTCATTACTAGTATATTGCTGTAAATAATGTAAATCGCTGTAAATAAACTCAAGAATTTCAGCATTATAGAAAAAAAAGTTCTCTCGCTCGCACATGAATCGTTACACACAACTGCTAATTAGGGAAGCTGAAGTAGTGACCAGAACCACAATAAAAAGGAAGAAGGTGACGCTTGATAATAATCATATTGATTATACTGTAGGGTAATACCTATGTCACAAAATGGTCCCTTTTTTGCTTTATGTTCAGCCCTTGTAGGTGCCCCTTTTCACCCCAAAGTGTCCTTTTTTTGCTGGTGCCCCCCCCCCCCCACTTTGAAAGACGCTCCGCCGCCTCTGGAATTATATGATATGGGAAAGCGCTCCACATTCTCAGGCCTCAGCCCGAAATCTAGCTTATAAAGCTATCGTCTAAAAGACAGTCATCAAATTACATGAATGCCAATTGAAATCAATATAACATCCACTGATAATGATCCACTCAAAATAATTAGTGTAGCAACAAGTGGGAATGCAGTAGACCCAAGATCAATAATTGGAAAATTAACAAATTATTTTCAACCTTTGCTCGATTTGACGTGACTACTTACCAACGATTATGGAGAAATATACAGACATCTAAAAAAATCCTGTTCTTATTTCACGATTGCTCAGAGTCGCGGGAACATCGGACGTCAATCGGGGTTGACTCCATGCGACCACTGCCACCACTTAATATAAACAATCCTTTTAACTCCAGCACACACTTGAAAACGCAGGTGTCTGATTAAGGCGACGAAAAACATAAGAAAAGAGGCATGGGAGCTTTTGGAGCTAATTTCCACGATATTCCAACTGGTTTTGATTTGAGTCTTTTTCCCGGCGATCTATTATGATTTCTCTATCGCTGTTATAAAGGGTTTCGATGTCCATTGATTGCCTGATTGAGTACCTCACGAATGTGATGTTAGCTCACAGTCTGACTCTCGCTTTCGTGTCAATTGTTTGGATCAATATTATGCGTCGATGCTATTTCCTTGAGTTGTCTCCCCTCTCCGAGTCAAGTTGTGTCAATATACGATCGTCTGAGAATTACCCATCGTCAATCGAGTTGAGATATTTGTGAAAGTGGCCACATTATGTTGCAGCACGACCATGGTATTGTGTTGGTATGCCGATTGATAGAAAATGTATCTATTCTGGGGAGAGGGGGTGGGGTGTCACAGCCAGGTGGTCACGAAAAGCGATCGTATGCATTCATTGTCACGAATAACAGTTCGGTATAATGTGGTGTATACTTGAGTTGGCGTTAAGAATGACACGGAAAAGGTTGTTGAATGCAGACTGATACGTGAATTATTATTGCAACTCTATATTATAGGCAGGGGCGACGGGACGTTTTTGCAAGTGGTAGGGCGGAGCATACGAATGAGCATATTTATTTTCCACCGTACAAGCATTATGAAACATGTTCTACTAGAAAAAGCAGGGGCTGCGGCCCCTAGCCCCCTCCCCAGTTCCGCGACACAATGCAGGGGTGTATTCATGCCTATTTGATCCGATCAGCTTATTTGATAATTTTAAAATTTTTATTTCTTTCCCGAATTAAAAAAACACACTTATGGATGAGTTGTTACTATGTGCGCCATCATGTATGTCAGTCAAATATTTCTTTCCATCTAGCTGAGGATCTGGGTAATATGCCTGTTACATCTTTGTATGAAATTATAATTAAAGTGATTTTTGTTTAAATGACATAAAATTAGTTTTTAAAGAAGTAATGGTAATTATTTATGGGTGCCCCACTCCCCTCCCACCCTCCTTCCCCTCTCTCCCCTGCCCCTCCTTCTCTCCCTCCCTCCTCCTTCCTTCACTTGATCCATCCCTCCATCCCCTCCCTTCCTCTCTCCCTCCCTCCTCCTTCCTTCACTTGATCCATCCCTCCATCCCCTCCCTTCCTCTCTCCGATCCCTCCTCTCCATCTCTCTCTCTCTCCCTCCATCCTTCCTCCTTCCTTCGCTTGCTCCATCCCTCCATCCCCTCCCTTCCTCTCTCCCCTCCTCAGTTCTCTCCCTCCCTCCCTCCCTCCCTCCCTCCCCCTCCCTTCCTCCCCCTCCCTTCCTCCCTCCCCCTCCCTTCCTCCCTGTCTCCATCCATCCCTTCTTTCCTCCCCCTCTTTCCTCTCTATTTGCAGGCCTTTCAAGGAGAGGTAAAACCTCTTCAGAAAAGTTTTGTTTTTCAGTTTACTAAAATTTGACTCATCTTTGACGCTATATCTTTTCGGATTCCCACCATGCTCACCCGATCACCTCTCATGATGTCAAATTCAAAGTCATGATCATTTATTCTCCAAACATAATACTCTTCACGAACTATAATGTGATGTGTTATTGCATTATTAATGCTTTGATTACTCAAGCATTTTGTTCATTAGGCGGAAGAAATCACTATCTTTCAAATATTCGCAGTTATTATGCATTATAGAGGCCATGTTTAGGTCATGCCGCTAGTGTATTTGAAACTGGGGACAGGGAGGGGCAAGGGATCAACTTCTACCGATCAATAAGAAATCACGTACATGCAGTTTCATGTTGTCAGTAGTTATCAGTTTCCTGTTGAAAAGGGATAAAGTACAGACATTTTCTTCTTCTAAAAACTGCTCTGTTCGGTCCCAAGTCCACCTGCTTGCAAAGCGTAAAGGATATGAAGCCAAATCTGAATGAATCTTTGCACTTCAGGGGCTAACAAAGTGTGTTGTGGCAATAATCTTTTCCCTTGCGTTTTCCAAAATTTCCGGGGGATATTCCCCAAGAAAAGTTTCCGGCAGACGTGTCCTCCATCCGAGGCACCCCCCCCCCCCCCCCGGATTGCCGCCCCTGATTGTATCAAACCATCGAATAAACGCTTAGCAGATTTGAGTGGATCCTAAACATGCTAAATGCATCATAAACCGCAGATACTGTAAATTAAAGATTAATTAAATGAAAAATATTATTCCTCGACAGGGGGAATATCTGACAAGTAATGACAAAAAAAACAAGGTTATCAGTTTAAAAAAAAAAAAACATTATGTCTCCAAAATATCTCACTGCCGAACAAACAAAAATCGTCAAATTCTGGGGAGCGTTTCATCACGTGTTTTTTTAGTGATTTTTACCGACAAATTTGCTCTCGGCCAATCATATGCAATGATTTCAGTAGCTTATAACAGTGGTCGGTAAAATTTAATGACAAAGTACTTGATGAAACGCTCCCCAGGTTATTCTCTATTCTCGGCACACACACACACGCACACACACGCACACACACCTAACGGTTGACGGTTCCACAAGGGTGGAGCAAATGTGTTTTTAGCTAGCATAATTTTTGTCGGGGCACGTGCACGCCCCCCCCCCCCCAACCTTCCCTTGAACTATCAACTGCTCCCTCACCACCTATGTGCAAGCAAGTAGCCATGAAATAAACAGGGGGAGAATTAAAGCGAAAACGTTACTGTTATGTGTTCCCTTTTGACGCGATCGGACAAAGACTTTTGCATACCCCGGACCCACAATACTTGGCTGTTCTCCGAAGTCTATTTATAGTTACAACAAAATTAGCTCGATGATCGTTTCCTCGACACCAGTGATGTTCATTCGGTTGGATTAAGCCTCTCTCAATTTTTGTAAGGAGTTGTTTGAGACTTTGAAAGAGCCCATTATGGTGTGGATCGCTTCGTCTCTTACCTCTGAGTATAAAGGCATGGTAGACAATGGTCATTATGGTCCGCGCATTTCATTCATCCGTTTCATCGACAACCGGCCATTGCTCCCTCCCCCTCCCTTTTGAAATCCAGGGAACAGATCTTATGTAGGCCTACCCAAATCCCTCCCCCCCCCCCCCCCTCGAAAAAAAATGGTACCCTTTCCAAGTTTGCGACCAAAAAGGCATCGGGAAGTAAAGTTTGTTAGAAAATTTGTTCATAATTATGCCCCCCTTTTTTTAGGTGTGTGTGCGTGTGTGTGTGTGTGTGTGTGCCGAGAATAGACTTTATTTTAAACCTACAATTGTAGTTTGAGCTTCTACCAACCTTAAAATTTGTTAGCAACCTTTCGTCCACTGCTGTGGATTAGAGTACCTTTATATAGACGAGTAACGACAACCTGAGATTTGAACGCCATTTTGTGTCCACTATCACGTAACATTTCTATTCAATTCCGATGAGCACTATGGGTGTTCTCAATAGAAAGAATTCGAACGCCATTTTGTGTCCAGAAAAGTCGGACGTCCATGTCGCTACTCCTCTATATAAAGGTACTCTACTGTGAACTTTCTCAAGCCAAGTGATCAGTCACACTGTTTCTAATTGCTGTCTGCTGTCTTGCGATCACTGGACCGAAGATAGGTGACAATAGATAACCCGAGTCCCTGTTCATGACGTTTCGGGATCAATTATAAATTCTTTGGAAGAGGTTCATCGTGGTGAAGAATAATTGAAGAGAGTTAATCAGTTGTCTCACGATGTTTGCGTTTACGTTTGCACATCGTGAGACAACTGATTAACTCTCTTCAATTATAAATTCTTTGTTGGCCACTCTGTGTGAGGGTGTGTGTGTGCGTGTGCGTTTGTTTAGCATTATGTCCGAGGACATTTTCGGACAGAGAACAAAAAAAAAATCATGACAACAATGGTCCTCGGAAGGCGGACAATAGTCCTCGAACGTCGAACAATGAATTTATGCCTTATTCCGTCGACTGTCCGAGGACGAGTAACAATAGAGGAACAATAGTTGTCCTCGGAAGTAAAGTCATGTAAACGTGTGTGTGTGTGTGTGTGTGTGTGGGGTGGGTGTGTGTGTGTGTGTATCCCTCTTGAATGGTTCTCTATGTGCAATGTTGTAGCACTTCTCATGGAGTGCTAAAGCCATTACACCAGATTCAATGAAGACGATGTAATCATTCATCTGGTACTGTACATATTTATGGAATAGTCTTGAGAAGAAGCATGTAGTTCATTTTATAACAAGTTCATTTTATAACAAGGTAATTTTGATGTCCCACGGATCTTGTTATACTGAGTTTCCACTGTATAACCAATGAGGTACTAGCTAGGCAAGCTTGCCTGTTACCTCCTTGATATAACAGGGATTCAATATAACACGGAAATTTCCTTCGTCCCAAGGACTTTGTTATAACGAAGTTCCACTGTAATAACAAAAGAAGAAATCAATCTCCTTTTAATATCACACTGATCAATATTATTATTTGGATTATAACATTCTAATTTGTTTTCTCGAGCATTTCAAGAGCTTTTCGCTTAATTTGAAACTTTTTTTTTAACTTAAAATTGTCAAGGGGTACCTACTACATTTACATAGCTTTCAGCAAATCCTCATATCCCTCCATCCTTCATTCCCCCCCCTTTTTTTTTACTCTCTCTTTCTCTCCATGTCTCTTGATCACAGACTTGTCCCCTTTGAAACTCAAAGGTATGGTGGGGCTATTTTCTGATATAGAGATAGGTTCGAAAAAGGGGCCTATCTTATAAATATATAATGTGATACTTTGTATTAAGCGCAGTAGAGTATATTTGTATAGTAGCTGCGCTACATAAATGGACATATTATTATTATTTCAATATGACACGAAAAAGAGACATGATAACGAAGCTTTTCGACCTGCACTCATCAGGTTATCACGCAGGTATATAACAAATTACTTGAAATCAACTATATTGAACTATAATATAGTTGGTTTCAAGTAATTTGTTATTACCGGGTATATTTTTAAAAGATTTTTATACACTAATGCAAACTTAAGAACATTCTTATATATTTAATAACTAGGTATCAATCCTTGACATACTGTAAAGCACCTAATAATCATTCTGTAAATTTATATATACGTGCATATAATGCAGGGACCGCGGAACCGGGGGGGGGGGGGGGGGGCTGCAGCCCCCACTTTTTTCAGTAAACACGTGCAAACGTATGGCAGTGCAAAACTGATACACATAACCCCCCCCCCCCCCCCCCCCCAGCCCCTCCACTTTCCAAGACGTTCCGCGGCCCCTGTAATGCGCGCACTAAAACTGTTTCAATACATGTAATTCGTATGATACCTTTTGCGGATTTGCCCCCCCTGTCATGTACACCCCCCCCTCTCAGACACTGCCAAAACTGGGGTGTTGAATTAACACCAATCGGTATTCATTTACTACCCCAATATTTGCAGTGCACGCTGTTCCAGAAAAAAGGGTGTCATTGAGTTACATTTATAACTCATTTAGGAATATTCTTATCACATTATAATATAAGATCAATGTAGACGCCAGACGTTGAGTACCTTTATATACAGAGTAGCGACATAGACGTCTGACTTTTCGGGAAACAAATTTCTTTCTATTGAGAACACCCAGGTGCTCATCGGAATTGAATAGAAATGTTGCATAGCAGAGGAAACAAAATAGCGTTCAAATCAGGAGTTGTCGCTACTCTCTTTATGTAGGTACTCTAGCCAGACGGAGACCAATCACCCTCTACGTTTTGTTCTCCCACGAAATTTCACCTCGCCCATTCTATCCATATTGTCCCTATACAAAGCACATTCGTGTATGCTCTCGAGGCAGGCCATGTGGTTCATACAATATTCGAAAGAAATACGTGCCATTGAGTCGATTTGAGTTAATGAACTTCGTAGACCAAACACCCAAAGTAGGTCAAAACACCTCGCCTCGTCCTTTCTCCATCCAAATGACATGATTGTATAACATACTCTCCTATAGCAATGAAGTTAATAACAATATTCCAGGGGGAAAGGCGTTACTGAGTTACATAACTCTATAAAGCAATCATATAAATCTATATCAAACAAAATTATCTTCTGTGTCTCTCGCTCTTCCACAGATGTTCTCCTTTCTAAATTTCCATACAATATTCCAGGGGGAAAGGCGTTATTGAGCTGCATATCTCATTTGAATATCCCTTTCATAAAAATCCATGCAGACCAATCGTGTCTTCCATATTTTCTTCCCGCACAGATTGTCACGTTGCCCATTTTGTCATAAACTGTGTACACAATGCATGCTCTCATTAAAGTTCATACAATATTCCATGGGGAATTGTGTAATTGAGTTAAATATCTCTGAATGAATATTTCTTTCACAAGATCCATATTGACCTTAGACTAATGGCCTTTCTTACTTCTTCTCCCGAGGATTCTCTTTGCACTCTCCACATGAAAATGACATTTTGGACACAATGCCGACAATAAAATTAATCACTTACAACGTTCCAGAAACAAAAATGGTGTAGATGCATGACATTTAGGACACAATGTACACTATGTACTAGTACTATTACTACTGATAGAGTCCATGCAGTGTGCCAGCATGTCCTGAAGGAAAGGAGTTACTTGGGTTTTGTTTGTTTGTTGTTTGTTTTTTTTTTTTTTTTTTTTTTTGGGGGGGGGGGGGTTTGTTCTGTTCTGTTGTTTTTGCATAAAAATGCATTTCTTTTTTTTCTTTTTTTTGACCTTGCCCCTCCCCCTCCACGGAACACAGCAACGAGTGACAGATATATATATATAAACTAGAAATATCACTGAAGATGATGATTAATACCCCCGCCCCGTGACAACAGCCTTTCTTGACTTTTGGTCGAAAACTGAGGAAGTACTTCGATCTGCAAGATTTTTCCCTGATTTACTGTACTGCCATAGATATGCCATTTCCATGGCAACGCAGCTTCCGACACATCCAAAAAATATGTCTTGCACATCTTCCCACCAAGACCAATGTGTGTACCAAGTTTCTTGACTTTTGGTCGAAAACTGAGGAAGTAGTTCGATCCGCAAGATTTTTCCCTGATTTACTGCCATAGATATGCCGTTTCCATGGCAACGCAGCTTCCGACACATCAAAAAAATATGTTGTACACATCTTTCCAGTAAGACCAATGTGTGTACCAAATTTCATGACTTTCGGTCAAAAACTGAGGAAGTAGTTCGATCCGCAAGGTGTTTCCTTGATTTTCTGCCATAAATATGCCGTTACCATGGCAACGCAGATTCCGACTCATCCGAAAAATATGTCTTGCACATCTTCCCACCAAGACCAATGTGTGTACCAAATTTCATGACTTTCGGTCAAAAACTGAGGAAGTGTTTCGATCCGCAAGGTGTTTCCTTGATTTTCTGCCATAAATATGCCGTTACCATGGCAACGCAGATTCCGACTCATCCGAAACACATGTCTTGCACATCTTCCCATCAAGACCAATGTGTGTACCAAATTTCATGACTTTCGGTTAAAAACTGAGGAAGTAGTTCGATCCGCAAGGTGTTTCCTTGATTTTCTGCCATAAATATGCCGTTACCATGGCAACGCAGATTCCGACTCATCCGAAAAATATGTCTTGCACATCTTCCCACCAAGACCAATGTGTGTACCAAATTTCATGACTTTCGGTCAAAAACTGAGAAAGTAGTTCGATCCGCAAGGTGTTTCCTTGATTTTCTGCCATAAATATGCCGTTACCATGGCAACGCAGATTCCGACTCATCCGAAAAATATGTCTTGCACATCTTCCCACCAAGACCAATGTGTGTACCAAATTTCATGACTTTCGGTCAAAAACCAGTGTGGAAGTATAGTCAAACCTGTCTATTAAGGCCACCCAAGGGAAACAGAAAAAGTGGCCACTGTAGACAGGGGGCCTTTATAGACAGGTTCTGAGGCACATAGTTCTTGCTACAGGGAGGCAATATAAGTGACCACTATAGACAGGTGACCGCTATAGACAGGTGGCCACTAAGACAGGTTTGACTGTATGTGTACATGCAACAGTTCTGTGCCAACTCCTTGGTAATATCAATACCCTTTCTTAACCACCTCTACAACCATCTTCATCATCAGCATCACATTCACCTCCGTCATGACCAAATTTATCATCATGAATCATGACAAACATAAATCCTTAATGTCTCCATGACAACAATTACCACCACATTCATCACCATCGCCCTCACTTAACCACTATCGTGGTTTTCAGCGAAAGTGGGTCAATTTCTTTTCAATTTGATGTAGATATTCTAATGTAGATATGACCCTTTCCCTATTGGTTTGAGACAATTTCTTTCACAATGTACTTGCATGACCAGAACTCAACTTTATCTTTAAGTTTGGGGTTAGTTTAGGTTTAGGTTTAGGGTTAGGCAGAATGTTAGGTGAAGCACTGAGTTCAGGAATTTGTTCAGTGTTAAAAATTAACAGTGTCTATGGAGCATGTGTGTTGGAAAGTACATGTACCTACCCAAAGTTATCACCATACATCACTGCCATCACCACTAATATAACAACAATAATAAATCATATATTGGAAGATTCTTTTTGAATGTATAATTCAAAACATTTTGGAATGCAGTTAACCTTGCATAAATCAAAGTCGTTTAAGTCAAACTTTCCCTAGGTTGAATAAATTATTTTAACCAAACTATGCAAAATATAGTTAACCTTGGATAACTCAACTTAAACCAAGTCAAAATAACGTTTTGGACCAAACTATGCAAAACATGTGCTATGTACATTGCCTAAGTCAAATTTTGCAAAAGTCAAACTATTTTTTTGTATTCCCAACAGATTCAACTTATGCAAAGTTAACTGTACATGTGTACCTATGTGTTATTTACATTTCCCAAGTCAAATTTTGCATAAGTCCAACTATTCTTTTGGTGTCCCAATAGATTCAACTTATGCATAGTTAACTGTACTCTACAAGACCCACTAAGCAATGCACCATCAAACACACTGAAATTCCAAACAAAACCACTCTTGAAATAAGGAACCATTTCAGACTGAAGTATAACCTATGCCATACAGTTTATTTTACAGAAATCATTCTCATGTGCCGTCTACTTGAACTCCTTCACTTGAAGACCTGCAGCAAGGAAAAAAACAAAGGAAAAGAGAGACAGTTATAGATTAACCAACATATCCTGATTCCTGAATATACAAGAAATAACATTATGAGATCATCTCTTTAATGATACAAATTAGTTTTCTGTCTAAATTCAATACGAACCAAAGAAAAAATGTTAGTTCTTCATACATAATGTATGTATGATGTATCTTCTTTTCTGCTCTAAATATTTTCAGGAAAAATTTGTGGTTTTGATCTTTTCACGTCCTGACTAGCGCAAGAATAAATGACCAACTCCATTAGCCCATTACCTACGGGTCAACGGGTTCAGTAGTCAACAGGTTAATGTATATTGCAATGCAATTCATCAGGCCAGGGCCCTCTTGCATAAAAATTTGTGTTTAAAGAGAAGTTTGAGTTCTGGGAAAGGTGAAAAATAATTTTTGCAATAACATCACAGTGGAAATTTCCCCTGAAAAGGATTGCTCTTCAAATGCCCTCATATTCCAAATATGACACGAAATAGATGAATTTATGTTTGGGCCGAACATTCATGCCACATGTGTGTGCAGTCCCATATACCCATTTATGTGTGCAGAACATGTGCTTTTCCGAGACGGGGTCAATTTCTTACCATTTTGATGATTCCAAAACCTAAGAATACACCAATTCTTATGTAGACATGATCAATATCTCCCAATTGCTTTGAGACGGTTTCTTTCACATTGTCACTGCATGACCAGAACTCAACTTTATCTTTTAAACACAGCTAAAAAAATTAGAAGCATGTCCCTAATTATACAATCTTGATAGGTTGGATAACAATTTGCATTTAAATGCAACTTTTTATGCAAGCAGCACCAGAAAGCTCATTGCTTCCATCCAGTGCAATATTCAACACAGTATGTAAACCCAGCACAAAGAGTAAGGAAACTCAACTTTGATCAATTATATTTCTTTAAAATGAGGGAAATATAGGTCGTAATGAGTATCATTTTAAAGCTTGGAGCGCTCCCTATCAAACCAGAACATGCTGAATGAGACGTGTGCGGGAGGCGTAAATGAGGAAGAAGGGTCAAAAAGGAAATGAAGCAAAATGAGCAATATTTTGGCTTTGGGTATACTTGATGATGTTCAAACAAGTTGTTTGAGGAATTGAATTCATAATCATTCACCAAGTAAACCTCAATTTCAAAAGACAACTGAAATCACAGAAGGGGTTATTTTTTATTATTTTGTCAATTATTGGATGGAGGCCCTCCTCTTGGACTATGCAACATTCAAAGTCATCTGAACAAAATAACACAAACAGTCGCGGCCCTACACTGCAATTAGCCACCCGAAAGCTTTCACTACGTCCTGCCCAATTTGCATAAAATAAACAATATGTTTACGTAAACCCGCTACCGAAGAGTCTAAGCTAAACTCTGAAATCTCGCCCTAGAAACCACCAAATGAAATGAACTAAAAGTCAAATTTTATTATCACTCGTAGTCAAATCATTTTTTAGTTTGTGAAAACTCTGAGAAATGAGGAGCCTTATTTTTTTTTTTTTTAGTCTGAAAATGTTGCAGTATTTTTCATATTTGCTGTCATTGTGCAAGATCCAAACTTTCAGATATCAAAAATGAAAGTATATTGAGGGGATCCTCCAAATATCTTTTTATAATTATCTGTTGAACGGTTATGTCGGGAAAAATCGAAGGCAATGTCATTCATGAACCATCGACCGTTCTTTGCAGAAGTTGAAATGTAGTCCAACGTATAGCGGTGCATGCAGGATGGTTTCCACTCGAGTGTAGTCCCGTATACTACGTACATGTACATGCAGGATATTTTACACTCGCGATAAAACATGCTGAAGTAAAGGCCAATTTTGGGCAAAAGAACGACATAGATCTAATATAAGATTAATTATAAGAAATCAATCAGGGTAATGTTAAAATAAGGTGGATTGCTGCAACTGTATAACTCACCGGATCACACTGTAGCCCTAACTGTAGCATTTCCCCCCCCCCCCCCCAGTTATATAAAAAAACAAAACCTCTTTTCACAGTACTCTGAAACAGAAAAATACTTGTATCTCAAAATGATAATCCACCATTTTCAGTGAAAATTAATATGAAGCATATCATCATTTTCCTTGTACTCTGGAATTTTCATGATTATTTTGGGCCCAAATAGGGAGATACAAGCAGGTGAATTTTCGCTCCTCTCTCAGCAGAAGGCCTCGGTAGCCGTTGGGAATTCAAAAGCTTTTACGACTTTACGAGGAGTTAATTGCAGTGTAGGGCCGCGCCTGCAAAGGGGACACTTTTCTTTCTTGTGTTAATGATTCCAAGGACATTCTCATTGTTAAAAATTCCTTGCTGTATTTCATGATTTTTGTACGGAATGAGTGAGTGAGCTTCAATATGCCCTATGGCACTGGCCCTATCAAGATCTGTCATTCTTGGCATGATGAAGTTGGAAGACAAGTAACCAGTAAGTGGACAATCACTCATTATAAGACATTTAAGGGAAACACAAATTATGGTCTTCAGAGACAGGTGGTCTTTCTATAAAGGTGGTCACAAAAGAGCGATTCCATGCAATGTGTCCAATGAGAAAATTCTTGATATCCCCACTGACTAATGTTCTTTCTATTATCACTATCACTAGTCTATCGATCATTTCAGGAGATTTTTAATTTCTGATTGAGATAAATGGAGAGAAGACTTACACGTATGTCATGCCACTTGCGTAGGACACACTGCACAGAATGGCCTTAAGGTAGCTTAGTGAATTATCGTGGCGCATAAAAACATTGAAAAGTCACGTATTTATGACAAAATTATTGAAAATCAAAATTCTATTGAGGCAGAGCCAAAATATTAGGACGGAGAAATGGTATTTACCTCTTTGAACACTTTTCAGCAAAATAATATGAAAACATTTCTTCAGATATGTCTAATTCTAATTGTAGAAGCACGGACAAAACTGGCAATTTTCCTCTTTGCGTCTTTCCCGCATCTTTATGCTAAGCTAAGCTACCTATTAAAAGCAGGTTTAATCATCAAAATTTGCACTTACCAGGAGGGAGAGATTGCTTGAGCTTCTCAGCCTTCTCTGAGTCCTTCTTGATGACAAGAGTGTAGAGATAGCGACTGCAGCGAACCTTGAACTTGGTGTTGTCACGGTTCTTCTTGATCTTCACAGCTACACGTGGAAAAATGATTGCATTTATAGGCATTCATGAGTGTGAAATTTTTATTCAATGATGAATCAGAAATGCACTTGAAAGAAGGTTTCCTCTTCAAGGACGCCAATAAAAAGCATGGTAAAGGATATAAATGTAATTCTATTATTGAAAGCTGCTAATTAACAAACTAGTCTTTACTTTCTTTTTCAACGATTTTTATGCATGACTCATGAAAAGAAATTGTTTTCAGAATGATTTTATATTTCAACATGAGACCTGTAAAGAATTGGTTGTTTAAATGGTCCCATTCTCTGTGAGAATGAAATAGAGATGTAGAGAAAGGAAAGAAAGGCAAGTAGAATGATTGACAAACAAAGGGGTCAGAGAAAAATAGAATTACTGTAAAAGTGGAAATCTTCATGCCATTCACTTTTAGCGCTCGGCCAAGTAAAGTGAATTTCATGTTATTAATTTTGCCTATGCCCTATCTTATCAGGATTGGAAGAAAAAAAATTTCATGTTTTAAAAAAGAAGAAACAATCAGATTTATTTGATTTAAATCGATTAATTTGATTTTTTTAAAGTTATAGCCCTACATGTTGCTCATATAGAAAAGAAACAGATTATTTTGGTAGATCTACATTCTTGGGAGTATTTGATTTATATCGATTACTTTGCTTTTTTTAAAAGTTATAGCCCTACATGTTGCTCATATAGAAAAGAAATGGTATTTACCTCTTTGAACACTTTTCAGCAAAATAATATGAAAACATTATTATTTTGGTAGATCTACTATCAGACATTCTTGGGAGTATGAAAACTCTCACTTGGATGAATTTTTTATTAAAAGAATTTTTTTTTAAATGAAAGATTTAATTTTAACCTGTAAACAAATCTTTAGGCATTTCACTCCCAGCGTCAAAGATCGCATGTTCGATCTGTAATGAAAAAACACAAGTCAGAAAAAATTGGAACCAGCGGGATTCGAACCCATCATCCACCGCCCGCCAGGCAGCGACTCAACCACCAGGCTATTCTGGTTCACGGCCAAGTCACGATGAACAAGAATCAAATGCCGAAAGATTTGTTTACAGGTTAAAATTCCTCCCCAGTCAAGCTTCTTCGTTTACTAACCATTGTCTGCGGCGGACCGTTTGAATATTAATGAGTCAGAAAGAAGAGGATCTTGGGTATTTGATTCTAGTTCATCGTGACTTGGCCGTGAACCAGAATTACAGATCGAGCATGCGATCTTTGACGCTGGGAGTGAAATGCCTAAAGATTTGTTTACAGGTTAAAATTCCTCCCCAGTCAAGCTTCTTCGTTTACTGAAGATTTTATTGTTTTTGCAAATATACCAACCCAATAAGGGCATTGGACAAAAAAATATGTACTGGTACACAAAATATTTACTTGCTGTTTTGTTTTTTTGCACAAATTTCATGCCGCGCGAAATGTGCGAAAATTTCCACACGCGAAATATTTTACATTTACAGTAAACATGAAGTTAGACATAGCTGGACACAAGCATTTACCCGAGGTTCCAAATAAAATGGACTAATTTGAACCAAAATCAACGGAAAATACATTTTGGTTTCCTGCAGATCTGACAAAGTAAATGTATTTCAGCTAAAATAAGAAAAGAGAGGGACAAATGTGTTGAGAAATGTGTTGATTTGACCATGACCCTATATGTTAATTGTAAAATATGAGAGAGGGTGAAAAATGAGGAGAGCAAAACAAGATCCACTACGTATGCTTTGTCCTGAAAAGTTCAATTTCAGGTAACCAAAACTCAATCACATTTGGTTGACAAACCACCAAATACTGGAAAAGTGGAAACTTTCACGCGATTAACTTTTCATGCTCAGCCGAGTAAGGTGAATTTCACAGGTTTTTAATTTCGCCGACGCGCTAGGCCCATGGGCAAAAGAATACATGGACAAAAATATTTGCATGTTTTTATTTTCAAGAAATATTCCATGTTTACGGTACTTGGATGGAAGGCCCTTGCTATGAAGACTTCGAGAGAGATTGAGAAGGGGGAGGAGGGAGAGTGGAGACTTAAAAGGAGATGCAGGAGAATGAAAACAGCTGAGAGGTAAAGCAAAAAAATGTTACTCACATTTGGCATCTTTCCTGCGTGCTGTCAGGAGAAAGTCCTTGATTTCCATAATTTCCTTAGGCTGTCAAAAGAAGATATTATACAGTAACATTAATATCACAATCAACAACAATCCACAAATCAAAAATCATGCTCACATTCTATCTAGTGTGTCCTTAGTTGTACACAGAAAGAAAGAATGTCAAAACTGATATATGTCATTAAACAAAAATAACAATTTGTATTAGTAAAATATCCCACCCTGTTGGAAAAATGTCTTTAAAGCTCATTGTACAGTAATGGTAGCAACAAGGAAACTGGAAACAAACATGTTAAACATAGTCTCATGTTGTTTTCCTTGTATAAAAAATATGCATGTATGTATCAGATCTTTGGGCATTCCATTCATGGTTTTTGGTGAATTTTAGTGTAAATATCTGTGAGGAACGCAAGATAATGGCTTTACACTGCCCTACGCTAGGACCCTTCCACCCCACCAGCTGCCCCCTAAATGACCTCCATGCTTCGCACGGGGATCGCGTGTGAATAGCATACACAGTCCCCCATAGGTTAATTCACATGTGTTCACGTTTTTAGTACAATTTGCCATTGTAGGAGTTTACATTCCTGTCCCGGTATCTATATTATTATTTTTCCTCTCACTTGTTTAATATTTAACTTGAGGAAAAAAATTCACAACAGCTTTGTTATGCTAGTATCTTGCTATCTATCATCTTAACCCCTTCCATGCCACCTGATTTTTGAGCAGTTGTCAAAAATAAAGTTTCAAGAGGTAAATATTAACTTTCAGTGCCTTTTTTCTAGAGCAAACTGGGCAAAGATATATTGCATGGGAATAAAGATATATTGCATGGGAATAAACATCATATTTACGGCACATGTTTCTGTATGAGAAAGAATTTTGAAGCCATTCTGAGCCTAAACAAAATGTTCAACACTCAAATTTTTGGGCGGGATTTGCCGCCCACGGAATGGTAGGGGTTAAATCAAAGAAATCTGACAAATTTTTTTGAGGGCTTACCAAAACTGCTCATTACCTTTAACGTTATTCAATATGGCTTTGAATACTCCTCTAGAATGTCTGAATAGATTACTGTTTCAACAATTTCTGTTTCATTCAAAAAGCCTTCAGGTGGTTAGATTTTTACACTGCCCCCCCTGCAACTTGTGATACATACCATCTTGGCTGTGTTGTGGCTGACTTGGTACAGCTACAAGATATCTTGGAAACAGTCTGTAAAAGAAAAACATATACATGTATATTATTCATCAACAGTAAAGCAGGAAAAATCCTCCGAAACGTTTTCGAGCCATATTGATTAATTGCAATGTAATTATTGTTGTTGTTGCTTTCGTTGAATTGTGTTTTTGTGATAATGGGTCTTCCTTTTGGATTTGATCTTGGCTATAAACTCCAGTTTTTATGTCAACAATCACCTTTGTAAAAGGAATGGTTTTACGAATGGTAAAACCTACAACTTCACTACAAGTCTACAATACCATTTTTAGGGTCAATATATGACAGGCCTTGTAAGTAGTATCAAGGGCCAAGGTGATATCAAGGAAGGGGGAAGTCCACCCTGGTTTAAATAAAAGGAGAACAATAAAGAGAAACAGATTACCAAAAGTTTTGGGGAAATCCGATTAAAAAAATTAAGTTATAAATTTCCATAAAATGAATTAACCAAATGCAAACTCTGTGACATGTATTTTGGGCACATTTCCAATATACATGTATGCTTTGTACTGAAAATTTCTGAAAATTCAATTTCCTTAGTTTATTAATAAAGGAACAGACTATGATTGGGGGGGGGGGGGGGGGGAGACCATAAGCTATGCACTTCGTTTTTAGCGGCTAAAAAAAAATTATCAAATGGACTATGCAAATTTCTTTTATAAATCCTGGTACTACATATTCTAAACTGAATATGATGTGAAAATTATGACATACCCACGTGAATAACATACTTTTCGAAGCCGATATCAATAAAAAAGAAAGGGTCCTTAATCTATGCATGCACACGTAATAATGAATGCAAATCTTGGTTTTGATGCCGACTGATACTATTTTCACCCCAATTTCCAAATGAGATAATATCACCAAAAAATAAAGGGAGGGCACGCGCTGTCGGCGATACAACCATAATCGAAACTATACGATGTGGTGCAGTGGTGGAGATTTCCACTAATGCTAAACGTTGAGGTCTCAACTGGCTCAGTGCCATCTACGTTGCTTTTTGTTTAGTATTAATGGAAATTTCGTCAGACATCTCCACCACTGCACCACATCGTATGGTTTCGATTATGGTTGTATCGCCGACAGCGCGCGCCATCGCACGCAGCTGCCATTTTAAATCTGCATGACAAGAGGAGGCATGGATACACAAATGATGAGTTCTCGCAAATTTCTTATGCTATATTTTATGTTTTTGTCACTAAAATGTATAAAATAATTTGAACACAAACATTCCAAAAGTTTCCCTAGGAGGAGATGCTGTGGTGAAGAACCTGTCAGTCGCGGGAGTTATCAGGAAAGGCATATTCCATGACCTGCTAACCGTGCGCCGTTACATTGGCGGAACAAAACACCTAGCTTTGTGATGTAAAAGGCGTATAGCCCATTTTTAATTTTTTTTACACTCAGGAAGCTAGTCCGGCTACCCGTGCCAACCCTCCCGCCCCCCCCCCCCCCCCCTTGAAACAAAAGTATACATTGTGACCCCCCCTTTTAGAACTGATACCCTTTTCTGTTGTTTTTTTTTTTGGGGGGGGGGGGTTGCCCCCCAACTGAGTGACTTTTGGAGAGCTGGCGAGACCAAAAAAATATGGGTCTCCCTCCAAGCAGTTTCCAAAAGTTGACAATCCTGCATTTGTGTCCCCCCCCCCCCCCCCTTATACAAAATCCTGGATCCGCCCCTGCATAGATCTACATGTAAGTTAGACCTCTTTTTTTTTTATAAGTGCTTGTGTGCAAAGAGATCCATGCAATGATAAATGTTTACATCTAACAGATTAATTCAATATTTTCTTTCGAAAATATGGGGGGGGGATTCTGGTCTACAGAGCTGAATTGGGAGAGGTTCTCACTTGGTAGATCTACATCATAGAGTTGCCAATTTGATTAAATATAACATTTTATAAGTTATATCTATTCTAGATCTTGACCTAATGTCTTTCTTATAATTCATCTAATTTTCCTCAAACATTTAGTGCAATAGTGCAGTGTTCTCTTCGTTTCATTTTTCTGCTTTTATAATAGATCTAGATCTAACGTTAGATTTAAAACAATTTAATATCAGGGTGGACATCAACAGGCCCCTTTAAAAATCGTGACACAGTTAGTCTAGAGATCTACATGTAGATCAATTACTTTCAAAAAAATTACTTGTGAACCGTTGACGTGTTAGATCATGTAGATGAGCTTTCAGAAAATAATTCTTGAATACATATAGCAAACAGGACATTTTTTTTCTTACTCTTTCATGTCTCATTCATATATTAAAATGTGCTTCAATTCAAATCATGTGAAATTCAATCAAATCATTTGGATAAATTGACATCACAAAAAAAAATTCTTAAAAGGGCAACCCAACCCTCATAAGTAGAGCAAAAATAACAAAGGCAAGTCAATGCCATGGGAATTTCCCATTAATTTAAAACCAGAAATTTTCATGTGTATGAACAAAGAAACTTTCGTGAATTTCATGAGTGGTCGAGATTCGCGAAAGTTTCAAATTCAAGCCGCAAAATGATCACTCAGATCACAATTGAAACATGAAATTATTAGGCTATATCGTGAAATAGGTCTCCGCTCATTCAGTGTGTACGCACACACTTGCATGTTATGTCTATGGGACTGGAATTCTGTCTCCCGCACTGACGAAATGAACGGCAGTGAATCTGCAGTTGAATCTGGACTGGTGACCTATTCCACTAATCACGATAATGCCAATTATTATTATTATTAATATTGGATTTTTTGTGAAAGTTTCTTGCTACAAAATTGGCTGTCATTAACAATTCGTGAAATTTTCTGGTTTTACAGTATCATATTAGTTATGTGACTGTGCCTGAATGAAAAATGACACAAATCAAAATTTCAATTTGACAAATTGTCAGGATTGTTGAGAACTCTCTCTCCCGATCCCATTCATCAATTTATCATGTTCATGCCATTAATATTAATTAATTTCCAAGCTGAGATTGAGAATCAACATTTGGAATTCATGCCAATTTTTACATGTAAAAAAAATTACCTCAAATAAAGTAAAACAGTAATGGTAGCGAAAAGGAAAATGTTATGAGACATACTGCGGTCGACACAAGAAGCGAGAGGATCCGCAACAATTTAACCATCAGGAAAGTCTATAGTTGGGGCAAGGGTACGTTTCAATCATACGACAACCTCATACTACATGTAAGGACGTGTCTTTTCACATAAGAACCTGACTCAATGAGATTTTTAAGATCTGAAAATACAAGAAAAATACATATTTAGTGTAGAATTATATTCATTAGTCCACGAAAGGTTTTGATTATCGTGATTTTAATAGATATTTTCTGTATTGCAAGGGAAATTTTTCAGTACCTGCTTCGCAAGAATGAAAAGAGACCGCCGTGAGAGGGCGTGTGTGCGAAATCATCAGAGCGCGGCGTTGTGCATGCATGCCGATGCATGCTTATACAGGGTTGGAAAAAAGTTTGGAATATTTTTTTGGCGATGAGTATGTCTGATTTTAAAGGAGAATTAACCCCTGAGTACAAATTTACTTATATTGAAAGGTGTAATATATTCCTACTTATTGGCCTAAATCATTTTCTAATAAGATATTAGAAAAGGGTATAAATAAAGATATTCCAACCCCCGTATCGTCTCCTACTCATTTACATGGGGGCTGCCATTTTCTTGCTGATTTGGATTTGTACATGAACCATTGAGAAATGTTCCGGTCAGGAAGATATTTTGAATCCAAGACCTAAATTGATTTTCTTCATTACCTAAAATCCCATATGTGATGAAAAATATAAAGTGGGTGTTTACATGATTTATAAAAATTAAATCTTTATAATGATACTTTTAAATTGTCTGGTTTTGCTTAACAAAAATCTGTTTTCTTGGGTTTGCCAAACAGAGCAGAACATAATATATGCAGCATGCATTCTGACTTTTCAAGTCCCATTATCCGAAAGCAGGTGAATGCATAGTTTGCCGCTATAGATGCTCAGGGAAGAAGCATCCATAAAATTTGAATTAATTTGCTCCGTCCATTGCGTCACAGTATGTAGAAAATAGATTTATATTAAGAGAATATCGATTTTCAACAGAAATATATAAGGAAATCTTCAGTTTAAAAATAAATTGACATATCTATTCTATATTTTTAATCTCAAATGGGTTTTTAATTTTGAAAAAGGCAATTGGGCATTTGGATTAAGAAAATCTTCTTGTACACATAAAAAAATGGCAGCCCCCATGTATTGCTAGCAGACGATACATATTGCTAGCAGATGATAAATTTTGCTCAGAAAATCTTGATTCGTATCGATCTCGTATATTTTGACGCGAAGCCATATAGTCTAACAAGTAGGAATAAATAACACCTTTGAACACTATCGTCTTTATTGTTTGAGGTTAATTCTCCTTTAAATGCTAGTTTCTACTATATTGTGATGAATAATTCATCCAAATCGGATTAACTGTGTTGAATGAAGTCTACTGTTCCATCTTGTACCAAAGATTACGTAATATTGTTAAACATGTTACAATGGCTGACCAATGAACCACATGTTGTCAGATTTGCTCTATTTGTGTTTGAACATCTTGTTATACATTTCTGTACTTCACGTGGAATTTTGAAAAAGCTACGTGCAGTTTGCAGTCATTTTGAGGACTTCGGTATAGCAATTAAACTGTATCTGATTATTTAACTTTTTCGTTAGACATTTGCAAAAACAGCAAATATACGCTTCCGAATTCCAAGTGGACCTCTGCACTGTGTGATAAGCCTGATTTTTAATGTTGTGCTTTTAAAGTTAAAAAGGGACACATATCTTTTATTTGAACCTCAAAGAAGAACTTAAAATGACGAGGGATATGTTTAAGACAAGAAATAATTCTTGGAATGAAAATATTCCAAACTTTTTTCCAACCCTGTAATAAACAACCACAACAAAACTCATGACAACTAATCTTGATTTTAAAAAAGACCATTCATGCTCATATTTCCACTTGATCACATATTTTTCTCTAACTCTTTTTACTTCAAGCGTTATTTATAGGCACGTTATTTTTTTGGCAACCAAAAGTTGGGGAAATTGTGTATTTATATTTTAGTCTTTGGAGGTACATGTTTGTTTTCGAAAATCAATAGGCTGGGTACAAGCATTCCGTGCCCACTAACGCCACTCCTGACCCTAATTCTGCCACAATCCTGACTCTAAACATTGAAAAAATACCCCCCCCCCCCAAAAAAAAAAAAAAAAAAAAAAAAAAAAAAATCATTTTAAAACACACTTACTTACTAGGAATCAATTAACTGATGCTTGAGATATAAAATCAATTTAGGTAAGGTATAGGAAAAAGCAAATAGCAAATAGCAAAAGATATATATATATATATATATATATATATATATATATATATATATACTGAACTACAAAAGAAACGTCGCACTTTTCAAATTGATATCTTTTACACATGATATTGGAATTTGATACGTAAAGTCACATTTTATGCTTTTTTAACATCACAGATATGGCATTGACCGTCCATAACACATCATCATAACAAAATGTGATTTCTGTGTAGGATTAAAACTCATATCCTTTCCGTGAACATGGTAGTGCACTCGAGCGCAGCTTTTTGAAAAACATGATGCACATGCACATCCTCTATCCAGTGGGTTTAAAAGGGACCCAAAACCTTCATCCTGTCATTCGTCAGTTCCTGAGCGCTGTCACCATGCCACGTCTGACTCGAAACCAGACAGAGGGAACAAGCCATCGGACGTCTTCATGCTGGCCAACGTCCTAGAGTCATTGCCAACGACTTCAATGCAGCGTTCGGACAGTAGAGAGACTGCGGGAGCGATACAATGCAACCAACAGCACCAACGATCGTCAGCGCAGTGGTCGTCCCAGGGTGACAACAGCACGTCAAGATCGCCATCTTCACCGGGACCACTTGCAGGATCGCTTCCGCAGAGCAACAGAATCGGCTCTACAGACTAGTGGCACACACAACAAACCGTTTTCTGCAGCAACTGTTCGTCGTCGGCTGAGAAGCTTCAACTTGTCTTGTCGGCGTCCTGCTCGGGGCCCTATCCTCACCGTTCGACATCGTCGGGAACGTCTCATGTGGACCCAACAACGTCAGAACTGGCGCTATCAACGGTCTGCACTTGTTAATCAAAACAAAGCAAAACATTTTCTCAGTTTTCACACTTGAATAAAGAATATGTTTCATTGTAAATAAAACAGTTTCAAACACATACATGTGCGACGTTTCTTTTGTAGTTCAGTATATATATATACATGTGTATATATAGGCCTATATATAAAAAAAACTTGAAGACAAAACCGAAAGGTACGTAAGAAATGAAAGAAAGCGAGTAGAAAGGATTTTCTCAATCTTGTTAATTTGTTTATTAACAAGATTGTAAGGAAATAACATATACAACAGCTTTGGCAACTCTCGTGGAAATAAATACAATGTGAAAGGAAATGAGAGAATAATGGTTGCGTAACTTAAATCAAAGTTCCCCAGAGCTGTCCTCAAAACTCACCTGCCCCCGACAAAAGAATTAATTAATAAGGTTGAAGATTTGTCAATCTGTCGGTCAATTGAATCTGATGTCGCCGAAACCACTGACCCGTCTCCGTGGTCTAGTGGTTGAGGCATTGGCGTTCTAAGCCCCGGTTCGATTCCCGGCGGAGACATTTTTTCAGCCTTTGCAAAAAAAATTCAAAAAGGGAGGACAGCTCTGGGGAACTTTGATTATGCAACCATTATTCTCTCATTTCCTTTCACATTATATATATATATATATATATATACTGAATTTGAAATCAATGTGAATAAAAGTACCTACTGCAGTTTTTTTTTCTTCGAATTAAGGACTTTCGAATTAATGTTATTTTGATTATTGATCCATCAACGGTCATAGAAGTAAACTACGAAATTGACTGTTTGGTGGAGAAAATGATGTTTTTCAAGTTATGCAGGGTGTGATTTCATGGAAATGGCTACGTCTCAAGGAATCGAAGTGAAAAAACGAATAACGTTGTTCTTCCTCAGCTTATCTAATCCTCTGACTAATTTAAAAACAACCATTACAGGAAGGATCATCTCCATTCACCCCGGTCAGCTTACATGTAGTGGGGCCCGTTGCACAAAACTTGCGTTTAATCGCAACTCCTAAAAATCAAACACAATTCCTTAATGCGCACTTCTGATTGGCTGAAATAAAGTTGCGTTTGATTTTCCTGAGTTGCGTTCAAACGAAAGTTTTGTGCAACGGTCCCCTGTGATGATAAGGGTGCAAAATTAAGAGTGCACCGACGCACAACGACGCCCACACATGTACCAATTACATGCTTGATGGTGACGTTAAAGGTCGGTCCCCAGACGTAAATAATCATATCTGATTGATACACGTCTGCAAAAACCCAATTACACACACACACACATGTAATTGAAGTCTTCTTGAGCTTGAGATCACTAAAAGTTGCATTTTGAGATTCTGGATCATAGCCGGTTGTCATGATTTACTATTAATGGATTGTTAATATCAGTAACAATAAATTGGACGAATTGGATGCGTGGTTGAACACAACCCTGGAATGATAATACTGAAAAACAGGTGAGACAGAACATCATTATACTTTATTCAAAAGATGAAGTGGCCGTGAGACAGTTTGTGAAGGGGAGTAGTCAAAACATTTACCATGAAGTGCATACAATGCAAGGCCGTCAGAGCTAGGGTTTTGGAGGTTCGAGAACCCCGGCACCTAATAATTTATTTAATTCGTGCCACTTCACTTTTTTTTTAGAAAGGGCACCCCAGAGTTTTGTGAAAGTCAGACAATTTTGGAATGAAAGAGTCACAACTCCATGCATATGAGACCCTCTAAGAAAAGGCTTGCATATTTTTTTTTTTTTATTTTAATTCCCAAGTAATGGGCTATAGTCTGCAGTACATAAGGCTACCAATAATATTCAGCAATCTAATTTGCTTATTACTTATTAAGACTCAAAGTGATTGCGTTGGCGTCATTTCAAAAATGTTATTTTGTTGTTTTGAAATCTAGAGGGAAAATGAGTTCAGTTGTAAGGTAAACATGCAGGAAAGTTGGAAGAAGCGATTGGGATGGCTGAAAAAGAAAGAAATCGCACTGTCGGCTGGCAAAAACAAGCAAATTTGAATTACCTTATATTTTCTAAACACATGCCTTATGTTAAGATAAGTATACAACGAAAACTGAAAAATGACATTTCAAACTAACGGTATAATCACTGGCGTACTGGTGGTGGGGGTTAGGGGGCTGCAACCCCCAAAAGTTCCACTCCAAAGAAAAAATCAAACTACCTAGTACTAGATAATATGACAAAATTAAAATTTTAATTTAAAAATGTCGATTCAGAAACTGGGCCCTGTATGTCTGTGCTCAGCCCCCTTAAAAAATTTGGCTCATTACGCCACTGGGTATAAATATTATCTGAAACCATTCTCTTGTTATTATTGTCTTTGCATGCGGGCTCCAGTATATCTTTTGCAATTTTGAGAGAGTTTATCACATTTTGAACTTCTTGAAATGGCTTTCAAGAGAATGGGTACAGATTTCAACTTGAATGATTTATAGTTTCTATGTGAATGCATGTCTGTGCGTATTAATCTCTTGATGTAAATGTTAGCGTACTTAATGCGTATTTCTTATAGCAAGTATACTAATAATAATAGTACGAATATTGACCATTTTATCAACAGTCTCCATTTTCTTGGGAAATGTTGCAAGGACCGTGTGCATGGTGGGTTTGTAAAATTCTGATTTTCCCCAGAATTGACTGGTGACTGTGCATGCTTTATAATTACAAATGATAAAGTAATCGCCAACTCATTCTTCTTTGAAAAAAAAAGCTTGAGAAAAGTCTGTTTTGTTTCAGTCTTCTTCTTTGAAATGACGTCGAAAAAACACCCATGAGAAAAGTGTTTTCACTTCATACCGTGCAAGGGGGGGGGGGGGGGCCGGTCTGCAGTTACAGTGTACTGCCTGCCTGCCATTGTTAGTGGGGGGATGATCTATTCATCCATCCCCCCCCCCCCCCCCGCCCACTAACAATAGAAAGCGTGTTCGTGTCTACGCCAGTGCCTGCATACATGTATTTGGTATTTTTATGCTTTACAAAGAAGCTCCTGTATTATCGTATTCAATGGTTTAATGTGTTCCATGGTTAGTTAATGTGATGCATGGTTAGTGGAGCGATTCGATCGCTAGGGCTTAATCTTCTTATAGAACCGAAACTGAATCAAAGGGTCTGTCGGGGACAAAAGATTTTAGACAGAGAAAGGGAATGTATGGCAGTTTTCTCTATAGTTTCCTGAAAATACAGGGCGAAGACTTGCACTGTCTGAGGAAGCCTATTCTGTGACACGGTCTGACCTGTCGGACGTTACAAAGACGGAAGGGGGCATGATGCCCCTCTCTCAAGAATTAAGGAGTATCACCGCGAAAATTTGCACACAGAGACCGCACTGTATGATTTCGTTGACAAAATCTTATTTCGTCAGTTGTTATAAGTTGTGTAAATAATATTCTTGAATATACATTTTAATGGTACTTAAACGAAGTAAATCACATTCTTAAATATACATTTTGATAGTAGCTACAGACGAAGAAAACCTATTGAGAGTGGATGTTTGTGGACAATGCTTTTGATTAACCTTATAATTTAAGGCTGAAACAAGTCATCCGTGTCCATTTTATTTCTTATGCATTTTATAGTGTCATAAATTTCTGTATTCTAGTATATTTTTATCTTCATTAATGTCTTTTTTCTTTCTTCTGTTTTTTTCGCTTGAAAGTTAAGGCTTTCATCTAAATCAATATTCAAAGAAACAAATAAATATTAACCAGAAATTGAGAGGGGATAACTATTGTACAGAGAAAGAAGAGAACACAGTTTGTCATTCATTTGTACACAAAGTCCATATTTTTTATTCTACTTTTTCTGTTTGATGATGATAAAAGTAATAATGATCTTATTTACACACCGAATTCTCATCAGTACAGATAATGTTCTTCCCGAGGGCCCTGCAATCATTATTTCGCAACTGTATTTAGGCACGGTTTTCGTTGACTTGGTGTAAAGAAAATTGCGTTATAAGACTTTTTTAATGGTCACGAAAGCACGGCAAAATTTAAGGAGTTGCGAAGTTCTATCGAGAAATTTCGGATATCTCCGTTCTTGTTGTAAATATCTGCTCCCATAAAACTTTGTATACGATTATAGACTTGGTAAACTCCAATTTCATTCAGGACAAAATTCGTACGTCACCGCCTTTCAAATTTAAGTGAATGCATTCATCCTTTAATATTCTCTTTTCTCACTTATACCTCTGATGTTTGCAACATATTGTCATCATTCGTCTTCTTCCTCCCCCCCCCCCCCCCATGAGTATTTGTACATCAAACATCCTTCGTCGTTATGGAGAATCACAATTTTAGGAAAGCCGTACAATTTCCTTATTGCAAGATCTCAACGAGCTGAGCCATAAAACCGATGACTCTATACAAACGAAACTGTTTTTACGTAGAGCGAATGACGTAGCTTCAAGGGACACGGTGGAGGGGGTGGGGCACATGCCCCTGCCAGGAGTGGACCGGGACTAAAATTTGAGTAGGGGGATTTCGGAGCGAACGGCTCTTTTTGTTGCTGACCGGCCCATTTTTGTATGACAGGCCCATTTTAACGAAAATATTGACTGGCCCGTGGGGAAAACTCATTACCAGGCAAGTCTCTCCCTGCTTCTAGCTCCTCCCAATCGAATGGCAAGAGAGATATATATATAGAGAGAGAGAGAGAGAGGAGGGAGAGAGAGAGAGAGGAGGGAGAGAGAGAGAGAGGAGGGAGAGAGAGAGAGAGATAATGAGAGATAGAAAGATAAAGGAGATAAAGTAAAGAAGAGGAAGGCATTGTCAAAAGAAGACTTTTCACACCGTCGCCTAAATCGAATGTCTAATTCTCGCGCATTTCATTCACCTTGCAAGACCAGTGCCGGCCCCTCCCTAATAACGATGCCCCTTCGATGGCTGGACCCACGCTATATGCGCCACTTGGCAGTGCAGTGCGTTAATCGGATTTCTGTGATGTTTTGTAGCTCTATTGCACTGCACCGTTTCCACAGTGTGGGATTTGCATTAATCCAACATCTGCACTTCAAACCATGAAGAAGAACAACAAAATCAGAGAGGGAAAGAGAGAGAGAGAAAAAAAAAAAGAGAAAGAGAGAGGGGGAGAAATCGAAGGAAAGAAAATCATTACGCAACCATGATGATGATGTAGAAAAATTGAAAGTGCGGGGAAATAAAGAATTTAAGGTAAGGAGGGACTTTTGCATTATACTTAAATATAATAAAACAAAATATCTTCCTAGCTCTATGACATCAGCCCTAACCACAATGCATAATCTTTTCCTTTTTCGAGTTTTGCACCGGTCATCCAGTCAGTGGTGTATCCAGAAATTGATAGTTCCGGGAGGGGGCGAAATGTATCTAAACTGAAATAAAATCTGAAATATCTTCAAACCTAGAAATCAGTAGTTTACGCGTGAATTATAAATAATTCTAACTCATGCATAATTCATTAATCATTATTCTTTATAATCCGCGAATTATAAATAATTATGAAGAATAAAAACATGTCTAAACACTCTCAATCAAAACTTATGTGACGAAATAAAATTTTGCTCATTCGCTTCGCTCGCTCGCAAATATCTATTACTCATTGTGCTGTTGATAATAACACTTTAATAGATAACAAAATTAATTCTTAAAAATCAAGAGCATAATTTGCAAATAATGAATAGGTCAAAGGAAACCCGCGGTCCTATACTCCCCTATCTTCCGACTCAAATTGGGGCCTGAATGAAAAGGATTTGATTGGGATCACCATTGGATCGGATGCTTTGCCCCCGAAAGCCAAGGTCCAGACACGCCACTGGTTACTTAGTAAGTTGATCAATTATTTATTCCTTCATCTATTTATTTATTTACTTGTTTATTTTAGCTCATTATCTTTAATCTTTAAAAGTGATATACAATGAGGTCCTGTTACACGTGACTTTTTGTGATAAAAGATAATGAAACAAAATATACTTCGCCTATCCTAATTTGATGTGTTTAGGGTATTGATGATCAAGTTGAACACATTATATTCAGCTTTATTATAATTTCACAATCATTTCATAATATATCTGTCATGGTGTCATTATACCGTATGCCCTGTTTATTATCATTAAACATGGGCTGCAGAACCGGGAGGGGGGGGGGGGCTTTCTTTAGTAGACACGTTTCATAAAATCTCGGGAAAAAAGTTCGATAGTTGTCATTAATGAGTGAAATCAAATCAGCCTCCAAATCAGCCCCCCCCCCCAATTTCAAAAACGCTCCGCTGCCCCTGTTAACAGAGAACCGAACTCAAAACGGTTTTATTTTCTCTCTCTCTCTCGAAAGGCTCTATTGTATATTAGTTTAAAGCTGTTTGATCAGTTTTATAGTTTGTCTCTTTATACATTAAACATGACAAGGAAAACATTTTCTCAAACATCAATAGCATAAGCGATGTACTGAATAATACCACTTTTTAAAACCCAGTTTATTTACTGGCCGTTGTTATGTCATCTGCTCATGTATAAAGGAAGAAGCATCGCAAGCGCATGGATGAGTAAACCCTGTATATACGTTCATTCATTTCTTGATGAGTATTGATTCTGTACTTAACAAGTTACGTTATTAGGGGCATAGATCGATGCCTATACATTGTAAATTTGGGTTACTGTCCACTGTCCGAATAGGAGATATTATAGTCAAGTAATTATCTGCCAAACAAACGAGGTTGGTGTTATTTTTCGTAGCCTTTTAATTGACGATCTTCTCAAGTGTGACGGTTCACCACGCTTACGTCATTCATAAATCTATTGTTTGCTGAATAATAATATAGGCCTAATAATAATATGTCCATTTATATAGCGCAGCTGCTATACAAATATACTTTACTGCGCTTAATACAAAGTATCGCATTATTACCCCGGCTTTAGCGGAGCTGTCATGATAGGCGCTAAGGCATTTAAGGAATTTCTTCCTACCGCGTACCCATTTACTTCACCTTGGTGGAGAGTGGCAAATGTAGATGAATGTCTAGCCAAAGGACATTAGCGCCGCGGCGGGATTCGAACCGCAAACCATGTGATCCACAGTCCGGTGACGTATCCACTAGACCAGGACACTCTGAATAACTGTACCAACAAAAAAACAAAACTATTTTCGACTTTATTAAGAAGAATTTCATTATGAAGAGGTGATGGAAACCGGAAAGGGAAAGGGAAATTACATAATGTAACATCATTATGGAATGTAAACTCCCAATCAAGTTTAAAACCAAGATATGATTAAACCTTTATTTACTGCATGTGTTCACAATATCTATCCTTATTGTTATTAATTTCAAAAATAGAAAAATAGGGTGAAACCGGGGTCTATATAATGTTATAAATTCAGATTCTCATCAATTCTCTCATAAAATGTTATCTAAGAATTGATGAGAACTGGTTGATTATTCCTTTTAAAGAACTTTAAATCTTGAATATTTATTGATGTATACCCCTGCTCAGCAATGCATACAACACAGATTATCAGCGTGCACTATTACTCAGTTTATATAAGACTATGTTTATAGGCATGTAAAAATTTGTGAAAGCTATACAATGACGCGGGAATAGTCTATATATATATATATTCCTCGGGATATTCATATATACCACGTATATTAGGTACCAGTCTTTCATTGCGTTTCGTATTTTGATGTAATCGTAGAAAGTCCACCATTAAACTTATTTTAGTCTATGGGCCAACGTAGACCCCCCTCCCCCCCCCCCTTAGGCACAATTTTTTGTGATGTTTTCCTGGTAGCTAGGACCCTAGGCTATCAGAATCTGCCTGTTTGCCAGTTAGTGGTGGGTGTGGCCACCAGGGCCGTTACCATGGCAACGCATCAAGGAAATATAGGAATTTACTAAAATACCTAATATTTCTAATTCAGAAATTTGAAAAATGACTGGTAACCATCTAAATATATGTATTTTGAGTTTCCTGATTGATTGAAACCAAAATGTAGGTCATTTGAAGTCACGATCATGTCAAAAAATGGCCGTTACTATGGAAACGGTAACATAAAAAGTTTATATTTTGGAAAAATATCTAAACTTATCAGTATAAAATAGACAGAGAGGTGTCTACACAATCTTAGATTATATTTTTCTGTTAGCTAGGACCCTCAGCTCTCATAATCTGCTTGTTTTCCATAGAGTTCATGGTGGGCGTGGCCACTAGGGCCGTTACCATGGCAACACATAACGAAATACTGGAAATTAGAAAATACCGTATATTTGTCATTTAACAGCATAAAATATATGGTAAAGCCTCTAATATATGTATTTCAACCTGCCCCACTGACTCCAACTACAATCTGAGCCATTTGAAGTCATGGGCGTGTAAAAAAGGGCCGTTGCTATGGAAACGGTCGCACAAAATGCTTATATTTGTGTAAAATATCTATGATTTATCAATGCAAAATAGAAATCAACTGTCTGCACAATCTTAAATCATGTTTTTCTGTGAGCTAGGACCCTCAGCTCTCATAATCTGCCTGTTTTCCAAAGATTTCATGATGGGCGTGGCCGCTAGGGACGTTACCATGGTAACATAACGAAATAATGGAATTTAGAAAATACCGTATATTTGTCATTTAGCAGCATGAAATATACATGGTAAGGACTCTAATATATGTATTTTAAGCTGCCCCACTGATTCCAACCACAATCTGAGTCATTTGAAGTCATGGGCGTGTTAAAAAAATGATCTTAAATCATGTTTTTCTGTTAGGTAGGACCCTCAGATCTCATATTCTTCCTATTTTACATAAAGTTGGTCGTGGGCGTGACCACTAGGGTTGTTTCCATGGTAACACACCAAGGAATTGAATTTTAGAAAATACTATATATCTATAATTCAACATCACAAAAACAAATTGTAACCATCTAACTATATGTATTTTGGGGTGCTTGTTTGATTGCAAGTAGAATCAGAGACATTGGAAGGCACCGTCATGTCAAAACATGGCTGTTGCTATAGAAACAGTATGATAAAAATTGAATATTTCTTTAACTAATCAACACAAAACAAAGAACAGGTGTATGTACACCCTAAAATGGTGTTTATCTGTCAGCTAAATCTGAGTCATTGGAAGTCACCGTCATGTCAAAACGTGGTTGTTGCTATAGAAATGTTATGGTGAATTAATAAATATTAGTGAAAAAATATGTAACTATCCAATGCACTTTATAAAGTAAGGGTATCCACAACCTGAAATGATGTTTTTCCCCTGTACGTTAGCTAGGACCCTGGATATCATATCCTCCCAGACTGCCACAAAGGTGGATACTGGGCGAACACTCGGGCTGTTACCATGGTAATAAGATAGGAAATAACATATATGTGTAATTCAACAACGTGAAAATATTTAGTAGGCATTACATCTATTTCAAGCAGCTCTTTTGAGTGCAATTTTGTTGTGTGCTTTCAAGGTCACAGTCAGGTACACGATTATAATTCTTATTATCCGTTTGGTCTCAAACTGACGCCGATGGTGGGTGTGAGCACCAGCCCCATTACTATGGCAACGCACCATCAAAATATTGGAAATTGTTTGAAAATTACATATACATGTATATTCTGTTTCAACAATAGAAAACACAAAATATTGGTCTGGATATACATATCATAAACTTCCAGAGTTATGACACTAAATTACAATCATAATCCGAATCACTTAAGGCCATAATAATGTCAAAACATGGTTGTTGCCATGGTAGTATTATGAAAACTGAGCAATTAAAAAAAAAAAGTGACAGATTTTTGTTATTACACATCAGCAATTATGTTGCAAAGACGTTTTTAATCCCCCATGTGCGGGACCGTTGCAGTAACAACAGCTGATCCTAACTGGTTAGCTGTACTTGAGTACTTATGCTTCCACCTCTATGCCTAATTGGCGTTCGGAGGGAGGCAATGGAGGCTTTAAATGGATTCACCTCAGTCACAGAACCTAATGTATTCAGAAGATGATAAACTTGTCAGTCTGTAGCTAAACCTGTCTACTTGAAATAAATCTGAGAAGATTGGAATAGAATTTAGCATACTTTCCCCTAATCCTACCCATAAGAAATCTGCATGTTCATTAAGGATTAACAGTATGGCCAAGGTGGTCTAGGATTTGGACTTCATCAGAAACAGGGCCAAAGAATTGAATTTTTGGGTGCCACATCATATATCAAGTCCAGGACTAAAGTGTTGATACATGCCTGGAGTTTTTTATATTTCCTAGAAGGTATTCAAAAGAGTCATTGAGAAGGCCTGTGGTGCAATTGCAGCTCAGCATTCCCATGACTTGCATGATGGGGGTACATGTATATTAGCCATGGACTTGATGTGTTGGGGACCATAAGACCTAAAAGTGTACATATTGGTTGCCCTTACAGTTAAGCTGCAGTTCTTTTGGCTTTAGAGGAGATATGGCGTATAGTTTGTGAGATTGTTCCTCTAATACTATCTTGCCTTAAGCATGGTTGGATAAAGGATGGGGTATATTTTTGGCAGAGTTTAGTGGCTAAGTCCATAATATTTTGAAATTAGTGAACACCAGCGGGTTTGTCTATCTATCTTTTACAGCTTTAAGGCGTTCTGCAGCCTTACTTGAACTGCGTATTCTCTTATTAAAACTTGGTTGACTTTCTTACAAGTCTGATATGGTGAGGCACTCTTATCTGGCTTGAATCACAGGCTAAGAAGGTCATGGTGAGGAGATTATCCAACCCTCCTCCGGTTTGGTTTGGCAGAATAAAGTCAGAACTCAGGATGGAGATACAGGTGTCATCTATACCTCCACCACTATGTTAGAAGAGAATACATTTTTTGCAATACTTGAGTAATGTCTCTATGGTATAGGATGAAGAGGATGAGTGAATCCTCACTTCACCCTAGAGGGAATTCAAATTTACTTAGTATAGTTTAGTATGTAATTCTGAAGTCTGTCAATGCCTTATTGTATCTGTTCTTCATGATAACTCTGATGGATAATCCTCAACCTCATCCAAAGTAGCGGGTGTTGCTGCAAGAGGAATTCTGCTGAAAATGTTCTGTACCTCTATCCCAAGGATGCTCTCTAACTTCTGATTCCTAATGGCATCCATTTATAGAAGTCCTTGAAGGGGCAAAGTGGAATACAAGTAGCTCTCACTCATGTCAACTGGGTGTGGACACTTATGTACCTCAGTTATCATTTCACAGATGACTGTAAACTCAAAACCGACACATTAATTGCAGTTAGCAGTACAGTCAGAAATTAACTTTATAAAAATATATCATTACTAACATTATCTTTCGTGTTGTGACATCACAGAAATATGCCACTATTTTCTAAATATAGATTTCTCGATCATAATCTGCCTTAGCAGCGACCATATTTGGATATGATCATTGGGAATAAATGATTAACATTTTCAATGCAATCATTCAGGCTGCTTGCATTGGAGATATCTAGCATGTCTATACTGTTATATTGTTTTAAAATAATGTTCAACTAAAACAATGCCACTTTCTGAAATGCCAATATTTTAAAGATGCTTTTGGTGCTCACAGCCACAGTACAACACCTACCAAGTGGTCAAAGTTAATACTGTAATACGACAGCACGGTAGATGAGAGTATCTCTCAGTACAGTGGTACCTTTTTAATATGAATTGGCTTATAAAATACAATGAATTTTCAGAAGCCTTGCATATATCTATTTGAACATTTGCATCCTCGTTTGTCATAGCAAGTGTCCTCCCAGGCATGAACTTGAGGCCTCCAACCTGGAAAATATTGTTGATCTGGATTTGAACCAATAGGACAGTTGCACTTGTTTATAATTCATTATTTAGATACATAAATATCCCTTTCTTAAAAATCAATATTAGCTTTCTTATCATTCTTTTCCTTTAGCAACGGCATATTTTTATATGACTGACCTAAACTAATCCGGCATTTGATTGCAATTAAAGGCGCAGCTTCAATTGTGTAAAATTAGATGCCTACATTGTACTTCGTTACATTACAAATACATGGTGGAAGCACTGTGGTATATTGGTGAAGACCTTTCACTCTCATACGAGAGCTCTTGGATTCGATCCTTGATCGGTGCTTACATCCCTGGGTAAGTTGTTTTGCCCACATTCGTTTTGCTTGACCCAGATGTATGAAATGTGTACAAGGCAATGATAGTTGCAGGGCAGTAATATTACTGATGTGGTTATCCTGGGTAAGTAAGATCAATTCTATATTATTATCTATAATTCTAAAACTCTTGTTTTTTGGTGCCTTACCATGGTAGCTACCTTGACAGTCTCACCCACAACCAACTTCGTGGCTACTAGGAAGCTTTCGATTATGATAGCTGAGGGTCCTAGCTGACAGATAAACACCATTTTAAGCTGTATATACCACTTGTTTTTTGTTTTGTGTTGAAATATTCAATTTTTATCATATTGTTTCCATAGCAAAAGCCATGTTTTGACATGACGGTGACTTCCAATGACTCTGATTCTACTTGCAATCAAACGGGCACCCCAAAATACATATAGTTATATGGGTACAATTTGTTTTTGTGATGTTGAATTACAGATATATAGTATTTTCTAAAATTCAATTCTTTGGTGTGTTACCATGGTAACAACCCTAGTGGTCACGCCCACTACCAACTTTATGTAAAATAGGAAGAATATGAGGGCTGAAGGTCCTAGCTAACAGAAAAACATGATTTAAGATTGTGCAGACAGTTGTTTTCTTTCTTGTATTGATAAATCATAGATATTTCCCACAAATAGCAGCATTTTGTGGGACCGTTTCCATAGCAACGGCCCTTTTTTACACGCCCATGACTTCAAATGACTCAGATTGTGGTTGGAATCAGTGGGACAGCTTGAAATACATATATTAGAGGCCTTACCATATATTTTATGCTGCTAAATGACAAATATACTGTATTTTCTAAATTTCAGTATTTCGCTATGTGTTACCATGGTAACAGCCCTCGCGGCCACGCCCACCACCACTTTGATGTCAAACAAGCAAATTATGATAGCTGAGGGTCATAACTAATATAAAAACATTATCAAAGACTGTGCAGACATTTTTTTCTTTCTATTTTGTAATGGTTAGTTATAGATTTGTTCACAAATATCAGCTTTTTGTTGGACCGTTTCCATAGCAACGGCCTTTTTTGACACGCCCATGACTTTAAATGGCTCAGATTGTGATTCCAAGCTATCAGCCAGCTTGAAATACACATAATGGGATACTTACCATATATTTTATAGCTATTGAATTACAAAGATGCAGTATTTTCTAAAAATCCAGTATTTTTGGTGTGTTACCATAGTAACGGTCCTACAGGCCACACCCACCACCAACTGTACATGAAATAGGCAGATTATGATAGCTGAGGGTCCTAGCTAATAGAAAAACATACTTTGGCTTGTGCATACACCTTTTTGGCTATTTCATATTTATAAGTTTGGAAAGTTGTCAAAAAAACCCGCTTTTTATGGTACCGTTTCCATAGTAACGGCCATTTTTTGGCACGCCCATGACTTTAAATGGCTCTGATTATGGTTGCAATCGATTGGGCACCTTAAAATACATATATTAGGATGCTTACCAAGTATTCTTAGATTCGTGAATTGGAATTATATGACTTTTCCTAAAATTCATATTTTTCTTGATCCGTTACCATGGTAACGTCCCTGGTGGCCACACCCACCACCAACTTTATGGCAAACAAGCAGATTCTGATAGCTGAGGGTCCTAGCTAACAGAAAAACATCATTTAAAATTGTGCCTAAGGGGGGGGGGGACCTTTTCGGTTTCTGGCCCATGGACTATTTATGCATAAGTAATTCACACAAGAGACAAACAAGGAGACCAAGGGGGGGGGGGGGGGGGGGGGGGGGGGGGGGTTTTTTGTATCAACTGAAAGTAAATATCGTTTTCGATGTAATTTACTTTACGGTGTTTGATCGGCGATTCGAGTTTAAGGATTAAAGGAGAGGAGGTGTCGTATTCGAGAGGTTAAAACTCTTGACTGGAAATGCGAAGGTCGTAGGTTCAATCCCGGCACGACACGTATGTCGATCAAAACAAATGATCGCTCTTCTTGTATATATAAATACACTTATTCGGTCAACCATTTCCATTCATATTTGATATAAGTACTGGTACCACCTCATTTCAATGTGGGCCATGATAGCGTAACTGATAGCGTCTTCTCCTAAACTGGCCATCGATTTTTGTTGCGATTGCGTGTGATCACGTAGACTGTCTTGTATGCATTGTACCATACCCCCCCCCCCCCCCCCCCCCCCGCCACCACCATCATCTTTACATCGAGTTACATCATAATCGATGGCGCCACACCAGTACGTACCAATTTGCCAGTGAAAGTGGGATCCCAGTTTCACTGCTATTGCCCCTCCGCCGATCAAAACAATTTTAGCAGCGATTGATCTCTCACCGTTTACAAGAAATCACTGTTTTAGCCACTGGTACAAGCAATTAATTGCTTTTCTTGGAGTTTCTTCAAGCATTTCGAGCCGTTATACTGCTGGAATGGTTTTTCTTTGTATCTTAATTGTTTGAAGTTTGGGCAGCATACTTCCTATCTTCCTCGGAATTGTCTTCGTATACCACGAGAGGTGCTGGAGGGATACCGGGAGTGAGCGGTGCGCCGATAGGGCGGTTTAGTACAGGACGACCTGAACTGTGTTTGGATCAACCGTTGAAGTAACTACAGGTTCAACACTGACATCGTCCTGGCTTTACATGAATGCAGACATATCCATGTATATACATGTATGATGCAATGGATTTCTACTACGGATAATTGAACTTAAAATCCACGTGTATAGCTCTTATCGTAAAAAAAAAACCAGCAGCTTGTTGAGTTATCTGACATTTTAGAGCGACAATCTTTCTTTATTATTGGCTCTTCTGAAGCAGCAGGTAAGAAATCTTCTATAAAACAAGTGAATGCCTTTTTTATTTTTCGATTTTATCCCCCTGATGCGCATGCATTTCCGATTTCGCCCTTAATTCCACTTTTGGCAAGATTGAACTTTTGATTTTGCACAAAATAATATGTGTACAGATCTTTCGGCTATTAAATAACAACGTGCAATTATTTTGACAATACAGAAAAAGAGAAAGGAGTTTACGAAACATAGAAATGCAGAAAAACACAAACAAAGAAGAAAAGAGGATAATAGTTAAAATTTGAAGAAAAAACCCTTGAGGTGACATAAATACGCTCCTTCCTGCCAGTGAAGCGCATTTAGGAAACTGGCTCAACATAATCATCAGAATAATGTGACAGGGTTATTGAGAAGTTGGTGAAGACAAAAATAATAATTTTTAAAGAACTGTAGAAATGCAGATGGTATTAACATGGGTGGTTAAAAAATGCACATACCTTTGAGTGTTGACAAAGTATTAAAAGGCACATGAAGATAGGCGTATGAGAACATTTTCAGGGGGGGGGGCTGAAGCCTCATGCCAAAATATAGATTTTCCAGTTTCTATAATTTGTAAGCGAGCGAAACGAGTGAAACGAATGAGTTATTATTTTCGTCGTCGTCAAAATACACTATAGATGAGATATACAATTTAGGTATTCGGGCACCTCACAGCCCAAATATGAGGTGATGATTGACCGAGTGTTGGAGCTTTAAAATATGGGGGGGGGGGGAGGACTGCACCCCCGTCCCCTTCCACACCCCACCTTCTACTCGTACTCGTATTCCAAGCACACGAGTGTATTGAATGTCAAGTATAGGAGAAACAAAAGCTGTGCAGTGCTCGCAGTCATGGATGTTGCAATAATTATAAAAGGGCACCTGCAAAACATACGCAAGCTTGTTATGGAAGTTGGCCAAAATAGAATTAGAATACTCAAATCCTGTGTGTATTCTGTCGGAGTAATCCCCCTCCCCCTAAAAAGGGACGACACTTTGTTCGTGCATAACTCTGTTTGAGCAATTATTGGACTTTATGTACATAACAGGGGTGAAAACCCTCGCTAAACACTAAATATTCAATTATCGCCCACAATAGGCCACAGATGAGCAATACTCAAAGGTATCGTTCAGTGTTTTTAATTACATCGGCTAGTCATTCGCTGTCCAAAATTTGTTATTTTTTATCCGTTACTCGTACATAGACTTATCATGCATGATGTGCCTTATTGATTTTATACACACACTATATATATTGCATCGTCTACTTGTTTACATAGTAAGTGACCGTATACTAACGTTTTAAAAGGCATATTCATGAGGAAAAACAGTTGGTTTAAACAATAGCACAAAAATACGAGAAATAGATCAGCAGATCAGTGAAAGCTTGAGAAAAACCGACAAAGAATAAGAGAATTATGAATCTTGTTTACATAGTAAGTGACCGTGTACTAACGTTTTAAAAGGCATTTTCATGAGGAAAAAAACTTGGTTTAAACAAAACCACAAAAATACGAGAAATAGATCAGCAGATCAGTGAAAGTTTGAGAAAAACCGACAAAGAATAAGAGAGTTATGAATCTTTTAAATTCTATGGAAATTTCAAACTGGCAACTCCGGATCTTGTGAATGTGATATCCTGTGATGTCATGGAGTCACTACTCTACATTCGTTTTTGTACACAATAGAGTTACAGTCAAACCTGCTATAGCGACCACCTGTATAGAAATACCATCTGTCTATAAAGACCACAATTTTGGTTTCCCTTGAAAAGTGTTTCTAATTGAAATGTGTATTAAAGGAACCTGTACATAAAGACCACCTGCTCATAAAGATCGCCTTTCTTGTCTCCCTTGAGTGGTCTTTATAGACAGGTTTCACTGTAGTTTAAACAAGAGAACATGCCAAAACATTCCATCCTTAATAGTGCCTCGAGCATAGGAATAAGAAAGATGTTATACACAAGAAATGGAAATTAATAACTTTTAATAATTTTTAAAGTATACAAATATCATTTCTTGGGGGGGGGGGGGTAAATTTAATGAAAGAATATGCCTATTCTTTACAAGATGACGTACAAAAACATGTTACCCTCAGTCCCTCACTATATTTCGAGCGCAGGAATAAAAATGATGTTTTTTTAAGAAAAATGTAAAATAATGACATATCATGTACAAAAATAAATTGGAAAGTCGTGAATCCATGACATCACAGGGTATCACAGTCACGTGACCCGAAGTTGCCAATTTGAGATTTCCATGGAATTTTTAAGTTTCATAACTCTCTTATTCTTTGTCTGATTTTTTCTCAAACTTTCACTGGTCTATTTCTCTAATTATGTGCTTTTCTTTAACTCTATCAGGACAGGAATTATTTTAGGGCTAAATTGATCACACTTTGTTCTTCAAATTGGCAATAATAATATTTGTCTTTTTGTGCTACATGGTTCTAATAAGGTGTAATGTCTTTGAAAATGTATACATGGTTAGTAATTTTGTCGAAAAGTTGAAGAAATTGCCAATTTTGATAAAAACAATGATTTTTGAACCTCTTTACATGTTGCCAATTTAAGTATTTTAAAACTTATTCTCATTTTTTAAATTCCTGGCAACGCAATATGGTCATGCAACAAAAAGGACATAGTGTGTGCAGAAATATTTGCTCTTTCTACTCATACATCTGGTATATTTTTTTTTAGCTCTGAATCAAAAGTTATTGAGCCAAACCACAAAATGTGGTCAATTGTCTTGAAAGGGTTAAAGCTACTTTTTTTTCTCGTGAATGTGTCCCTTTAATGGGTAAAAAATATAGCTTTTAACAAACCTGATAGCAACAGCGCGAGCATCACACTTTGCATTATCGATGTGAATTATACCTGTACATGTATTTTTTTCATGTTAAGAATTCTCTATTTTTACTTCAAAACAATGAAGAAACTACTTTAATTGTAATATTCATGCTTCAGAATGGAATGATTGAGGGAATTTCCATGCGGAATTTTACTTACTTATAGGATAGCCTCACATGCGTATAATTACAAAGAAGGAAAAAGATGTATTTGTTATTTACGTTAAGAATCGATTTAGTTTGAAACATCTATGTTAGCCATATAATTCAGAATAAAACATGCAAGCGCTTATTCAAACTATATCTAAGCAAGAAATCTTTTTTTTTAAACATGGTAATGACAGTACACGTGTTAAAGACCTGAATCCTTGGAATCATTACCATAATGATACATTTTTCCAATCCACCAATATTAATAATTGATAGTTTGTACTGTTGTGTTCTAAATGAGTCAAATATTTTCCCCACATTTTTGTATTCTAGTAATAAGCACTCTAAGCTGTCATTCCACTATACGAATAACGTCAGAAAGTATAGGGCTAGAGTTTATACAAAACTGCTCTTTTTTTATTAATGCAATACACGTATTGCCATTGCTTTTCATAAATTTATAATTCAATTATCATTTTGATTCTTAAAATAGTTACAATACGACTGGCTTTCTATTAGCTTTGTTACATTTCCATCGTATTTATTTCAATTATCCCCACTGTGTGGTCGAATGCAAATAGACGAACCTTTCCATTTCACTGCAAAATGGGAAGAGTAAAAAGTTTAGATTTGATAAATCAATTTATTGATACATGTATGTACTCAGAAACGGTTATTTAGACATCCACGATTGGTACAGGAAGTCTGAAGCAACTTACTATACAGAGTTTCATATTTTAATTACTCTATATTTTCCAGCTTTCCTAAGACTTCATTATAGGTCTGCTTTCTTCTCCTAATTCTAGGTGTTGGGGGGGGGGGGGGGGGATTGTGATTTTAAAGGGACACTCAACCGCAGATTGTGGACGTTTTTATGCCACGAGAGGACACCGTGATCGTTACCTGATTCATGCCCTTGCCCCGCGGGGCGCAAACCTCGGACAGACCGCACAACATGCACGCTCCGCCTGAGCCCGAGCTCTCGTGCGAGATTCGGTCGGCTTCGTGCTGTCCGAAATATAGTCCCAGTAGTCCGACGGACGCGTTCGACGCACAAACTTTGTGTACGAGTGAATGGGGCTTACGCAATCCTAACTTTCCCCACGGCCGCCCGGTGGCGTATCCCTTTAAGAATGTAATTGGGAAAATGACATGTCCTTCAGGTCCAATCACAAAACCATGCACCCCGGCAAAAAATAATGATAACACACGACTGAAGGACGTTCACTTAATGGATTTACTTTCAAGTTAGCTGTAATGAAATTTATAAATTCACAGACACGTGCATTTGTATGTAGATGAATGAGGTCATTGAGTACTTATTCTTTCAGATTGATTGATATGAGCATTATATGATTTAAAAGTTTAATCTGTATAATGACATGATGTCGCTGGTTCGTAATCTCCTATCACCAATAATAACTACATGTTTTCATTCACTTGTTGAGATATTATTTAGTACATGCAGGGAATATGACAGAGGAGGTTATAAGATATACGCAATTTGTGTTTGACTGATTACAAATTCAAAAATTCAAATGAGTGAACCGATGATGTCATGCACTCACTTTTCCTTATGTATTTTATTATATGAAATATCATACATTTCATTGTTTTGCTTCAATAATGTAAAATATGGTTTGACTCCATATGGAACATGATTGTAAAGTCATCATTATTGTAACTTATGTAATAAAATACATAAGGAAAAGTGAGTGTGGGACATCATCTGTTCACTCATTTGCATACCGCCCATGCTATGCATATCACTGTTTCATGAAATAATGCAAAACTTCAAAATGCCATAACTTTCTTATTTTACATCCGATTTCAGTGAAATTTTTACTGTTATGCTTGTTTAATTTTACTCTGTTTATTCAAATCAACTTGATATTGAGGTGGACTTGGCCTTTAATGAAAAAGGGACAACCTCTAATAAAAAATTATATAGTATACGTTTGCAACAAACTTAACTTTAATTTCCTTTTAAATGAATTAAGAGACGGAAAGTTTTTTATGTTATCACTTAAACTTTTCCAAAATTTGGGGCCCTCATAAAAAAAGTATTTTGCGCAAATTGAGTTCTCAACCGTGGTAAATGAAATTCGTCGGATTGTCTCGCGGAATAAGTATGTACTTTATCATTTTTCAAAAACAAATCCTGAAAATGAAAGGGTAAATTATTCTTAACATAACTGTACATGAATTGTCCCAATTGAAATGAATATAAATCATCAATTTTTAATATTTTATTATTAAAGAATAAAGGATCAGTGTGGGCAAGCCATTGAGAGTTAGTAATTATCCGAATTGCCCTTTTCTGTAATAAAAGTAATCTATTTAAAAAACGTTTGCTAGCCGTACCCCAAACCAATAAACTATAATTTAAGTAAGGTAATATCATAGAAGAATAAAGTGTCAAAAGAGATTCTAAGGGTTGTTGACCTTAAAGACTGAAAAATACAAGGAAGGATATGTGTTGAGAATTATCAAAGTAGTTTTTTATGAAAAAAAGACAGCCTCTTAAATAATCTTTGTCCATTTTGAATGACTCAATAAAAAAAATTGGATGCGGATTAAGCTGAGATTGTGTCATCATGGTAATGAGATCATAATTTTTGCTTGTAATAAGCCTTTTCTTGATTTGACATCAACACCTTTTCTATTCAAATCCATAAATGAATTGAAATAACTCACCAATTTTATTCAAACTGAAATAACAAATGCATATTTGATTTTGACCCACATTCGTTGCTTCAGCCCAAACTTGGTACAAGAGGACTTTGACAACACTTTTTGAAAAGCCTGCTGCTCAATGATCCGTGGCATCACGCTCATGAACAAGGTATCATGAGATAGAATATCAATTTATCTTTATTAGAAGATACATTTCAAGCTAATAGAGGCATTAACTTTTTAATTAGAATCTACCAAAGTTGGGTATATTTTTTTTGATACGCACTATATAGGCCTATACCCAGTGTAAAACTTAAAGGATATAACGTATTTTATTTACTTAAATAGGGTAGCATTGTCAGTTACAAAACTGCTTTTCACAAAATTGTCGACCCCAACAGATTATAATATACACAAAAAAAAAGTATTAAAAGTAAAATAAATTTGAAAAATAAATTTAAAATTAAAAAAATACTACATTGTACTTCTTCATTTATATTTTCCTGAACCTAATACACAGGCATAATTATGTCATTATAGGTCTACCTTGGCCTGCTATTAAAAAATCGTTTAAGGCTTTTGCATCATGCATATTGATAAGCTTTCATCAATCCCGGTACGGGTGTTGTACCATATGCAGGTATCTAATTAGCTTCTGATTATAGGAGAAATTTAATGCATTTTGTAATGAATATTATCAACATATTAGGGGTCATCTACCTTCAACAGATAATTTTTACAGGAAGTTTAGTGGACTGTGTATATCGATGTTTCAATATCCGGTGAAGTGAGGTTAAAAAGGGGGTGGGAATCAAAGAGATAGATGAAAGAATGGTAGATAAGAGAAATGATAGTAAAGGGGGAGAGAAGAGAGATGCAGGGGAGAAAGGGAGAGGCGAACAGACAGGCTGAGAAAGAAACAGGGAAATGGAATAAACAAACGAAGAGAAAGAGGGGAGAGCTAAGAGAGAGGGAAAGATAGGGTGGAAGAGAAGAGGAGAGGGACAAGAGAGAGAGAGAGAGAGATGGAGGAAAAGAGACCGAGTCAGAAACAGAGAAAATAGAATGCGATGCACACAGAGACTGATAAATACAGAAAAAAGACAAGAGAGAGAAAGCGAGAAAGAGAGAACGAATTGCAGAACTGTGCACTCTAAAAACTAAAATGGTAGATTGCTCGATGCAACACCACAAAGGCTGAATCCAGCATGTTAAAAGTGTAAATCTACATGTACCATTTAAAAAAGTGGTATCTCCTCGGCCCTTTTAAATGGTGATTTAAACTTTAGTTGGTTTTTTTTATAGTGTGGTTGATTTCGTTTTAAGTTGGTCTTATGAACAATTACACTATTTATACTTATAAAAAAAGGAGCATCAGGCATCCACATAATTTTAAGCTTGACATTTTTTCGACGAATGAAACAAGTTGAGAATCAAGGTAGAAGGTCTTGCTCTGTTGAAAAAGGTTTTTTTTAAGGTTGAAGTATTCACAATCACTTAAATCATTTCGCAGTAGTTGAGTTCAAAATATAGCTAGCTTATCAACTGAGGGGGCACCTGTGTCACGATTATGATTAGGTTTAGAAAAAAATACTGAACAAACAATGAAACATGCTTTAATGTTCATTAAACATTTTGTTAATTTATCCGAGATGACCACCAGTTTGAGAACCGATAAGCATCAATTCTCCCTCTAATAACTTACCATGCATGTACTTGAATGGTTTTGCAAGTCATCGTTTAATATATCCCTCAAGTGAGTAGGCTATCTCTTTATTAAATTTTGGTAAGCTCTCTCCACTCTTTCTCAAAATCACGTTTAATTGATATTCCTGCTTTCAATGAAGTACGGCTTCATCGATTATTCATTCATTCCTGGAAGATATTTATATGCATGTTATTGGTGTCGTGGAACGAGGTATAATTCAAGCAATACTGCATAGTACTTTGACCTCCTTAACAAACAAAACATGTTTAATTAACATCATGCTCCCATTTCTACGATATAGAGAGTTTGTAAAGAAAGGACTATATTGGAATTCCAGTATAGATAACTGTAAGAAATCAATGCATGCTTTTACTTAGATCAGGGAAGTGTTGCGCGCAGTTGTTACAACATACATGTAAGTGAGTTATAATGGTGGATCGGAGATAAATAAATTAAGAAACATTCAGCAGCTCCAAAAAGTGGGGTTTAAGTGTGGGATTGTGCGCGTGTGGATATGTGTTTGAAAGAGAGAGAGAGAAGGGATGATGATGGGAAAAGAAAAGAGAGAATGGTAAAATAAAGGAGAGAACTGGGAGTGATGAAAACAAAAGACAGGGAGAAAAGGAGAAAGAGAGAAAGAGAGAGAGAGAGAGAGAGCTTGCGGAAGAGAGCTTTTACGTTTTTGGCCCTTCAACTGCATGAAATCCAAAGTAAGTCTCTACTTTCTTCCACCTTATTTTTATTGTCATTGATGTATATGACACCTTCGATCTATCTTACTTGTATTTTAACAAAGATGTAAAAATATTAAATTCATTCCAATGTCTGGGAAAACTATAATTTGCTTTATGAGAAAGTGGTCGAAGACCTCATAATGCGTCTTCTTCTTGAATAATTTGTGGAAAATGAACGTAAATTTTAATTTGGAAAGAGAAACAGGGAGAGGGAAAGAGAGAGAAAAATAGAGTGAGATAGATAAAGAGACAGGGATTAGAGAGAGAGAGAGAGAAAGAGATAGATACATGAGAGGGAGACAGAAATGAAGAGAAAGAAATAGAGTGAGATAGATAAAATATCGAGACAGGGGTTACAGAGAGAGTGAGAGAGAGAGAAAGAAAGAGAGAAGGGAATAATAACGGGTTAATTATGAACTCGACAGAACTGGGAAAGCCAACTCCCAAGCCTGTGCTTTCTATGATCCCGCCACTATTATTTATTATACTGATTTGTATTGATTTTCTGTAATATGTTGGAATATGGTGGAAATAAATGATTGATTGATTGATAGAATACCTCATTTCCTGTTGTATGATTACCATGTTCTATAGTTTAATATCGGGTTGTAATGTAATCAATAGGGAGTTTTCGAATGTGTCGACGTGAACGCCGTCCTAGATCCTCCCAGCGACAATGGACTGCTTTGTGTTAACTGCGTACAAAGTAGGTGAAGCATGAAGCTAACAATGGGTGAAGTGAGGTTCACGTTTTAGAGAAGACGGCAATACCATGTTTGACGCGTTCTTGATCTGCCTATATAGTGGACGAGGGAGAAGCCAGTGGACGGGTGAGCCGTTCTTGCACAAAGCGCGGTATACAGTTAAAGGGATACGCAACCGGGCGGCCGTGGGGAAAGTCAGGATTGCGTAAGCCCCATTCACTCGTACACAAAGTTTGTGCGTCGAACGCGTCCGTTGGACTAAGTGGGATTACATTTCGACTGCACGAAGCCGACCGAATCTCGCACGAGAGCTCGAGCTCAGGTGAAGCGTACATGTTTGTGCGGGGACCAGTCTATCCGAGGTTTGCGCCCCGAGGGGCAACGGCATGATCAGGTAATGATCACGGTGCCCTCTCGCGGCATTAAAACGTCCACAATCTGCGGTTGAGTATCCCTTTAACACAAAGCAGTCCATTGTAGCTGGGAGGATCTATGACGGCGTTCACGTCGACATATTCGAAAACTCACTAGTACCTCAGTAAGCACCTGCTGAAGATTACAGGTGGAGTAATGGCCTGTTCAGACTACAGGAAAGTAATACCAGACTCGCATAAAGAATCGTCATATAAAGAATCATGATTAGCTAAAGGCGTGTAAAGACTACAACATCGTATAAACTATAAAGAAACAGGTTTCTTTATAGTTGCCAATTTAAAGAACAAAATGTGGTCAATTTATTGTACATCACTTGACTCTATAATTTTATAAACGCTGAAAATATACAAAGTGGGTCACAAAGTATAAATTAGGCCTACATGCAGGATTATAATGTGGCTGTGGATTTGTGAATGTGTATTTGTTAGTCGACATTAGTCGAGACCATTTGCAGGCTTTGAACCAATTTAAGGTTAATTACTTTGTTAATTAGAGGGGGTGTCCCACTTCTGCGTCTCAGTTTTTCTTCTCCTCCTCAAGCGAAAGTACAGTCTTCTGGATAAAGAATCATCATCATTTTTGCGATGCTGCGAACTACTTCACCTCGTTTTCCCCTATTTTAGTTTTAATGTGATAATGATTACAGTGTGTATTACCATAACTTACCTTTTCCCTTCTTTTTCTCTTTTACGTCTCTCATTCAAAAATATACCTCAGCTATCAAGAAAGACATCTTCTTCCGAAAAGATGGCGACTGAGATGGGGGTCGTCACCATGAAGTCGACGATGACCACGGGTAGTGATGACAACATGACCACGCGCTTCGACAATGATGAGTACGTGTATGATCAATCTGTCGTCGTCCCCAACTTAATCCTCGCCTCCATCGTCGGATTCTCTTGTTTCTTCGGTATCATTGGCAACAGTCTGGTAATCATCACGTGGGCCATGTCGAGAAAACTTCAGAACATCACCAATATCTTTGTCATCAGGTAGGTTTCATCACATTATAAACATTTCTAACATCATTTTTATATATATCTTACTTCGGTATTTTGTCCAAACGTATACCTACTGTTGAAATGATACGATAAGGTTAGTGTTAGACTTATCTTGATTTTTGGTAGTGAAATTGTACTTTCAAGAGAGACTGGCTTAAAGAGAAAGTCCACCTTCATATTAAGTTGATTTTAAAAGAAGCAGAAAATTAAACAAACGGATCAATGTAAGTCTGAGCAAAATCCGATAAGAAATATTAAAGTTATGATTTTTTGAAGTTGTAATCAATCAAACACAAATTGGCAACTCCGTGACGTATCTTACGAGCTCCTCTTCCACTTGCTCCGCACACAAATATTCATAAATTTTAATTTTCTTTGTTTTTTAATGAGGGAACAGATGTGTATCATACAAGTTTTGTGTAAAAGCATGCATAAGTGAAATGATTATATCTAGAGTGCATGTATGATAAAATATTTGTTTCGAGAGAAAATGGAAATTAATGATTTGGGGGGCTACAGGCTAATGGGAGTTACCAAATTGTCTTTGATTTATTACAACTTGCTCAAACTTTCACTGATCTGTTTCTTTATTATTAGTTGATATCAGACAGGAGTTTCCCATTATCTGATCATGCATGCTGATACTGAAATGTATCTCGTGCAATGGATGAGCTGTTTGGAGTCTGCTACAACAATCATGTTAAAGTCAATAAGGAGTTGCAGGGGGAAAGTTGCTCTTTATGGTTGTAACTTTGTACTATGGGGGGGGGGGGGGTACTCGTTTTCCCGAAGGTTCGTAATTCCGAAACATGAATTTCCCATAGCAGGGGGTTCATAATTCCGAACATTTGATGTATTACTCCAAAGGTTCGTTATTCCGAAAATGCAATAGAGCCCTACATAACTTTTCGGAAAGATGAACCCTTCTTCATTATCGGAATTGTGAACCCTATTTCATTTTTCGGAATCACAAACCGTCGGAGTAAACGAACCTTCGGAAATACACCGACTCGTAACCAGGAATAAACTTTACAGATGGTGTATTTTTGTTGAAATTTGCGGGTGTAGAAAAAAATAATAATTTACTTTTTATAACTTTTATTTCAGCCTGAGCATCACAGACCTTCTGGGATGTTCAATGCTGCCTATCCAAGTGTACTCATTCATAGACTTCGCCGATGGCTCTCCTGTTCCCGTCTGGGTATGTAAGATGTGTGGCGCCCTCTGCCTGATAGGCTTCAAATCCAGCGTATGCCACCTAGCTCTGATCGGAATCAACCGTTATGTCGTCATCACACGGTTCCGTGCGCAGTATCTACGTCTTTATAGCATCAGGAACGTGCTCTTCATGGTGATCCTCGCGTGGACCTTTCCTATTCTACTCATTATGCTGCCTCCAGCGGTGGGGTTGGGAGAGCTAGGGTACAACGCAGCCAACCAACTCTGCGTATTAGACGGAACGGCACTCCAGCTCCGGATCGTCTATATTCTTGAGGAAATCCTCTTCTTGTTGTCTTTCATCGTCATCGTCGGCTGCTATTTCCATATCTACGTGTACATAAACCGACAGCATCGTAATCTAATTCAAATCTACAGCAAGCGTGAGCGCAGCACTGGAACACTGAATATCCCCAGTTTTATTACTGAGGTGACGGAGACAACGGATATCGAACAGTCAAACTCTTCAACTGTTGATATTGATGCCAGATCAAACTCGTCTCCACCACAAGGAAGTGTGAAATCGAAAGTCTACATCATCAGTGACAAATCTAGAGGGGAACGCAAGCGACGACGCACGGAATCATCGCAGGAAATGCGCAAGGTCCTGACGAAGCGCGAAATCGACATCACCAAAAACCTGTTCATGGTCGTCTGTTCCTTCTTTGTCTTTGTACTCCCGCACATCCTATGTCTCACCACGTCGAAATGTTATACGACTTACTTCAAGTACTCAGCGTCCATTTTGATTATAAATTCTTCCACAAATCCTCTCATCTACTGCCTAAAGCATCCGACATTCAGGGAGGTTTCCTCATGTCTCGTTCGTGGTGATCTGTCAGGTATCCCACAGCCTGCCAAGTGGCTAAAGCGTTTACTCAACGGATGAGGATTTCCCTAGGTCAGTCTTTAATCATCGCCGTGTGTAAATATTGTACTTCACGTAAGGATGCAGATAGATTACCTATCTCCATGGTTTGGTGCAATCTTCGTCTCGATTTTGACCTGTCCTTTATTTTTCTTCGGAATGCTGGCTTGGTTAAGTGACGGCCTTTCACATTGTAAGAACTGCTAAATCACAGACAGAAAACACGAGGACATCTTTCGATTATGCAAGAAAATAGTTTATTTGTAATATACCAACGACAACTTAAGTTACATAGAACTATTATTGTTCAACCGCCCATCGTGAATTATAATTGCTTGTGTGTATCATTGTACTGTCGGTCTGTTTTATATTGTTTTACTATATATATTGTTGATTAGTATGGCCAGCTTGTAAAGGCATGATTTTGGGGTGAGATTCTTATCCAGAAAGTATGACTTTGCTTTAAATAAATTCGATCAAAAGAAGTTTAAATGATTATAAGTGTTTGTAAACATAAGAATCATGCATTTTAGGGGTCGTAGCAGCTGATTCCAACGAGTTCTTTCTGCGCGTATATGGTCAGGGACCTCTTGCATAAAAGGTTGCGATTAAACGCAACTCGAAAAATTAAGCGCAACTTGATTGACACCACTCTACACTTACCTGATTAAACCGCGAACACGTCTGTGTTAATTGTCATCCCGGTGGCAAGTTATTGTAAATATTACTTTTAAGATAAAGTTGAGTTCTGGTCATGGTATTACATTGCCAAAGAAACTTAAATCAATAATGAAAGGGTTATTATGTAATAAATAAGTCTTTGTGTATGAGGTTTTGTGGTCATAAAGTTTATATTAAATTGATTCATTCTTGTTGAAAGTCACATGTACTGCAGACAGAAATTAGTAAATGGGAATACATACAAATGTGGCTTGAATGTTTGGTCCAAGTATTTCTGCTATTTTTTCATATTTCAAATATAAGGTCATTTGAAGAGCAATCCTTTTGAGGTAACATTTCCTCTGTGATATTCTTCCAAACTAAGAATCAGGAAGCTCACATATAATTTTTCGTCTTTTCTGACTGTTCAATAATATCAATCGCTATTACATAAAGTGTATACAAGATTTTTGCATTAAGTCACTTACTTACAATCACATACATGTAGATCACAAGAATCACATTTTTTTGATAGACTTAATGAATAATAATAAGGTTGAAATTAATAACGATACACTTACTGTTCAATAATAACAATCGCTATTATATTATACAATATATGTAACTGTATATACAGTTTCCTTGCTAAAGTTTCATTTACATAGTGTGCTAGAATAATGCATGATAAGAGAATCTCTATCAAGAGTTCCAATCCCAAGTATTTTGATAGGCCCCTACCATTTTCGTCAGCTTTCATGAGCTTCTAGATATCAGGATACCAAGAGGGCGAAGCTGCTGTGAAGTTTTTATCTTCCGAACATCCGAAAGCAAATGAAAGTTTAAAAATAATAATAATAATAAAAATAATAATCAAATAATTTCTTGGTACTACAAAATTTCAATATGGCACGAAAAAGAGACATGATAACGAAGCTTTTCGACCTGCACTCATCCGGTTATCACGCAGGTAACAAATTACTTGAAATCAACTATATTATACTCGGTAAACCCGGACGCAACCTAGACGCCGTAATTTCAGAACAATCGCAAAGCTTGGACGAACTCCTTTTTACCAACGTGCCACTGAAAGAAGCTATTGACATCTGTGCTTCTTATCTCTATCATGGCGACTTAGACTCACCACCTGTTCCTGAGCCCGTATTCATTGATCTCATGAACTTGGCCACTCGCGCGGTTGAGTTTAGTTTCAATGATATGATGTATTCACAGATAGATGGTGTGGCTATGGGATCCCCATTAGGCCCCGCGCTCGCTAACATTTTTGTTGGCTTTCATGAAATGCGCCTGCTACAGAACGCCACCGATCTTAATATAGTCCCGCATGTGTATTGTCGGTATGTTGATACGTTTGCAATTTTTGACAACCGCGCAGCGTGTGAGGTTTTCCTTACACAACTGAACCGGGTCCCGCGCTAAAATTCACATGTGAAATTGAACTGTCCAATGCGCTCCCATTTCTCGACGTTCTCGTGGAGAGAAGTGATGGGAAATTTATCACTTCCGTCTACCGCAAGCCCACATTCACCGGGCAATACACGAGATGGGACTCGTACAGTGCAACTTCATACAAGATTGGGCTCATTAGAAACTTAGTGTGCCGCGCCCTTAGGATTTGCTCTGCGGGCAAATTAGCTCCCGAAATCGCGAAAATCAAAACTATTCTCCTTGACAATGGTTACCCTGAGCATGTTGTATCTCGCACCATAACACGGACGCTGGAGGCACAATCCAAATCTGACACCAGATTTGGACCTGCCAAATGCCCCGTGTATGTCAAACTACCCTGGAGGGTAAGATATCTGACACATACGCCAGTCAGATCAAACACGCAGTGTCACGTTGCTATTACGCGGTTTCGACACGCATTGTGTTTTCTACACACAGGATGCTACCGTCAACTAGCAAGGATGTACTACCCACCCCCCACTTGAGTAATGTTATTTACCAATTTCAGTGCCGGTGCGATGCCAGGTACGTGGGCCGTACTTCTCAGCGGTTGGCTGATCGCATTAAACAACACATCCCTTCGACTATTCGGAACCGTACAACCAATCAGCGCACGCAGCCCGTCCGTGCCTGCAAATCTGAAATGCACGCTAACAGACCAAAGATAGCCAAATGCGATTCAGCGATTGGTCTCCACTTGCTGAACAATCCAGCTTGCGCACAAAGCTATGCCGACGACCAATTCTCAATTATGTCCCGGGCCAGAAGCTCAGCGCATTTACGCTTTCTGGAAGCCGCTTACATTCAATCGCACGAACCTCTTCTGTGCAGACAAAAGGAGTTCGTCCAAGCTTTGCGATTGTTCTGAAATTACGGCGTCTAGGTTGCGTCCGCGTTTACCGAGTATAATATAGTTGATTTCAAGTAATTTGTTATATACCTGCGTGATAACCTGATGAGTGCAGGTCGAAAAGCTTCGTTATCATGTTTCTTTTTCGTGCCATATTGAAATAATAATAATAATAATACATAAGATTTCTATAGCGCCACGAATCTGAAAATATGAATTTTGTTCAATTTCATTGAACTCTATTACAACGATACACTGACTGTTCAATAATATCAATCGCTATTACATACAGTGTATACAAGATTTTTGCATTAAGTCACTTACTTACAATCACATACATGTAGATCACAAGCATCACATTTTTTTGATAGACTTAATGAGGTTGAAATTAATAACGATACACTTACTGTTCAATAATAACAATCGCTATTATAATATACAATATATATAACTGTATATAAATTTTATACAGTTTCTCTGCCTAAAATTTCATTTACATAGTGTGCTAGAATAATGCATGATAAGAGAATCTCTGTCAAGAGTTCCAATCCCAAGTATTTTGATAGGCCCCTCCCATTTTTGTCAGCTTTCATGAGCTTCTAGATATCAGTATACCAAGAGGGCGAAGCTGCTGTGAAGTTTTTATCTTCCGAACATCCGAAAGCAAATGAAAGTTGAAAAAGAATTGACATCGTGGGCCAGGATATAAAAAGAGCACATAATATGATCAGTTGTGTAAAAAAACCAATACACGTACACAACCGTTGTGTGATTGGTTGTACAAATCTCTGGGGTTTCGCTATGCTCTCAGGCCTCGCTTTGACAGATAGGCATGATAGCCTCGATCGAGATTTGGACTTCTGATATTTACAACTTTACAACATATCATTTAATAGAACATAGGGGATGAGCTCTATTAAATGATATGTTGTAAAGTTGTAAAATCTTGTGTGAATATGTACGTAGCCTGTTGTATGCTGTCCAGTATTTTCAGACATTGCTTCTTATTGTTGAATTATGCCTGTAGCAGCATACAACATATTTTCTTTTGTAAACTATTACTGTAGAGATGGTATTTAAAGTCATTTATACGTTACTCTCAATCAGATTCAAGTTTGTGATGTCATTTTTTCGAAGGGAAGTTGTGTGGTCATGGAGTAAAGTGGATGTTATGATTTCAGGAACATGGAAGTAGCTGAGTTGGTGCCCCGACATACGCTGTTATGTGTGAGAAATCCCCCTTCCCCGTACCTAAGTCACTGGTATTGATAATATGTTTGAGAAAGCCCCCTTCCCCGTACCTAAGTCACTGGTATTGATAATATGTTTGAGAAAGCCCCCTTCCCCGTACCTAAGTCACTGGTATTGATAATATGTTTGAGAAAGCCCCCTTCCCCGTACCTAAGTCACTAGTATTGCTAACATGTTTCAGAAAGCCCCCTTCACCGTACCTAAGTAACTGGTATCAAGTATCATCAAGTATCATTCAATTCCAATTAAAAAAATCATGGGTATACAAATGGATAATCAGAATACGGTAACATTAAAAAAAAATGTTGAACGAATTCACGCAATGAACATGTAAATGAATTTCACAATGTAGTAACATAAGTTTATAAGATATAAATACAAACAAAATACAAATGTAAGCTGACAATGTAAGGAACCAAGAAATGAAGAGTCACACCGTAAATGATCTCATATTAATACATTGATTGATAGAAGTTGAATTGGGGAATACTGAAAAATAAATGTGGAGGCTGGTATTGATAATATGTTTGAGAAAGCCCCCTTCCCGTACCTAAGACACTGGTATAGATAATATGTTTGAGAATGGTTATGCCGATGGAGATTGTAGTGTTACATGTGTGGTGATGTTGGCAAGGATATTGGTAACTGCATGGGGCTGATAGCAGGGAAGTGATGGTGATGATTGTGATGGAGTGGTGTAGGGGAAGTCCACCTTGATATATTTTGTGGTGTGACTCTAAAACTTATGATTCAGAGCTCTTAAAATATGCCAGATGCATGAGTAGAAAGAGCAAAATTTTCTGCACACACTGTATCCATTTTTGTTGCATCACCATATTGCGTTTGACGCCAGGAATTTAAAACAGGAGAAAAGGCTTTCAATTCCTTAAATTGGCAACACATTGAGAGGCTCAAAATCAGGGGGGGGGGGGGGTGATCGAAATTGTAATTTGTCCAACTTTCTCACGAAGTTCCTAACCATGTATATTGTTTTCAAGACATTACATATTATTAGAACCATGTAGCACTAAACGAAAAATGTTATTGAAAAACAAATGAGATCAAGTTAGCCCTGAAATAATTCCTGTCCTGAAAGGGTTAAAGAGAGCAACACCCAAGATAAAAGATTCTTAGTATTTGAAATCGATTATAAAGGTTCTGCATGAGGTGCAATTATGCTAGAGACCTGTCGTCTTTTACCCAAATATGAACTTTTCCAACTCTAAAACTGAACGAGCGAGCGAAGCGATCGAGACTTTTTATGGCGACATCCTCTACATGTGTACTACTTCTACATTATTCATAAATGTATATACATTTGCAGTGTTATATCCATTTGCGGTTAAGTGCTCCCTGGTTTCACCAATATTTGTGAAAATACGGGACAAAGTGGCGTCCCAGGGAAGTTTGATAGAGAACGTCAGACAGATGATTGAAATACGGGATGTCTGGTCAACTTGACACCATTTCCATTACAGTTTAATCACCATCTTGCAGGTGTGACCACACCTTGTCTTTCCATTTGTAATCACTTAACACCGTTATTATCATACCCCGTCACACCAACGAGACCTACACCATACCGACAACAGAGGGAATAAACAGTTACATTAATCCCGATGAGGAATCGGAAGGAGGCGGTTCGGCAGTGTGACCCAGGTATTACAGATTAAGCATGATCTTGCAGACGTAGCTATTGATGTAAGAACATATGTTGTCGTTCCAGGATGATTCTTGACTGGCCCAGCTCTCCTTCACCTTCAACTCAACACAGTCCTCATTAACGTTACCTGGTTGACCATTACTTGGTTCTCCGCGTTTCCAAGGGGAGTAATCCACAGGTGTGCCGTCAGACCAAACAAAAGGTCCCTCTATCCCGGGAACAGGTTGGTGCAGTCCAATCCAAAATATATTGGGACAGGAATCCTAACAGAGAAGATGACATTCATCATGGTCAGCTTGTTCAAGGTTTACGATAAACTTGACTGCAAACACTTTCAGGAAATCAACTCAAGAGTCATGTCGATACCATATTGTATCGCCCCTAAAATTCATGCTCAGATCATTCCGTTATTGTAATGTCCATACATTTAAGATTAAATGGATGACGCACAATTCTATTAAAAATTTCATGAAAGTCTTGCCATTGATCAAGAAGCGATAAGAAAGGGTTTGAATCTTTTTGAGTTCACAGGTACATCTTTCTCGGCCACCGCGGCGGAACTTGGTTGGGAGGGGTGCCTAGGCGTCCGAAGCAATAGGGGGAGGATGTCCAGTATTGTCATGACGAAATATGGTCTATAGGCCTAATAGGGTGTCAAACCTTTTACAATATGAGCAGAAAAAAACAATCATTTTTGGTGTGAGACGTCAGCCCCTGACACCTATGAAGGAGGGGGCAATTACTATGTTCTCACTTGGGCTTTCAGCCTCATGTTCATATTTGGGCTTATAGAGATATATATATATATATATATATATATATATACAAATTATGTATAACAATGCGCCCTCCCGGCTATTACCATAATGGCTTTATGGCAACACAAGGACTTGGGACCCTTGTTGTGCGGTTTATATATGTATATATATATATATATATATATATATATATATATATATATATATATATATATATATATATATGTATATATATATATATATATATATATATATATATATATATATATATATATATAATTGTAAGGAAATAACATATACAACAACTCTCATGGAAATAAATACAATGTGAAAGGAAATGAGAGAATAATGGTTGCATAACTTAATCAAAGTTCCCCAGAGCTGCCCTCACTTTTTGAAATTTTTGCAAAGGTTGAAAAAATGTCTCCGCCTTGAATCGAACCCGGGTCGTTGGCTTAGAACGCCATTGCCTTAAGGTAGAAATTAATAACGATACACTTACTATTCAATAATATCAATCGCTATTATAATATACAATATATATAACTGTATATAAAGTATATACACTTTCTCTGCCTAAAGTTTCATTTACATAGTGTGCTAGAATAATGCATGATTAGAGAATCTCTATCAAGAGTTCCAAGCCCAATTTTGATACCCATTTTTGTCAGGTTTCATGAGCTTCTAGATATCAGGATACCAACAGTGCGAAGCTGCTGTGAAGATTTTATCTTCCGAACATCCGAAAGCAAATGAAAGGTTAAAAACAAAAAAATAATAATAACAATACATAAGATTTCTATAGCGCCGTTTTGATTAAATGCTCAAGGCGCTTTAGAACATAAAGAAAATTATACAAACATAACAAGAGAATTAATAACAAGAATAAAATATCTGTCTTCAAAACGCAAGATTGAACAAATGGGATTTTAGGTTGCCCTTAAAGGAGTTGGAGTTCTTCAGCTCCTGTGGAAGTGAATTCCACAGGAGTGAATTGACATCGCGGGCCAGGATATAAAAAGAGCACATATGATCAGTTGTGTAAAAACCAATACACGTACACAACTGTTGTGTGATTGGTTGTACAAATTTCTGGGGTTTCGCTATGCTCTCAGGCCTCGCTTTGACAGATAGGCATGATAGCCTCGATCGAGATTTGGACTTCTGATATTTACACGAGACTTCACTGGCAATCATGGACAAAATATCAAAAAATTATATATTTATGTGGCAATACATGTGAAACAATATAATACCAAATTGAAGAATTTTCATATAAATTTTCTCTTAACTTGATAGTAACTTAACTTGATACCTAATCATGTTATCAGGATATTACTGTAATGTACAAAGGACACATCTGTTAAATATAGGCATTGTTTTTAACTACCATCAATTGATTCTGTAAGTATCTATAACAAAAAATATATATAATGAATGGTTTCAATTTGTCAAGTATCTGTGGAGTGGTACATTCACATGCTACAGAAAATTGGAATGGACCATTTGACAAAATGTATTCCAAATTTACAGATGCTTAAGGGCTAATCATATACCAATGATAACAGTAACGACAAGGAAAATAACAAAACTGGACTTTGTAAAAGAAAATATACATATATATATATATATATATATAGAGGCAACAAAATGAGTACATCTGCAGACGTAGCTGTTGGTACCACGCTTTTAATTAGCTTTCGGGCAATTAGCCCTTCTTCAGATCTACATGAGTACGATAGAAACGGCAAAAAAAATAAGATATTTGAACGCATATTATATACACAACAAACAATAATATATAATATATAAAGGGAACATATAATGCGATACAACTAGTATAACTAGAATATATGAACATATTCATGGTGTAATTAGACCCTACAGCGACGTCGAAAAAGTCAATAAACAAAGATAGATATATACAGAGAAATTTAGTAAACTTACTATGAGTGCATCTGCGTGTGGTCTGTACATAAAATAAAATATATGGTTCCTTGCTTGTGGAGGTTGAGTGCATTCAGCCGTATATACATGTACTACGGGATTTAGCCTTAGATCCATACCGTCTCTATTGTATATGTGTTAAACTGTTATGGGTATATAAATGTCTAACATATCAACAGGTTATATTTAATGCAAAAAAACAAATATTGCACGTGAATTATAAAAGAAAAACTTCCGAGAGTTCGATCACATGTATACATGCATATATATAATATATATATAAAGTGCACATGAATGTGTACAATATATATAAATTATAATGTACAATGCAATAAGGGCGACGACACGCGCTGGTCTCCCTTGCTCCGGGAGGGGATGTTGAAATGTTGAAAAGATCATCCCATCCAGTAACAAAGGAGACCCACGCGCGTCGACGCCCATGTGACTAGACATAAGAGGATAATACAATTATTAAAACATTTTTAGATATAATGTTGAGGTTAATGAAATCTAATTTTTAATAATTTGCATCCATAACATATCAGGGTTCCATATTAATGCCATGGGGGTGAAGTGTTTTAAGTTTCTCAATCCAGAAGGATTCCCTACGGAGGATCATGTCATGAGTTTTATTTTCAATAAGTTCAATACCTGTAATTTGTAGATTTTGAAGGGAGTGTGAGGGGAGGTTAAAGTGCTTGGCGTACGGTAATGTCTTGTGTTGCAGTGGTTTATGGTAATTACGAATCTCTGATCTAGTATTATTCAGCCTTGTGTAGAGTGAGGTCTCCGTTTTGCCGACGTATTGCATTTGACATTGTGAACATGTAAGAAGATAAATTACAAACGTATAGATTTACAGTTCATGCGGGATCCTATTCTAAATATCCTACCAGTGGTTGCACTACTAAATGTTGTCGTTTCATTAATGTGTGAGTGCATACTGCATTTTTTAGCATCACAGCGAAAGAAGCCATTTGGGTGTGTGGTACTCGTGTTCGGTGTGTGGGAGGGATCTTTTGCGCGAACAAGGAGGTTTCTCAGCGTGCGTCCCCTGCGATAGGATACTGTCGGAGGTTTGTGGAATATTCGTTACGCGTTTTCTGACTGTTGTAGTGTGGTGAAGTGTTGGTGAATGTCACGGGGGGCAGATGAGGTGGCTGGAGAGTATGTGAGTGGGAAGTAGATGTCATGTCCATCAAGGTCCCGGTCTATTTTGTAAGAGAGGAGTTCCTCCCTTGGGATGTGTGTTGCTTTTGAAATTTGTTGTTTAACTGTTTGTTTGTCATAACCTCGTTCGAGGAAGAAGTGTTCAAGCTTCTGAAGATGGTGGGTAGTGGATTCTTCATCAGAGCAAATACGTCTAACCCGTAGGGCTTGACTATATACAATCCCTCCAAACGTATGCGGTGGGTGGCAAGATGTGGGGAGGAGGTAGGTGTGGGTGTCAGTGGGTTTTGTAAAGAGTTCCGTGTGGAGTTGAGAGTGTGTGTGCTTGACAGTTACATCAAGGAAGTGAGTTTGTGTCGGTGATGAGTCAAAGGTAAACTTTATGGTGGGGTGAATGTTGTTCATGAGTTCTTGGAGTGTTGTATCGGCGCCATGTGTTTTTGAATAGTGTGAGGTGTGTTGAGGACATTATTTTCTTTTCAACATAACCCATGAATATGTTTGCGTATGTTGGTGCAATGGGTGTGCCCATTGCACTTCCCTCCAACTGTAGGTAGTCCTGCCCATTAAACTTAAAATTATTAAGTTTAAGCACTAATTCAAGAAGTCGAATTAATTGATTCGTGGGTGGGTTTTGATTGACTCGTGTGTTGAGCGCTTCTTGACAGGCCATGATACCCTCTTGATGGGAGATATTCGTATAGAGGGAGGTGACGTCGGCCGTCACGAGGAGAGTTCTGGGAGAGAGAGAGGCGTGTGGTGGGTGTTAATGTGAGAAATGTGATTAAGGAAGTGTGTAGTGTCTTAAGGAATGACGGAAGTTTTGAGCGAATGGCCTTAAATGAAAATCAAGAAATTTTGAAATTTCGACTGTGGGACAAGAGCATCCAGAAACGATCGGGCGGCCAGGGGTATTTTTCTTATGAATTTTAGGAAGAAAATATAGGTTAGGACAGGATGGCGTTGGTGGTACAATAGACTTTTTTGTCTCCTTATCAACATCCAGAGCCTGGGTTGCTTCCTTAACACGTTGTTAATGGTGGGTAGTGGGGTCCAAATCTAGCTTCTTATAAGTGGATTCATCAGAGAGTTGCCTATTACCTTCAGCAATATAATCATTCGTAGACATAATTACCACCGCCGAGCCTTTATCTGCTGGTTTAATTACTATATATTTATTCAATTGGAGAGCTTTTAATGCCTTACGTTCCAGCTGAGTGAGGTTATTGCGATGTCTAGATGAGTTATATCGATTAGCATCATTAACAACTTTCGTTTCTAGATTGTCTAAAAATACACGAACATGTGGGTCTGATAGGGTTGGTGCCCATAAGTTTGGTTTCCGCAATGGGATAAATTTAGGCTCCGAACTCAGTGTGGAGTTATTATCATCCTGAGTATTGTTAGTGTTTAAATCGCCATCAGAACCAATGGTACGTGTATTCTCATTAGCATTAGCATAATGCACTTTAAGAGCCATTTTACGTCTGAGGGCGTCAACATCTTTTTTTATCGAATTAATGTCAACCTGATTTGGGGTTGGACAAAACTTTAAGCCTTTCGATAGAAGGCTTGTTTCGGCTTCCGACAGAGTGTGTTGAGATAAATTTACTATAGCGACCTTTGGTGTATCACTCTTATTTTTCGTTTGTCTATTATTTACATATGTGCGTCTACGTTTCTTATACTGTCGTTTCCTAAATCGTCTATTTTTATGTTTGTGTTCTATAGTCTCACAAGATGCATGAGTATCATTAGTCTCGACATTTATACTGTCCGTACAGGGAATGACATTACTGATACTATTCTCTTGGGCATTCATTTTACTCTGTGCTTTCTCATCCCGACTGAGTTTGTGTAGTTTACGTTTCACTGCTTTCTTTTCAGTTATTGTACAGTTACGATTAATCGTATTAAGAGTTTGGTGGTATGTTCGCGGCGAGGTGGTTTTCCGTAGATTCTCTTTGTGTTGGGCTGTCTTCTGTAGAAGTTCTGTTCTTTTTTTCTCGACGACTTTTATCGTTAAATCCCTTAGTTGGGTGGACGCTATTCGTAGGATTGAGATCCATTCTTCGAGAGAAGAATCGTCAATAAAGGCCGGTGTCTTCTTTAGGATGAGACCTTTAGGGATAATGTCCTTTTGTTTATATTTCTTAAGGAAATCTGCGTGGAGTTGATATCTCATAATACGTTCAAGATGATTTTGCAGCAAGTGTGCAGCGCGCGTGAATTCCTCGTTTAGAGGCGCCATTGCCGTTTTGGTTCGTCTCGTCAGCGATATCAGCGACGTGTGCGTAGAAGAGGTGATGGTGATGGTAATGGTATATATATATATATATATGTTAGTCATTGATTTATGCTAATAAGCCTCCTAGAATCCAATTCATTTTCTACGTAGATCGATTTTATTGATATTGTCATGTTTTCGTTACTGTTGATATGTGACCAGTCCTTTTTACCCCAAGAACTTAGAAGACAATAGTTTTAATAGTATTCTCAAGTTCAAAGTCATAGTATTTCAGAATAAAAAATCCAGGTTGCAAACATGAGTGCTATGTCAAGCAAGCCTCTGGCAAGCTTTAGGGTTTTCATTTTATGAGAAGCATGCCATATATTTGAAAACATGAGAACTGGTCTTTAGGGGATGAGCTTTATTAAATGATATGTTGTAAAGTTGTAAAATCTTGTGTGAATATGTACGGAGCCTGTTGTATGCTGTCCAGTATTTTCAGACATTGCTTCTTATTGTTGAATTATGCCTGTAGCAGCATACAACATTGTTTCTTTTGTAAAGCATTACTGTAGAGATGGTATTTAAAGTCATTTATACGTTACTCTCAATCAGATTCAAGTTTGTGATGTCATTTTGTCGAAAGGAAGTTGTGTGGTCATGGAGTAAAGTGGATGTTATGATTTCAGGGACATGGAAGTAGCTGAGTTGGTGCCCCGACATAAGGTGTTATGTGTGAAAAAGCCCCCTTCCCTGTAGCTAAGTCACTGGTATTGATAACATATTTGAGAAAGCCCCCTTCCCCGTACTTAAGTCACTAGTATTGATAACATGTTTGAGAAAGCCCCCTTCACCGTACCTAAGTCACTGGTATCAAGTACATGTGTCATCAAGTATCATTCAATTCCAATTAAAAAATCATGGGTATACAAATGGATAATCAGAATACGGTAACATTAAACAAATTGTTGAACGAATTCACGCAATGAACATGTAAATGAATATTACAATGTAGTAACATAATTTTATAAGAAATAAATACAAACAAAATGCAAATGTAAGCTGACAATGTAAGAAACCAAGAAGTGAAGAGACACACCGTAAATGCTCTCATATCGATACACTGATTGATAGAAATTGAATTGGGGTTGAGGCTGGTACTGATAATATGTACTTTGAGAAAGCCCCCTTACCCGTACCTAAGTCACTGGTATAGATTATGTTTGAGAATGGTTATAACGATGGAGATTGTAGTGTTACATGTGTGGTAATGTTGGCAAGGATACTGGCAATTGCATGAGGCTGATAACATGGAAGTGATGATGGTGATTGTGACGGAAAGGTGATGATGATCATGAGGGGAAGTCCATCCTGCTTTCAAATTTGTGGTGTGGCTCAATAACTTATGATTCAGAGCTCTTAAAATATACCAGATGCATGAGTAAAAAGAGCACAATTTTCTGCACACACTGAATCCATTTTTGTTGCATGACCTTATTGCGTTTGACGCCAGGAATTTAAAACAGGAGAATAGGCTTTCAAATCCTTAAATTGGCAACATATTGAGAGGTTCAAAATCGGGGGGGGGGGGTGATCGAAATTATAATTGTTTATTTTTTCCAACTTTTTCACAAAGTTCCTAACCATATTGTTTTCAAGACATTACGTCTTATTAGAACCATTTAGCACTAAACGAAAAATGTTATTGTTGTCCATTTGAAAAACAAATGTGATCAATTTAGCCCTGAAATAATTCTTGTCCTGAAAGGGTTAAAGAGAGCAACACCCAAGATAAAAGATTCTTAGTATTTTAAATTGCTTATAAAAGTTTTCCTGCATGAAGTATAGTCTTGCTAGAGACCTGTCGTCTTTCACCCAAATTATGACCTTTCCCAATTCTAAAAACTGAACAAGCGAGCGAAGCGATCGAGACTTTTTATGGTGACATCCTCTACATGTGTGCTACTTGAACATTATTCATAACTGTATATATACATTTGTAGTGTTATATCCATTTGCTCCCTGGTTTCACCAATATTTTGAAAATACAGGACAAAATGGCGTCCCAGGGAGGTTCGATAGAGAACGTCAGACAGATGATTGAAATACGGGATATGGTCAACCTGACACCATTTTCATTACAGCTTAATCACCATCTTGCAGACATTGGTCTTGGTGTGACCACACCTATTGTCTTTCCATTTGTAATCACTTAACACCATTATCATCATACCCCCGTCACACCAACAAGACCTACACCATACCGACAACAGATGGAATAAACAGTTACATTAATCCCAATGAGGAATCGGGAAGGAGGCGGTTCGGCTGTGTGACTCGGGTATTACAGATTAAGCATGATCTTGCAGACGTAGCTATTGTTGTGAGAACATATTTTGTCGTTCCAATATGGTCTTTGACTGGCCCAGATCTCCTTCACCTTCAAGAACTCAACACAGTCCTCGCTATAGTTATATAATGGACCATTATCTGGTTCTCCCCATCCCCAAGAGAAGTAATCCACAGGTGTGCCGTCAGACCAAACAAAAGGCCCCTCGATCTCGGGAGCAGGTTGGTGCAGTCCAATCCAAAATATATTGGGACAGCAATCCTAACAGAGAAGACGACATTCATCATGGTCAGCTTGTTCAAGGTTTACGATACACCTGACTGCAAACACTTTCAGGAAATCAACTCAAGAGTCATGTCGATACCTTTTTGTATCGCCCCTTCAAATCATGTTCAGATCATTCTGTCATTGTAATGTCCATACATTTAAGATTAAGAGGATGACGCACAATTTTATTAAAAATGCATGCTTAAGCCTTGATTTCATGAAAGTCTTGCGATTGATCAAGAAGCGATAAGAAAGTGTTTGAATCTTTTTGAGTTCACAGGTACATCTATCGCGGGGAAAATTGGGTGGGAGGGGTGCCTAGGCGTCCGAAGGAATAGGGGAGGTTGTCCAGTATTGTCATGACGAAATATGGTCTATAATAGGCCTAATAGAGTGTCAAACATTTTACCATATAAACAGGAAAAAAAAACAATCATTTTGGCGTGAGACGTCAGTCCCTGACACCTATGAAGGAGGGGGCAATTACTTTTTTCTCACTGGGCTTTCAGCCTCATGTTCACATTTATTTGGGCTTCTTAGTGTTCTCAGGAGTAGTCTATAGTCTAATGAATACTAATGTCGCAAATATATATATATATATATATATATATATGTTTAAATTATGTGTGTAACTAATGGTTTGGCGTCGTAAGGGATAATAATGATGTTAAGAACGGTGTTAAGAAACACAACTAGAGAGAGAAAGAGCTGATGTAAGAAGTAAAAGAAACAGATAGAGAAATGATAGAGATAAAGAAAGAAAAAATAGGTCGCTATTAAGGAAGGCAATGATATCATTGATTACACGTGGAATGAGATGAAATGATGAACATCGGAATGTCGACATACATACCACACAAAGGTGACCCACGAAGTCCATCTCCTCCCGATTGTGTATGGAAACCAAGTCTACTGGTCCTGTCTCGGTGATGATTCCTCGGCAATTCGTTAGGGCTTGGTAGAAGTCTACTCCATCTGGAAAGTAACGATAGCAGCTGCCTTGGAAGGAGATCCAGGACTCGGGACAAGCCCACTTGTCTGAAGTCAGCGTGGAAAAATTACAATGAGACCGATGTGAATTACATGAATTATAAAAGATAGTCCTTTAGGGAATCCCTTAAGACTATTTTTGAATCTATATGCTCAAATATTAAGTTAATCTATATATACATTAAATAGTTGTATGTATCGTCGACTTGAAACCCCAATCTGGCATATCTTAAAGTGCACGTAACATATAATAAAAATGAGTCCCTTAACTGTGCCGATTAACTGTGCGCCTGCAACAATTTTCACCCCCGCCCTTTCAGACAGTTCTGGATCCCTGGTTGTGGACAGTGTAGTATAATGGGGGAACCAATGGCTACGCATTTTGTTTTCAGTGGCTCAAAACATTTAAATCAGTTCAGTTTATTTGATTCCATCTCAAGAAGAAATAAACTTACATTAGTAAAAACATGCAATTCCACATTAACACTGTTTACACAATTGGAATAATACATGTATATACACATTATTAAAAAGGAATAAGGTACAGCTGTTTAAAAAAAAGCAGAATAGGTTTTGTCTATACAGCTTTTTAAGTAATTTTGAATTTAATAAATATATATTACAAACAAGAACCAAGTAAAGTCTTTGGTAATATCATGATTTAAGAAATCCACAGAATACCGGCACAAACCCTATACATACAAGGATTAAAAAATAAACAAAACAGGGATAGCAAAGGAGAAATTAAGGATGAGAAGAAGAATATAGGGAAGGAGAGAAAGAGGAAGAGAGAGAGGGGGGGGGGGCTGACACATACATTCAATGAGTGTCATATGTGATCAAGAAAAAAAATTAGCTTGTGTCTAAAAGAGTTGTAGAATGGAATTTGAGTAAGATCATAAGGAAGCGAGTTCCAAATCGCAGGAGCATAATGTCAACAGGAATATGATGCATTTTCTGAATTTACATTCCATCGATGATATTTTTTTCTTATTTCGAGTATTATAATTGTGTATTGCACTGTTAATCATAAACCTATCGGATATGGTAAGAGGAAGCTGACTTTTTTCATTATATTCATTTAACTCGTAAACGTTTAGAATATTCATTTTCTTGAATGGTCTAGAATGGGTTTGATAATGAGACAATGTTATTATTCGTACAATTCTTTGCTGTAGAATATATAAATAGTGCAAATAGGGCGGGTATTAGCCCAAACTTTATTGCAGTAAGTAAGAAATAGTAGGATTAGTATATTGTATAACATGGCGAGAACAGATCGTGGCAAGGTATGGTATAAGCAACTTAAAGTAGAACTTTAATGATTTTAAATATTGGCTTAATACTTATTATTGCATAGATGGCATAAATTAAACAAGGTTATCCAAATTCAACGCTTGGAAACATTTGAAGTAATGATTATTATCAATTATAAAACGGTAAAATACAGCCCCCGATATAGCAGCTGAAGAGCTCCTCGAACGCTGCTGAGATATGTGACGACACACCATGGACCAGCCCTGTCTAAGTAGACGATGTCCATAACATCTTACACATTTTTCAGAGCCTATTTTGTCATCTCCTCTTCACTTATTTCTCTTCCTTCACTAGCGTCAGTCTTAATGTTAGTCTGTTGCCTCACTCTTAAAGGAGAATTACGCTCAAAAATAAAGACGATAGTGTTCAAAGGTGTTATTTATTCCTACTTGTTAGACTATATGGCTTCGCGTCAAAATATACGAGATGGATACGAATCAAATTTTTCTGAGCAAAATTTACCATCTGCTAGCAATATGTATCGTCTGCTAGCAGCACATGGGGGCTGCCATTTTGTTTATGTGTACAAGAAGATTTTCTTTATCCAAATGCTCAATTGCCTTTTTCAAAATTAAAAACCCATTTGAGATTAAAAATATAGAATAGATATGTCAATTTATTTTTAAACTGAAGATTTCCTTATATATTTCTGTTGAAAATCGATATTCGCTTAATAGAAATCTATTTTCTCGATACTGGACGTATGGGACGGAGCAAATTAATTCAAATTTTATGGATGCTTCTTCCCTGAGCATCTATAGCGGCAAACTATGCATTCACCTGCTTTCGGATAATGGACTTGAAAAGTCAGAATGCATGCTGCATATATTATGTTCTGCTCTGTTTGGCAAACCCCCAAAAATAGATTTTTGTTAAGCAAAACCAGACAATTTAAAAGTATCATTATAAAGATTTAATTTTTATAATACATGTAAACACCCACTTTATATTTTCCGTCACATATGGGATTTTAGGTAATGAAGAAAATCAATTTAGGATTTGGATTCAAAATATCTTCCTGACTGGAACATTTCTCAATGGTTCATGTACAACTCCAAATCAGCAAGAAAATGGCAGCCCCCATGTAAATGAGTAGGAGACGATACCGGGTGTTGGAATATCTTTATTTATACCATTTTCTGATATCTTATTAGAAAATGATTTAGGCCAATAAGTAGGAATATATTACACCTTCCAATATAAGTAAATTTGTCATCAGGGCTTAATTCTCCTTTAACTTCGTGTATGGTATTATTTTGATGAAAAATGCAGCGTTAAAAAAATAAAGGAATCAGTCACTTGTAAACAAAATAAGACGCCATTGTATTTTCAGCTGCTTGCACCGGGGCATGTTCGGCGTTTCAAGAGGGAACGAATACCATCCTGCTATTATTCGGAGGGCTTTTCAATTTGAAAGTGGGGTTTATTTCATTGATTATTGACCCTTCTCCTGTGTATTTACAATCAAACGGTTTTAGCTATCAGAATCAGTTTCACTTTCCCTTTATAATGGTGTGAAATAAGGTCATGTTTAAATACACCAAACTCTTTATAATTTGATAAATAATTGCATTGCAATTACGTTCATTCATTATAGGACGTCGTCTGCTTAAGCAGGATCGATCCCGAGTGTGACGACATCAAAACATCGCTATATTTCTGGCGAATCCTCGGATATTCCAGATGCTGAGAAGAGCTTTTATTTGTGTTGTTTTTATAATCATCAGATACGCAGTTGACATAAAACTTATACGATTGCCATCTGTAAGCTTCCCAGTTTCTAGTGATACATTAATTGCCATATTTGTGATTTTCTTTGAATAGCTACTTTAAGCAATGTATACACACTATGAACATGACGAACAAAGAAGCGGACAATTTATGCAGCTCCTCATTGTACCCTTCACAATTGCACTGGTTAACAAAAGAACATCCATTCATTGCTATCCTGTAAAAATATGTAGAACAGGTGTCACATAATAGCAGTGAAGGGATGTCCTTTTGTCTACTAGAGCTATTGTGGAGGGTAGAATAAGGAGCTGCATAAATTGTCCGCTCTCTTTGTCATCGTGTTCATAGTGACATACCACAAGAGAGTCCGCAGAACTGGACGGTACAGGTGCATTCAAAGCCATGGAGAGTTTCCGTGCAGGTACCTCCATTTTGACAGGGATAAGATAGACAATCTGTATACGTGAAGACAGAGTTGAAGTTTGAAGTTTGAAGTTAATTTTTTTCACTTTGGCATAAAAACGATTCAGAGTTTACAAGCAGAAGAGTCGATCACAAAACATACGGGTAAAGAACTCAAATCATGTATAATGTATGGTAGATAGGTACACTGTAAAAAATAACTAAAACTACAGGTTTTTTGGCCCTTGAAATTAGTGATATAGGTGTACGACCGGAAAAACTAGAACTGCAGTCGTATCAGAACGATGTGCATGCAATGAAGTCCGTATCTTCTATTTTTTAATGACCTGTGTAAAATAAAGATATGCATGCTAAAACATGACTTAAGATAAGATAGGAAAACAATTTTAAAAATATGTATATAAAGATATACAAAAATATGATGGGAGACAAGAAAGGCATACTGTGAAACTGATAGATTATAGAATGCTGAACACAAAGACTAACATTAGGAAAGGTAAAAATAGAAGATGATAGAACAATGAAAATAAGGTAAAGACAAGACGGTAGAAGGCTTTAAAAACAAAAGAAATATAGCGGTACAGAAATTGAGATTTGTTTTGGTTTTGATGGAAAGTTCGTTTGCCTTCTTGCACTATCCACATTCTAAAGTTGGTACATTTCAGTTGCCAGTGTTTCTGGGTCAGGCTGGCGTTCTGGTATGTGGATGGGTGATAAGGCAAACATTGGTATATTTCTCAGATATTTGGTTAGGTTATAAATAGTAGCATGGTGGAGTTTGTTACTGGGCAGAGCTGTTGCTGGGTTTGAGGCTGTCTGGGATTTACTAATGGTTAATGTACGGGATTATAGGATGGCGATTGGTTGTTGGGAATGAATAATTTGTACTGAATTAGAAATTGCAGACGGTCCAGCTGAAAATGATTGTTTCTTTTTGAGGTATTTATTTTGGGGTTGCAGTTTTCCGGCTTGCTTGCGTGCCTCAGACTTTTTGGAAGAGCGAGAGAAAGGCGACAGGTGAGAAACATGCCAAGAGAGAGAGAAAGTGTGTGTGAGAAAGGTGCGAGAGAACAGGTGAAAGAAATAAGTGAGCGAGGAGAAGAGCGTGAGGCACGAAAGATGTAGAAAGAGTGAAATGACGAGAAAGAGCAGAAGAGAAAGTTGCGCAAGTGTGAAGAGAACAATGGCAGGTCGGAGAACTCAACTTGGAAAGTCAAATTCGCGGTAAATCAAGTCCTATTTAACATGCATTAATTATAGGGAGGATTAATCAACCCATGGCGTTGTGGTGATCCGCCCTTTAGAGGTCCGCCATGCGGTATTTTGGGGGATATATAAAAGGAAAACGAGTTTTGGGATAAAGGCAAGTTTTTTGTTTCCTCTGCCAGATTCACATTTAGCCATGGAACTTTAACTTTTTGTCGATTGTCGGTCGCCCAGCTCAGAGATACAGGATGATTGGTGTTAATTCTTCAATTTGGCTAAATTAAGTTTTGTTAATATTAATAAACTCTACTTCACAACTCATACAATTCTTGTGTGCTGTAATCCTTCCGTCGTCTTCCATTGCAACGCGTATAGGCGAGGTGGTAGGCGGCCACCGGCCTCCTCTTTGGGCTGTGCCGTTACAGAAAATAATACATAAGAAAAGGTATATACATGTAGAATGACGACATGAAAGATAAAATTACACGCCATGGCGCACGCCTTAAACAAAATGGATTTCCACAGGCTCCGCCGTCCACGTGGTTTCCACACACAGGCCTGTACAAAGATACCCCCCCCCCCCCCACTTTTCGAGGGAAAGATAATTCCTATCAGTTAATGATAATCCTGGCAATTAAAATGCTACAGATGTGATTTGAAAGGCCCGATATTTCCGATTTTATATATCGAAATCTCTCATCCATGTCCATTACTAAAATGTTTTCCATTGGTACAAAATGGGCATTACATGCCCGCCTCTTTAATGCACATTTAATGCAAAATGTAGACCTAATAAAACATGGTATAATAAACAAAGTATATAACAAGCTCAGATATTTTCTCGTCATGCTGAGGACACGGGGAGACTTCTCGGGATTGTAAAACATTCTCCAAAATGACAGTCTATCTAATACATCTTCTATAAGTTATTGAGTCTTCTTTCGGGATTCAGAATGATGCATCAACTCTTTAGAGAAATTTTAGGATTATTTAAAATGAGGCCCTGTAGGGGTGGGGGCGGGGGTAAAGTGTCGCCTGTATTTCAGGAATTGAGTATCCTAGAAATTTCCCTTTTTATATAGGAAAGTGTTCCTTTTACTTCACAAAAATGCCCCCTTTCTTTTACAACTGCCCGTTCCTCATTCTTAAAATTTTATTACCACTGATAATTGCCAGAGGCCGATTAAAATCTGAGGGGTATCCCTTCTTCCTTGACAACTGTCCCTTTTCCTTTCTAAGAAGTGCCCCTTCCCCTTCTATAAGTATCATTTATATCATAATATGTGCCCCTTTATCCAATCTTATAATTGCCCCTATTCTTTCTGATAAGTGCTCCCTTTATTTTATTTCTAAAAACGAGCCTCTTCCCTTTTCACCTCTCATAAAACCCCTAATAAAATCTTTCCTTCGATGATTCCTTTTTAAATCATTTGCATCAAATGTACCTATCAATCCCTTTCAATGACTGCCTTTTTCCCATTCTCACTTTTCAGATACAAGAATTACCCCCTTTTCATCTGATAAGTGCATCTTCACCTGTGGCACTGGCCTCTATTCAAATTTGAGAAGTGCCCGTTCTAATTTGACAAATGCCCCTTCCGCCTTCTGGTAAATGACACTTGTCATCTCTCATGAGTGTCCCTTTACACCTCTGATAAGTTCCCCCTTAATTCATTTTGACACGGGCTCCTTTTCTTTTTAAGAAGTACACTTATTCCTTCTTATAAGAGCCCTTCTTCCTTTATTTGCCTAGTGACAAACTATTACATTCACCTGTAAAAACCTATTCTATTTCAATAGTCAGAATTTGAATTGCATGTATTAGGCGTTGTTAGTTTGGACAAACATTTGGCTTGCCCAACCTAGAAACACTTAATGTCTGCAATCTGCATTCTGACTACTGAAATACAATGACTTGTAAAGGTGGATGGACTAATTCGTTACTAGGAGTTTGACAAAGAGGTAAGCATTAAAATGGCGTATTGTCAGCTGGTCTAACATCATGTGATCTATTATTTCGTCCATAAACATTTCGTCCAGAGATCATTTAGTCCAATAATCATTTCCTCCAATGCTCATTTCGTCCCATGACCAGCTAGTCTATAGCCATTTGGTCCAATAATCATTTAGTCTAAACCCATTTAGTCCAAATACTCCTTTGTCTAATACCCATTTCAGGTTTTCAGCTAATACCAGTTGGTCTAATATCTACATGTTCTAATCTTCAATTCGAATTACCATATGTTTAATCTTAACTTCGTCCATGGAGCGATTCATTTCGTCTAATGACCAGTTAGTCTAATAAACATTTGGTCCAATGTCAATTTGGTCTGATCCTGCAAATAAATATGTTCTAAATGCAGATTACTGTGTGCCTCTTTTATGTTTTATTTGAAATTATATCGACTTTTTTTTTGGACATTTTTTTGCAAATTATTTCTAAGAACCCACATCAAATATTTTCTAGTGTCTGTACCCTGCCTAATTCACATTTCAGCATGATTATAGCTATGTATCAATTTAATAATGTAAAAAAAAATATTATTATTATTATGATTATTAATGACACTATATTCAATTCACATTTGCGGATTAAGATTATATTTGTGTTTCATTTTTTTTTGTGCTAAACTGCCGTATATTCTTTGAAATTGTAAATTTGTAGGCATATATTGTTAGTCTGCATGTGTTTTGTTTGTAAAACTATCACAATTCAGCCATCCGGCTGCAACGATATGTTTTAATAAACCTTAAATTGAATTGAATGATATATGGCTATAATTATGCCTAAATTTTTTTGATGATTATAATAATCATAATAATAATAATATTTTTTTTTACATTATTAAATTGGTATAAGTATATCCAAGGTACGAAAATGGTAACTGGACCAATTGATAATGGACCAAATGGTAATTGGACCAAATGATTATTGACGAAATGGATATTGGCCATACTGGAACGAAACATTGTTGGGCGTTATGTTGATTATGGAATGTTTATTGGACCAACTGATATAAGACCAAATGATGTTAGACCATATGATGATTGGACCAAATTGCATTAGACCAAATGGCAATAAACCAAATACTGTGCACAGCACTTGCGCACATAGATGAGCATATGGGTCTACACGCACCTGTAGCATGAATGTTTGGTGCCAATTTCAAGCTATTTTTAGTCTTATGTCGAGTATCAGGGCATTTGAAAAGCAATATATTCAAAGTGAAACATAGATTCCGAAATATTGGCCGGCCAGAGACTTATTAAAACGTAATGTCTTGAGATGTTATCTTCTAGTTCTAAAACAAAACAAAATGAAAATCGTTGGTTGTTTAACAGCCGACCGTGATGAAAAACAAAAATGTAGCCTCAGTTCAAATTTTTCTTAAACTGTTTTGCCTTAATATATATGTTTAGAAAGGTGTAACCTGTAATATCAAGGAACTAAATATGGTTTGGCTTCAAACCTACCTGGGAGCTTGCAGATTATTTTTGTTGCGTCATGGTCATTTAGCTTCGGCGACCCACCATTTTTAATGGTCACTGATTTGGGTGCCAAAGTGAGAATATCTCCATTCGCCGTGGTGACTGTGCCACACGGCTGACTTTCAAAAGGCTTACACATGCCGTCAAGATTGCTGACAGTGGACCCCTGCACGTCTGTCAAACAAGGATAAAGAGGTGAATTAACAATACACATACACATACACACATCCACGCACCCTCACACATGCACACCCACACACACTCACCCGCACAAACGCGCACACAACCCACATGCGCGCGCGCACACACATACACACAAACAGGAAAACCACGTCCTGTCATATTTCTTGGTGAAAACCACCCATGCAGTTATTGATAGAAAATTGACATTAACCTTACCACCACCACCACCATCTTGCACCACTACCACAACAACAACAACATGTAAAGAAACTAAGGACAATGTACACTGATGTAGATGGGCACAAAATAATGGTTTATAGCATCTCCTGAAGCAGCATCTCTTGCAGTATATAATTCTTGGCCATTTTTTTTTAAATTCAAACAATAGAAGTATAAATTCGGATAAAAAAATGACAAAAAAGAAAGTAAACCAATGTAAATATATTCTTATCTTTTTATTATAATGTCAATCATTCTTTTTCGAAATTTAAACGATAAAAAGGGAGACCTTTAGATGTATATACATGCAACAATAATGTGTCGGTATTTTAAAGCCATTTTTTATGCAACCCCCAAAAAGTTTTCAATATAGCAAAGCATTTTGGCCTTACTCCAGTTATAATAAGATAACGCTCCTCAGGTCGTCAAAGTAATTACTTTTTAGATAATAGCACTAGCTTTTCATAAAAAACGTAGTCATGCAGAAATAGCTGCCGGATTTCAATAGGCAATCAGAACAATAGATAACATAATGAATTCAGTATGTTCCATTATGTTTGAAGCTTAAGAATCAAAGAACATTGTATATGATGAATAACATAGCAAAACGCAATACATCCACTCTTAGGCAATCTATGATAAAAAGCCATTTTCTGTTGTGACAAAGTGCGTAGATGGAAACTTTTCTTATCAACTCAAATATTTCATTCAATGACATAAAGAGAATGCGACATTAGAAGAAAAAAAATCAGGTGTTTTTTTTTTCTTGAGCTAAAATGATGATTTATTATGTTTTCTTTTTTGTTTCTTACAAAACGTAATATATCCACAAACGTATTCTTTTCTGTGAAACCTGTATATGCACGGATTTGATTCAGTAAAATGTTGTTTATTCATATACTGCTTAAAACAATTGTTTCCGACACTGTTAAAATGTCAGGGATCAGTGAGGTGAGTAGCAACATACAGTGCGTATTAAAAAACAGTATGCCCAAATTCGGTAGCTTCTAATCAAAAAGTTATAACCTCTATGAGCTTGAAATTTATTTCATGGTAAAGAGCAAGACATATTCTGTCTAATGATACCTTATTCATAACCTTGCTGCCAAGGAAGACTGAGCAGCAGGCTTTTCAAAAAGTATTATCATAATCCTCTTGTACCAAGTTCGGGCTGAAGCAACGAATGTGGGTTATAACCAATTATGGATTTGTCATTTCAGTTTGAAAACAATGAGTTAGTATTTCAATGATTGATATTATGCATTTGAATAGCAAATGTGTTAATGTAAACTTAAACTCAAGAAAATTCTTACCAAAAGCAAAATTTATGATATTTTCTTTGCCATGCATGACACAAAGTTGGCTTCATCCGTATCCCTTGTTTACGAAAACCCTTTCTTTTATTTCTTGAGTCATTCAAAATGGACAAAGTATATTTAGGGAAACTACCTTTTTCATGAAAGTCTACCATCAATTACTTTGATAATATTAAACACATGAATCCTTCCTCGTATTTTTTATCAAAGGTCAGTAAAACTTTGTTTTCATGTGCTATTGGAGATAAACCCCTTATGCACCTTATGCAGGTGAAATGGTGCAGTGTACAAATGGGCCGATAGTTTTTTAGTTATCATGAGACGAGAGGTTAAGGCTGTTTAATAAATAAACGTATATTATGACATGGATTGAAACAAGGTCATGTGAAACTTAGATACACTGGATCACCTGAAACAATGAAGCATTGAATCACGAAAGATAATTAAACTCTTAAAAGGATTTTAGACTAAAGTAACACATTCATATGGCTTGACCCACATTCGTTGGATCAGCCCAAACTTGGAACAAGGAGATTTTGATGACACCTTTTTAAAAAGCCTGGTGCTCAGTCATCCATGGCAGAAAAGTCATGAATGAGGTATCATTAGACAGAAAAAGTTATTCTTCACCGTGAAATCATTTTCACGGTCACATTGGTTATAACTTTTATATATAACTTTTTTAATTAGAAGCTTTCAAAGTTAGGTATACTTTTTATACGCACTGTACAGTGCGTCCCAGAAAAAAGTCAGGAAAAGTCTCCCCAAATAAATTTGTGAAAATATTTGAAGCCAAATTTCATACCTGTGTATATGGTATCCTTTATTAAATGGTACCTAAATATCTGTCATTAGCTTATGATTGAGTGAAGAAATGCCACTTTTGTGAAAAGGTGCAAAATCCAGACTTGACAAGAATTGGTAGTTGTTCTGGCTTATCAGCACAGTTGAGAGTCATGTAAAGGCTTAGAAATGTTCCTAGTTTTATCAATAGCAAACAATTTATGAAAGAACAGGTTTTGTTCTCTGTGTACTTACGTACCTCATCAACATAACATTAATATGCTTCAGTGAGTAATTTACTACTTTATTGAGTGATTTAAAATATCAGTTAAGGCCAGCTTTTCAGTCAATTTTCATGACATTTCTGTCAGTCATCCGGGCATATAAGGCCAGCTTTTAAATCAAGCTGGCTTTCTCAGTCAACCATAGGGTTTTGATGGGATATGTCAGAACATCGAGAAAGCCCATCCTTTCATAAATTGCCTTTTAATAATCAGAATATGAACATTTCTAAGCCTATTCAAGACTCTCAACTTTGCTGATACCAGCGAGGACCAATACATTTGTTTTGTCAATCATGAATTTTGCACCATTTCACAACGGCTTTTGCTCACTCATGCGTAAAATATCGTTCGATGTTTTGGTGTTATTTGATAGGAGAGACCCTAAATTATCCATAGACATGAAAATTTCGTGAACTTATATTGAAATGTTCATGTGGGGAGACTTTTTTCATCTGTCAACTTTTAACGGTTCTCAAAACTTGTTAATACCAGCCAGAAAAAAAAATGCCTATTCTTTTCGAGTCTGCAATTTGCATCCTTCGCAAAAGTCATTTTTGCTCACTCGAGTTTAAGATATCGCTAGGCTTTATTGTGTCATTATTTTGACAGAAGAGACCCTAAGCTATCCACAGGTATAAAACTTTCCGACAAATATTTTGAAATATTTATTTGGGGAGACTTTTTCTGACTGTTAACTTGGGGGACGCACTGTATAGGGCTTGATTTGTTTTAGTTATTTTATTTTATTTTTTATTTTATTTTATGTTATCTTATTACGTCGAATAGTTTTAAAAAAATCGAGTGATCACGTCATGACCCCTCGGGGGATGGGAATAAATTAAAAATAGATGGATAATTCACTATTTTCTGTTTAGAGAGAACTCTAAAATAAAATCCAGGGCCAGGGGAGTGAAAATATCGTACAAATCCAATTTTTTTTTAGAGCATAGAATTATATCAATACAAAGATAAACAGAAGAACATATTCTCCTCCAAATAGAGAAACTGAAAACCGATATATTTGAAACGGAATTTCATGCGGGTCGCATAAACAATATAATCTTATAATTCGTCGCCTGCACCACGAACCGTCCTTTCAAGGCGAAACGAGGTTTTGCAGAAAACGCGTTTAAAGGAAATGACTTTTTGAAACGGAATTTTCTGCATCTTAAAGTAGATGATATTGAAAATAAATGTGAATGCTTGATAGCATAGGTTTTTAAGTTTTATACAGTATGTATGACATTTATTCAGACGGGGTATTTTAGCTACAATCGGTTTGTAAACAAAGAGGGCGATCGCGCTTCGCTATTTCACCACGAACCGTCCGCTCTCCATGCGCGCAACCTGACAGTGTACAAATTGAATGACCGCGGAAGAAACTCTTTTGGGAAATCGTGATTTACAAACATCGATTTCTAATTCGAGTTTTCAAATAGTTTTAGGGGGATGATAAATATAACCAACGTGATTAGAGTATGCCATGACACATTTCTTCTCACTCAGCATCGATTCTTCCATATCCATGGAATACTTTTGTCTCAATACTGATCTACAAACAGAGAGGACGGTTTGTGGAAAAGATGAAATGCGCAAACACGCGGACATATTTCACAACGAACCGTCCGCTCCATAGAGTTCCATACATGTACGTATGTAAACTGCGCTCTCATTTGCACCCCATCAGAACGTGTACAAATTCAAAGGAAGCTAGCTGAAGGTATCTGTCTGATCAAATGGTAGTTTTAAAGCTGTTTAAATACCAATATTGGGTGTTTTTATGGGGGTTTTAAAACTAAATGAATGTACCAAATATGAATCTATTTGCATTAAAAAAGTATGATTTTTAGTCACCCAGAAAAAATTTTATCTGGCTTTAATAATTGGTCGAATACTCTATATTACAGAGAAGGCATTTATGGTATGTAATAAGAGAAAATTGACAAGCCACATTTTGCTGATGTTTACTCCCTTGATTTTCAACCAAAAAAAATTCAGGACATAATGGACCCTTATTATTAGGCCTATATGTTTGTTATCAATACTATACTACTCCTATTATTACTATTACTATTTTCATTTACTATTATTATTCTACAAATAATTTCTTGGTACTACAAAATTTCAATATGGCACGAAAAAGAGACATGATAACGAAGCTTTTCGACCTGCACTCATCAGGTTATCACGCAGGTATATAACAAATTACTTGAAATCAACTATATTATACTCGATGAACCCGGACGCAACCCAGACGTTGTAATTTCAGAACAATCGCAAAGCTTGGACGAACTCCTTTTGTCTGCACAGAAGGGGTTCGTGCGATTGAATGAAGGCGGCTTCCAGAAAGCGTAAATGCGCTGCGCTTCTGGCCCGGGACATAATTGAGAATTAATCGTCGGCATAGCTTTGTGCGCAAGCTGGATTGTTCAGCAAGTGGAGACAAATCGCTGAATCGCATTTGGCTATCTTTGGTCTGTTAGCGGGCATTTCAGATTTGCAGGCACGGACGGGCTGCGTCAGATTTGGATTGTGCCTCCAGCGTCCGTGTTAATATGGTGCGAGATATAACATGCTCAGGGTAACCATTGTCAAGGAGAATAGTTTTAATTTTCGCGATTTCGGGAGCTAATTTGCACTCAGAGCAAATCCTAAGGGCGCGGCACACTAAGTTTCTAATGAGCCCAATCTTGAATGAAGTTGCACTGTACGAGTCCCATCTCGTGTATTGCCCGGTGAATGTGGGCTTGCGGTAGACGGAAGTGATAGATTTCCCATCACTTCTCTCCACGAGAACGTCGAGAAATGGGAGCGCATCGGACACACAGAACTCGTATTAATTTTATGAGTTCTGTGATCGGACAGTTCAATTTCACATGTGAATTTTAGCGCGGGATGTCTGGGTTGCGTCCGGGTTCATCGAGTATAATATAGTTGATTTCAAGTTTTTTGTTATATACCTGTGTGATAACCTGATGGTCGAAAAGCTTCGTTATCATGTCTATTATTATTCTATTATTCATCTATTTTTATATTTGCTAACTACACACTACTCCTTGTTGACCTACGTAGCGCTCGAGAATTCTATTCTGTACCCATATTACTACTACGTATACTATCATTATTATTATCAATTACTATCATTATGTGAGAACCTTTAATTCAGACCATCTTGCTTCACTCATACATTTGTTAATGGGTAAATGCTTTGCTTGACAACATCACAGCTCTCTCATTCTCAATTCATGCTTGCCATTAACATGATTAGGGACCGCATATGATCAAACAAATCCACTTTTCTTCATATTATCATTGTTTTATTTTGTTTAAGCAATCTATTAGATTCCTTTCGATATTACTACTCCTTCCGGGTTTGTTTGTTTTTTTGGTATTGGGGGGGGGGGGGGGGGGGGGGGTTGGTGAAAAACAATATTTCTAACCTGACCAGAAAGGCATATAACCTCGGCAAAATATTTCGATAGACTTTACATCGTTGCATTGAGCAAATAAAATTTCATTTCATTTCTGTAAAGTATTGAAATTTATAATTTATTTTCCAATTCAAAATATTAATGATATACAAAGGAAACACGGAGATCCAAGGATTAATGTCAAACCTTCAGTCCACAATCATAATAAAGTTTAGCCATAGGAACGCTGTCACTTTAATGTTTGTAGGAGACATTATTTTAGGAAGGCATTAGAATAAATTTGAATTATTTGTTGTTAAAATATGTATCCCATGTGAAAACGGGTGTTTTTCTCATTACAGTCCATCCATTTTGAATAAAACAAGCTATTTACATCTTCAAACATAACAGAAATTCAAACAGATCCTTCACCACGTGTTGATAGCCTGAGCGCGCGTGTATAGACTATGCGCGCAATCAAGAGAGGACGGTTCGTGGTCCAGATAAATCTCATTTATTGATGAGAGGACGCTTTACAGTAATGTCATTATTACATAACCACGCATTTTCAGATTCTGAAACTTGCACAGATGCAAGGTTACCATGAGTACATATGAAAAATGCAAAAAGACTCACAAATGAAAAAATCAAAAATTTGGCTAAAGAGGACGGTTCGTGGTGAAGGCGACGAATTATATGAATATAATAAGAAGTTTGTAGGAAAGGGTACAATATTACCAATCTCACCTGAGTTTACGAAGCTACTGAAAACAAGGTGTATTACAATAACCCTGAAGACCATTGTGCACATTATACTTTGTGGCGAACACCAGCGAAATGAGTGGCAAAAGACGTGTATCGATTTTAAAACTCAAAGGAGAGATAATATAGGATACAATATTTCAGCAGGAGTTGGGTGGGTCACAAGAAAAAGAAAGAGACGGTGTCATGCGCAGAAGAGATGTTGTCGTGTGTAGAGAGAGAATGAGAGAGAATGACAATATAAATGGTGGCTTAATTACGTATAGCTTTCATTACTTATAGTGCTAATGTGATTAATTCATAGCTTGATATATAAAATTGATTAGCTAAAAGTATTACTTCATAATAAACCTTTTGATGTAATATGTCTGAACGAGACATTGTGTTATTCATCAATACCAGACTCTGAAGTGAACATGGATGGCTTTGTTTTACTTTGTCTGGACCGAAACAGACGTGGTGGCAGCAGCGTATCAAGGGACTATACTTAGGCAAACAATGAAGTTGCCCCCCCCCCCCCCCCCCGGAGTGCCCAAACTTATTTAAGTTATTGTACGACCGAGGGAGCAAAGCGACCGAGCCGCAAATGTTTCCTTTTTTAACCCTAACAAACACAATTCCTTGTTCATTTTACGCAGAAATTGTGCAATTGACCACTGCAATTGATAAACGGTTTTCTATTCACTCACTTCTAAAATTGGGAGAAATATTAACGGAAACCCTTGAAAAGGAGTCGAGAAATTCAGCAAGGCGACTGAAAGTTGAGATTTAATTCAAATGCTGAACCTTTGCAAATGTGTCTTATATGCATTTTATGCTATATTGTAGACGCATTATTTAGCAAGAGTCAGATGAAACTTACATGATAGCAAGCACGGCAACGGCAATTACATCTTTATTTTTCAAATTTTGAACCCTTTAAGCTATTTAAGAACTATATGATGGGGGCGCGCAATTACGAGATCCTGAAAGAAAATAATTATGCGAGGGAGCAAAGCGACCGACCTCTAGAATATTTTCGCATTTCAAACACTCAAACACTGTATTTCTAATGCATTTTCCTGCGGATAGGGGGGGGGGGTATAATCCGTAGGGATTATGATTTTTCTTCAAATTACCCCCTTGTTTTCTTTCTTTCTTTTGCGTTTTTTGCGCCCCTCCGAGTGCCGCCCAGGGTACGTGCCCCCCCCCCCCCCCCCATAGATACGCGACTGCGTGGTGAAGGCATTGCTGTTTACATATCCAATACATTTGATTTCGAGTTAAGGAATGATTTGAATAGCTATGATCTGGAATTCTTCTGGTTCATGAGAGCTCTATTATCCTGACAAACCTCTCATGTTAGTACGATCAATCTATAGATCACCAAATTCGACCTCAGATTATTTTTGAGAAGCTTGATTTATGCCTAGCAAGGGCGATGTTAGATAATATTAGTTCTTCGATATATTAGGTGACTTTAACTGTAACGTCTTCGATGAAAGAAGAGATGCCAATGCAGAAAAATTAAAATTCTTGCTTGAATTGTATGGTCTTAAGCAATTGGTTGAGTTACCATGTTGAGGTACCATGGCGAACATGCTTCATTACAGACGATATTGACATCGCATTGGCAACACGGCTTGTATTCTTTATGAATATTGTTAATAAAAATATGCCGCCTTACGAGAAAAGAATTTGCAAAAATGGATGCCCTTCACTGTAAAAATTTGCTGTAAGAATTTACAGTAAATTACTGGCAACCGGCTGCACAGTAAATTACTGTATTTTTCATGGTATTGTACTGTTTATTCTACAGTTAAACTGTAAAAAGCAGTATATAACTGTAAAAAAAAGTATTTAACTGTAAATGATACAGTATTTTACTGTGCAGCCGGGTTGCCAGTAATTTTAATACTGTACTTCCTACATTATTTTGTACAGTGTTGGATTAGTGAGGAGATTATTGAAGCAATGCACAAAAGAGATCAAGTCCATGATATTGCATTGAACAGGGCTGATAACTCATCATGGAAAAAGCACAAAGACCTGAAGAACAAGGTGAATCATCTTTTGAGGAAGGACAAAAGAAAATATCAGGGTGCTCAAATAAATGATAGTAAAGGAAATAGCAGAAAGATGTGGAAGACTACCAAACATATCATTCCTAAATCCAATGAGGTCTAATGGCGCTGTCACATATGTTGACGATTTAGCCAGCGTATGCCGACCTATCAAAATTTCTCTAAAACGCTGGCATACGCTGATCGATGTTTTTTCTTTAATTCTGGGCTTATATATAACGTATTACGTTTCGATAACTTATACCAACGAATGCTTAGCGTGCGTTCACAACTTACACCCAACGATAGTCTAACATATGCGTAGCCCCGGGGGCCACTCAGATATATGGGTGTACACATGCGCGTCCAAGAAAACGCGTAAAAGGGGTCCTTTTTTTCAGGTGGAACGCGTAACGCGCGTTACGCGTTAAGGGGTCCAAAAACGCGGATTTTCAACAAAAAGGGGTGCTTTTGACTAATCTGGCCGAGTCAAACCTGTTTAGGGGGGTTGGATGATGAAAAACCGCACAAAATCCTCGTTTAGGGGTCTTTTTTTCATCCAAGTATAAAACCTGTTTAGGGGGTATTTTGAAAACCCATGGACACGCATGTGTACACCCATTATATCAAAGTGCCTCCTCCCCCCCCCCCCCCCCCCCCCCGGGTGCGTAGCGCGCGGCAGCGTATCGCGGACGACATGTGTTGTTGGCGATTGGCTGTGGAAGCAGGATCCCGTCAATAACATGAACTCCCGACACGTTGCAATTCGATTTGCGTCACGCTCGTTGCAATTATAATCTATGATAATTGCAACACGACGTAAATATTTACGTCGTATTGCTATTCGATTTGCAACATGTTATTGTACTTCTTTTCTTTCATTTTTCTTCTTCCTTGCTCGGTTTCTGCTGATGTCTGGACCTGCGCACATAACAAGACTTTATTACCACAAATTTAAGACAAAAACAACATTAATGCCATGCATAAGCTGCATTATTTTACTATTTTTAAATCATTTACATGGAAAAGAGTATACCCAGACCATCTAAAAGAAACAAACAAAAAACAAACAAAAAACAAAAAACGAGCAACCACAAAATCCCCTTAGCCTCGGGATTAAAAGATGTATCAAATGAGATTATTATTCATTTTTATGCGACACTCACACTCACAAGGACCGAGTCAATACCGTACTCGTCATGAAAGCATGTCATTACGAACGTTTAATACCAGCTATACCATCCATAATTGATCATTTACACTGCGACACTCACACCACACGGATTCCTCCTTCAGTGAGATTTCGATCAGAGCTTAGTCATTAAGATATGCCACGTTTACTCCTTGCAGATTTCATCAATAATTCATCGATATAATTATTTTGCTTCTGTTCTATACATTATACATTGCCACTGGGGAATAACTTGTGGGCATCGCGTTCTATTTCCCCTACTTCGAAGGTAAATATGCACTCTGAATTTATCGTGTAATTATAAACTATTATTGTTGTTAAAACTAAGTTTAAAACATAAAAAACCCTTTGGAAGCACATAGGCAGGCGCGTTATATGTGTGCGCTGTACGAAATTGTTTGTCATTATTTTTATTCCATTTAGATAGTAGTGTGATCGCGTAAATTTAAAAAAAATATGTATCTTAATAGCTCTTCCTGATACCAGGAACCGTAATAAACTTACGTCATGGCGACAGTACCATGACACGTTTGTTTTTGATCAAATATATTACATTAGTTTAAATCATTCATGTTTAACTCTTCTTCATGATGTGGGATACTATGATGGCTTCTTTTTTGTGAAGTAGTTCTGATAATTTCAAATCGACCATGTTTATCGATACAACCAACCATTTTTTTAGACTATAAGCAAGGGGGATTAAAGGTGTTAATTTTTTCTGCACAAGTGAAATCGCAGCGAATTATGTGGATTCAAAAACTTCTAAATAAAAATGAAGACATGAAATGGAAACATTATTTTAACTTTGTCACTAAACACCTGGGTGGAGATTTAATATTTTCATGTGACTATATACCAGGTTTATTAAAAGTGACAGTTCCACAATTTTATATGGATTTATTAGAAGATTGGGTGAATACGAGATATATAAGGAGTATAGACATTGGTGATGTGGTAATTTTCAATAATAAGCTTATTCGATATAAAGGAAGTTGTATATACGATAAGAGGTTGTACGACAAAGGAATTTACAAATTAAAACATATTCTGGAAAACGATGGTAAACTAAAATGTGATAGACATTTTGTCGATTTAGGTGTAGATGTGAATGACATTGAAAAGATCAAGCACTTTTATGCCTGTTTACCCTTTTGTTGGAAAAATAATATAAGAATGGAAGAAAAAAAATAATTCTGGAACTGATTTCACTTTGGGAAAGAAAACAACTAATATAACTGATGTAAAATCAAAACAAATCTATGTACAATTAATAAAGAAAGATGGATTTAAACCTTTGGCTTTTGAGAGAATTGGAAGGAACTATGGTTTTTCCTGCAAGGATATAGATTTTGAAATACATAACTATAGTTGGGAGGAAATTCTGTTTGGGAAGGAGGAAAGAAATAAAGGAAAACATCAATTAATGAATCACGTTCTAAATCTTGTTAAATATCTGATTTATAGAAATAGAGAACTTTAAAAACCACCTTCATTTAATGAAATAAAGAATAGTATTGTAGGGGATAAAGTAGAAGAAAGGAAATTGGCAGCAATGAGGGGGACTCTCACTATCCAGTTTTCTAAATGGGAAAACCTGAATATTACACAAACAATTGGAACCCAGAGCCAGTCGTCCACCGGTTAAGGGGGGGGGGGGGGGATAAGGGGGAGGTCGCGTAGGGTAGGGTAGGGTAGGGTAGGGTTTTTTTTTTTTTTTTTAAAGAAAACTTTCTCTCAGGACAACAGTACAAAGGAAGTAAAACAAAATTGTTGCATTATACAACTGGATATGTTTATCTCATTAAGATTTATGTTTGTTTGTTTGTTGTTTTTTTTCTCTGGAAATATGAAATTTTGTTTGTATGATGTATGGAAATTGATCATGTAAGGAAAAAAGGGGGAAACGCTTGTCAGTTGGAGTATTAGGAGTATATGATTAAAGTAGAACGTTGATGATTTTAAATATTGGCTTAATACTTATTATTGCATAGATGGCATAAATTAAACAAGGTTATCCAAATTCAACGCTTGGAAACATTTGAAGTAATGATTATTATCAATTATAAAACGGTAAAATACAGCCCCCGATATAGCAGCTGAAGAGCTCCTCGAACGCTGCTGAGATATGTGACGACACACCCTGGACCAGTCCTGGCTAAGCAGACGATGTCCCATAACATCTTACACATTTTTCAGAGCCTATTTTGTCATCTCCTCTTCACTTATTTCTCTTCCTTCACTAGCGTCAGTCTTAATGTTAGTCTGTTGCCTCACTCTTAACTTCGTGTATGGTATTATTTTGATGAAAAATGCAGCGTTAAAAAAATAAAGGAATCAGTCACTTGTAAACAAAATAAGACGCCATTGTATTTTCAGCTGTTTGCACCGGGGCATGTTCGGCGTTTCAAGAGGGAACGAATACCATCCTGCTATTATTCGGAGGGCTTTTCAATTTGAAAGTGGGGTTTATTTCATTGATCATTGACCCTTCTCCTATGTATTTACAATCAAACGGTTTTAGCTATCAGAATCAGTTTCACTTTCCCTTTATAATGGTGTGAAATAAGGTCATGTTTAAATACACCAAACTCTTTATAATTTGATAAATAATTGCATTGCAATTACGTTCATTCATTATAGGACGTCGTCTGCTTAAGCAGGATCGATCCCGAGTGTGACGACATCAAAACATCGCTATATTTCTGGCGAATCCTCGGATATTCCAGATGCTGAGAAGAGCTTTTATTTGTGTTGTTTTTATAATCACCAGATACGCAGTTGACATAAAACTTATAAGATTGCCATCTGTAAGCTTCCCAGTTTCTAGTGATACATTAATTGCCATATTTGTGATTTTCTTTGAATATCTACTTTAAGGATATCAATTTATCCAGTTTTTGTTTATGGATTTTTTTTCAATATTCAAGTAATATTAATTTCTTTTGAAGCCTTTTGTTAGACGAAAATTTATACTGTTTTAGAATATCATATTTGTAGTATGTATTATATACGATGATTGTAATTTGTACCATGATTGTAATTTGTTTCAAGAGAGAAAAGAATAAAAACTGATTATAATTTTTAAAAATCTTGTAATATCATGGAGAATAACACACAAATACGTCATGCGCCTTTGATCAGCAATTAAATTCTCTCTTTATTAAGAAACATATAATGTGTACGAGAAAAACCTTAAGCCTTTTCCATTTACCATGTGCAATCACAGCATTGTAAGTTTAATCCTGTAGTACATTGTGTCACGCAAGTTTCTTGGTAGTGTTTAATCACTTTCATATATTTCCAGTGAAAACACGATCGTATTGGAACAACATCGCTGTTGGGCTGGCACAATTCATTCATGATTTTTTTTTTCAATTGAAGAGTTGATATATAGCTAAGATACATGTACAATTTTCCCACTGCAGTGACTAAAGCGATGGCATCGCCTACACCACCCTCAGGAGCAGTTGCAGTCAATGTCACCGACCCATACGACAACCGTGGCTTGGTGACCACCAACTCCATCCTGGCTTCGGTTATCTGCATGGTCACCGTCGTAGGCGTGCTCGGCAACAGTTTCGTCGTCCTTCTTTTCTCATTGTCTCGGCAGCTGCAGACAGTGACGAATATCTTTGTGGTAAGTTTGACGCTGTCGGACTTGCTCGGATGCGCCACACTGAGTCTTGATGCGGTGGCGCTGTTGTACCTTCGCGGATGGCCATTGCCGGATTGGGTTTGTAAGATGGTTGGAGCGGTCACTCTGGTTGCCTTCAAGGCCAGTATCGTTCACTTGGCTCTGATCAGCATCAACCGACTGTTCGTCATCACCCGCCCAAGGATTCAGTATCTGCGCCTGTACCGACGCCGAAACGTCGTCCTGATGGTTGGCTTTGCTTGGCTGGCACCTCTGGCTATGATTGTCCTACCGCCATCCTTTGGATTCGGACGTCTTGGATACAACAGCGACAACCAATTCTGCGTCTTCGATGGCACCAGAATACAGCTTCGGATCATGTATGTCATCGAAGAAGTTCTCTTTGTCATAACCTTCTGCATCATCAGCTTCTGTTACCTAAAGATTTACATCTACGTCACCAGGCAGTACCGAAACATGATGCAGTTCTTTCTTCGTCGTTCCAACAAGGCTCCGGTTTCAAACAAGCAAAAGATGAGATCAAACATCGACAAACGCGAGATTGAAATCACCAAGAACCTGTTCGTTGTGGTATGTGCCTTCTTCATCTGCATCCTCCCTCACACCATATGTCTTTTCTCCGAGAAATGCTACCTTTATTACTTCAAACATACAGCCGTCATCTACAGCATCAACTCCTGCATCAATCCTTACATCTACTGCTTCAAGCAACCGATCTTCAAGCAGGTATCATTCTGCGCTGTCCGGTGTCGTTGGTCTGAGATCCCCAAGCCATCTGCGTGGTTGCAGCGACTATTGAAGAGCTCTACCAGAGGAAGGGGTGCAAGCAGTACCCTTCCTCCAGACATCACCAGACCCCAGGGGGAACAGGATATCAGCGTCGTGGCAACAGTGCGAGAAACTTCGGTACAGACTGGGGTATGATGCTTAGTGTACATCAATATATTGCGCCGACAGATCCAAGAAAGAGAAAGAGGAGGATTTGGTTAATGAAATCACAGTGGTTTATAGTAGGCCCTTTCTCTCTTAAAAAATGTGTTCGAGTCCAAGGAGCGAACAAGGAGAAATACTTAAAGGTCTCTGTTAACGACTGACTCAAATCAATTAAACATCATCCAGTTAAACACAGTTTTACAATCCACTTATTCTAATGTACCGAGTTGCGATTGATATCAATTAATAGAGTTTATTGATTATGCGTTCGATTGGAGTCGGTCACACTGCTTAATGAGACGAGACCAAGATGCATCTTGTTAAAGTCACATTGTTATCTTTCATAAAATCTTTTAAGTAAGATACGTATGTAGAGCATTTATGAATAACAATACTTGATATTCAAATAATAATATTTTACTTGAGTTTATTTTACCGTTCTACCTCATGATGTACATGCATGTCAAGTAATGGAAAGTAAGTAAATATCATACCATTTTCTTCATGATATAACTTTCAAAGACTTGTTTAATGTTTCTCTAATATTTATTATTAAGCCTATACTATGATTAAACCTATACTGTACAGTAGAATACCAAGAGAGTTTTTTTTTTGTTTGTTATTCGTGTTAAAATGTTCGCTGTTACCAATGTTATTGATAATGTTACGACATATAAATATGTGACAAGACAACATGTGGGAAAAAGTGTCATCGATTTTTGAGGGGCTTAAAAAGAAAAGAATATGACCTTTTCATGTGCTTGTTTACTCAAGAATTCGCTGACAAGCAAAAAATAAAGGGAAAAAGAAAAGAAAATGTTATTACCGGTACCTTTTTTTCAAGTGCCTTTTAGGGTTTAAATTTGCTGCATATTTCTTTAAAATTGATTTAATGTGTACTTAAAGTAGGCCACATTTGGTTTTCCTGAGGAGAGCACGTGCCGCCTCCCATCCACCACAGATATAATGAATTATCTTAATGAAAAAAATAAGAATGAAAACCATATGCCATATTCTATAGGCTTATACTAATTATAGGTCTATTTGCATTCCATCTATCAAAATATATTCTGAATTATAACAAGACGATGTTTAAAGGGTAATCCAATTTTTTTAATAATTTGATTTGTGTGAAAGCAGCAAAATCAGAGAAGCAGATTGAAGAAAGTTTGAACGAAATCGGACAAACGATAAGAAAGTTGTGACTTTTTTTTTTAAAGTTGTAATCACTATACATATGGGAATTTCAAATTGGCCTTGTCGTTGTGGTTACTGTAATGTAGCGGCGGTCAACTTTCCCATTCGTTCCAACATAAAAAATCACTCAAATGTCATTTTTTTCAAGTTATATACTCAGCAGGTTTTTTTCTTTCTTTTTGGAGGACCTATAACAATATGCTATCTACAATATATGTTTAGTAATGTCCCGAGTGAAAAGGAAAAAACTGGAATTTAATATTTTGATGTACGACAAATGGAGAGTTTACCATGAAAACGTCACAACCGTTTTACCAAATTGCCAACTTGAGATTTGCATAGATGTTGTGATCTCATTTTTTATATATTTTTTAAAAATATAATGTATTCTTTGTCCGATTTCTTTCAAACTTTCACCATCCCGTTTCTCTTATTTTCTCCTTTCGCACAAATCAGCTTTTTTACAAAGGTAGGATTGCACTTTAATCCTCATTTCAAGGCAAAATGTTGTACGAAGAGCATTGTCTAGATATTCAATTATATCTCAGTAATCTGATGGTTTTATCGATGACCTTACATTGTAAGCTCTTTATTCTTTCGGGTTGAGCGGTTCTTCCGGCAACGTGAAAGTGCCACCAAGAGGTCGGCTCGATGCAATAGTAGGATATAGACTGTACTATTTTAGTGTTTGTATGTATACATGTTTGTATATTTATTGGGTGTGATATAATAATATGATATTGCTGTAAAGGAACAGAAGAGGTTTCCCAGGCGGAAGCGAAGGATGTTATTTGATCTCTAGAATAAAATTACATATCGTTCATAATTCTCTGTCTCTCTCTCTCTCTTTTTATCCACATGTATATTATGTCTGCACACCAAATCCCCTGCTCTTATTCTCTCTCTCTTCCCCGCCCCTCTTTCTCTATTATTCTCTCGCCATCTCACAAATTCTTAATCATTCTCTTATATCTCTTCTCTCTCATATTGGTCTAGTTCTTACCTATCCTCACTCCTACCTCTTTCTTATTTTTTTTTAAATGTATAGTAATCCTCTCTCATTATTCCATTTGTGCCCCTCTCCCCCTTAACCCTCCCCTCTCTCTCATTCCATTTGTGCCCCTCTCCCTCTTAACCTCTCTCTCTCTCTCAATCAATCAATCAATACCATTACATTAATCCAAGTCATACATATCATCAATAATCCATCAAACAATCAATCAGTCATTTATAACCACTACATAATTAACAAGTTATATCTGCTGAAAACCAAAAAGGTGTTAACTCTCTGTTCAATGATACCAGTCAACACCCTTCTGGCTCTCAACAAAAGAATAAAGTGACTACTACGCAACATACCAACAAAAGGACACAATCACAAAACGTTCTTTAATTTCTTTATAATGGAATTATATGTATTTATGTAGAACAATTCTTATTTGCAAATGAATTTGTATACAATTTAATATAACACAGCTATGAAGCAATACAACAACAACAAAAAATTGTCAAAAATGTACACTATTTCAAGAGTAATATATGAATAATTACATAATGGTCTCTTAAGACATGCAGACAAAACAGCTTGGAAAAAATGAATAATATAAAGGATATTTGGCCATAATTATGATTGAATACAAGCTTAACACAACAACTTCAACTTAAATCTGCAAACTCATTTAAAAGAACTACACCACCTTTATATAACACCTTTTTCTTTCTCTCTGAAGCTGTAAACTACTCATTTCAACCAGCTAAAATATGATGGGTGGAATTTTCTTTCATGAAGAGAATGAAACATATTTTGAGCATAATGATCAATTTCCAATCAAGATGAAATAGTATATTTGTCTAATTGATGCAACCTTGAAAGTACTTGAAATGGAAATAGACACATAATACCCCCCCCCCCCCTCGGGCCCATATAGTTGAGAAGTATGAAAGTGTGTATACTAAGGAATATCATTAGAGTTTACACAATCCCTCTTATGATACCTGGGGAGTGTTTCAGTGATTTTTACCAACAACTGTTATAAGCTACTGAAATCCTTGCATCTGATTGGCTGAGAGCAAATTTGTCTGTAAAATTCACTGATAAAACACTTGATTAAACGCTGCCCAGGTCTCTTGTAATTTCTATTCACCTTTAGCTTTCTAATACACCGATTTCTTCTGTAAAGGGAATAAAAACAAAATCATGTTTTTTTTTTAAAAAGAACATCTAGAAAAGAACATGCATGTGTCCCTTGGTATTAGTTTATAAGAACTGCAGTTGTAAGAGATATGACAATGGCATAACTGAGAAATACAGGGGTGGTTCAGGGTATTTGATTAGAAAAAACATCTATTCCAACCTGCTGCTTGTTATGTTTGTTTTAAAGTATGACAAAATCAATTTATTAGTCACTCTACAAACGCGAATTATTGAGACAGAAAAAAATGATATCTCCAGTGTCAAACTGGTGACCAGAGAGAGAGAGAGAGATATGGGGATAGAGAGAGTGTGCGCGCGCGTGTGTTTGTGTGTGGGTGGGGGTGTGTGTGTGTGTGTGAGAGAGAGAGAGAGAGAGAGAGAGTGTGTGTGTGTACATGTATACGCATTCAAACCGATGACATCGAACAAAGAGAACAATGGGTCATCGGTAGTAATTCAATAGGTCATCGGATGTCAACAATTGGTGAGGTTTATTCCGTCAATGAATTTTGTGACGCAATTCAATAGTGGAGTCATCGGTTGAAATAGAAAACATAGACGCGTGTGTGTGTGAGAGAGAGAGAGAGAGAGAGAAAGGGATGGGGGAATGAAAGGGAAACCATACATTATATCTTAGTGTACTAGATTATCAGTTTCCCCCAACTTACCAAGATAAATGATTATATTTTCAAAACAGACGACAGGGATATTCTTTAATATTCTGAACAAAATCTTTGCAGCTGCCTTTCAAGACAAACATTTCATCTACAGCAAACACCAAACTTGTGTGGTGCGCCAACTCACAGTATTGTCACATATTCAATGTTATAAACCATAAGCTTACAAAGCAACAGGAAAAACAGAGGGTTTGTAAGGCTTCAAAAGAAGACTATGTACCAATGATAGTCAAAATATAATCAGTTTAACATTTTGACAATACAATTTTAACTGGCAGTATTGTAAAGCAGTGTATTTCTGCTAAAGATGCAATGTGTTTGCATAATAAAGGACATGCACTGCATTGTTTTGAAAGTCAGAATAAGCTCCCCTGGGCCATGGTTCATAAGAAAAAAAATTGTACTCTATTTAAAAAGTTATAATAGTTTTAACATTACTCTTTCTTTCCTGCAAAAAAATTATGGAATCATATACACATATATCAAATTGTACATAGCTAAAAGATAATCATGCCGTGATTGAAAAATGAATGACAGTAGACAAATATGGCAACAGATTGTCAGCTTAATCACTGCATTATTTTACACTTCTTTTTGTTTGTACAACTGTAAAATGGCATCTATGTACAGAGATATACTTTTAACCCAGCCCTGTCAAATCGGGTAAAATAATAAAAATTGCACTTAAATGAAAGAAAGAAATAAACATGCACATTATCCCAAATATGCCTATGAGTTAAATCATTCATCTAGAAGCCTTTAATGATATATATTTCAGACATATATATTTTTATACAGCAATCATATTGCTCTGAGGTGATGTTCACAAGAAAGCAAAGAAAATGAATTAAAATCTTTAATTTCTTATAATCTGATAATGATAATACTCTTTATCTGCTCTGCAATTTATAAATGCATATGAATTAGATGCTACCTTTCAGACCTGACATCTAAAACATACACCTTTAAAAGTTACAATGTCAACATATATCAGTACAAAGAATAAAACAAAGACATACTGAAGCTCTTTTCTCACTAACGTCAGAGTAAATAGTATATTATTTCACATATAAATGAATTAAGAATTGGAAACAAACAATTTGACCAGAAACTAAAGAAACAAAGCTCAAAAATGAAAACATATAAGCCCAGATATAGCTGCTGCAAATTAGGTAAACTAGCCTATGCTATAGTTAGAATAACAAACTCTCTCTGTCATTGCCGAATAGTTTGTGAAACAATGCATGTTTCTAGCATTATTGGTCATCAAAACCTTCAGTATGTCTTTGTTAACAATCTTTTAGTTCCTTCAATCTCTGCAAATACAACTTGTCAAAATTCAGCAAAAGATTTTAAAATAAATCTCTTCTATCTTCCATAACTCATCAGATATCTCTCATCACTTACATGAGTATCAATGAAGGGTGCTTGCATTGGCCACTGTCAAACTCTCACAGCAGCAAAGCCTGTCAACCACATTACTTCATTCTACCAACAGAGGGCACAATACAATTTCGAGTTAGGATTAGATTGAGTGATTCACAAGAAGAAGCATTGGAAAGGTCAATACATTTGGCTTACATGAGAATGATGTGAAATTGGAAAGCAAGTACATGGTCTGCATATAAGCAAGTCCCAAGATATTTCCAATGTTTTGTGTCCCATATCATGTTACACGTACAATGGAAGATAAAATTGGATGTCTAAAGTATCATTCAATTCAATATTTTGCATGACCAACCATCAGGTTTATTCAAACATTTGATGCAATCGGTAACTTATATGACAAAATACAGTGAAACCTACTTTAGCGACCACCTGTATGGAAAGACCACCTGTCTATAAAGACCACAGTTTTCGTTTCCCTTTAAAATTGTTTCTCATTGAAACGCGTATTAAAGGAACCTGTACAAATGTACATAAATACCACCTGCTCATAAAGACCAATGTTCTTGTCTTCCCTGAGCGGCCTTTATACACAGGTTTCACTGTACCATGGACTTGCCCAAACATTACCAAAATGCCACAACGCTTCTCCGGAAATACCCCTGTAGTCTGCAGTGCTCCTTCCTATTTAGATGCTGATTTTTGGCATATAGCATTTATAAGGATAGAATACATTGGCGTGGTGAAATATCCTGATTGACATTTGTGTAAATAGAGTAAGATATTCCAGTCATTGATAGAAAGAGAAATAATACATACATATAAAGGAAAATGCTACAGATCAACCTCCCTTACAGTTAAGAAAATGTAGGTATTTAATATCAGGCTACTTTGCAAGGTTTGGCAAAATCTTATGTACAAAAATCATTTTTTCTTCATTAAAATCTTCGCAGTACAATTAAAACTTCAGTGTTTATGTTTCTGCAGTATATCATGGTTGAAAAGACTTACTATTTATTAATATCGTTCAGTCACGTTCTGTTTAGAATTAAAAGCACTCTTGGATAAACATAAAATTCAATGATTTCATAAAATCTCATCTTGAAATTATTTATGCAACCTAAATAAAATGCAAGTATAATAATCCTTCCGAAAAGCATTTTGATAGTCATTTCTTTTCAATTCTTTCAAATGTAGAAGGTACATGGAATGAATATAAACTGGCAAAACATTAGTAACTTATCCTTCTGCAGGTTACTCACAAAATTAGAAGCCGAAAAGCACATACAAAGATATACTCTGACTGATAAAATTCAATCCTCGAAAATAGTTTTAAGCCGGCAATCGCTATTTAGCATATCAGAGTTATTAGCACGGGCAATATCTGAAGGGCATAAAATTGTACACGAAACAATTTTTAAAGGACGAACCAAAATTTTGGGGGTGACCCATAATTCTTAAGTCAAGGTAAGCATTATATAAATGGTGATCCTGTTAAATGGTCATGTCTATCAAAGGGAATGTTTGTATTATGCAGTGTGAGTTAATAAAAGGAAACCCAGATTCAAACCTAAATATTGTTGCAAGCAGTACATATAGATTGAATCAAAGATTCTCATATTGTCTGTCTATCATGTTTCCTTTAATTTAACACCATGATCAATAAAATCCGACCATCGACAAATGGGTGGCAATCCCGGTCGTGGGAGGAGGGGGGGGGGGGGGGGGGGGGGACACGTTCCCCCATGGTAAAGGCAAGTCGCATTCCCCCTGGCCATGACAACATATTGCCGCACATGCATAGACAGCTGAACAGTAGTATATAATATATGGAATACTCTCCCTCAAGGGATTAGAAATAGCAGTTCTGTTGAAGTGTTCAAAAATAATCTTAAAAAGTATCTGTTTAATTTGGCCTACAATTGATCACCATTACCTTTTATGTCTGTACTTCTATTGCACTTTTGCTTATTTGTGATGTATTTCATCTTTTGCACAAGTTGCGCCTTGAGCATTTGATCATCAAGTGGATTCGGCGCCTTATAAATCTTATATATTAATATCTAATATTTGTCCGGATTCAAGTCAAATTTGCCTCTGCCCAAGTTTGCAATGAAATGGAATGGTCAACTCACAACGCAAGGTTGTCTGGTGGTCTGCAGTCAAATTCACTCACAAATAATGAAAGTAACTACTGATCACCATTCAGCCAAACTTAGGCTAAGATGATTTTCACATGATTCTAAACTGCTGGGTGAGCAGCCTATCAAATTAAAGATGATGTTATTACCTATCATACCATTATAATACATTTCAGTGATTTTGCTTTGTTTTTAGGATATTGGGGCTTGAATATGGGTTTCCTTTTTTTTCTTGACTCACACTGTATATCATCTCCTGGGGGCCAGAAGAGCATAAACTTACAAACTATCACACAGAGTTTACGCCCTTCTGGCTCTCAACAGGCGATATGTATCCTTCAATTACCTGAAGGAAACTGGATTCAGTAAACCAGAACACACATTGGGCATATCTGACTGGGAGGTTTGGTCGAGTACGGTCAGTATGGTCAATCTCTTTTTTCCCCCCCAATAGGAAATTAGCAATGAAAAGTTATGATAAAAAAAGTTTTAACAAATTTCAATCATCACAAAGGCCTGTTGGGAATTCATTGTTTTTGTTAAACCCCCTTGCCTACGGGAAGTGGCTGATTCCTGTACTAAGCCTATGGGGATCTGAGGATTCAGTAGTCCTCGGGTTAATGTAGATGATCGAAGCAGACGCATGCTCAACAGAGGCTTCCAGTCATACATGCCCAATACAAAGCATACGAGCGGAGGTGCATCATTACATGTTAATTTCAGACTTCATAAGGTTACATTATGGAGTTTCCAGGCGGTGAGAGTTCAGTCTTTCTATGCATGGCCTCTGCACAAATGAAGTTTGGCAGCTCACTAATGATACATAAAAGGTTTACCAACACACGAGGGCGCCATCATTTCTTCTTGTCATCTTTCTTTGGTCCATTTCCAGCTTGTGGCTGTAAAAACAAATGATAGACAAAGTTGTAATCGTATGTATACAGATGAAAATGTAAAAAATATCAAAACAAATGCAAACCTGTTTGCAGCGTGAGGGTTAAGGTTTGTTATTTGCCCCCACTTAACAACGGAAAGGAAAGGGAACTTCCTCTAAATTGGATAAATGCTTTATCCAGCTGCTCATCCATTTTCTTGCTGTAAGGGATTACAACGGGATCGGGAAGACTTAGTTGCAACAGAAGACTTCTTTGTAAAGGATGAAGATTCCTGTAAGCTATTTTGTGATCCAAGCTATTCAACCCACACAGTGCCATAGACGGTTTAGACAGCTCAAAGTTTCAGTTTGAATCTATGATTGTTTTGTTAAGCTAGGCAACATTTTTAATGAAGTTCAATATAGGTTTCCTGGACTGTACAGATGATATCATGGAAAATGTTGTCCTTTTTTTCATAAAATCCATTTTGAGATAGATATTTCAAAACTTGGTGGAACAGTAAGAGCCAAGCATGCAATGCAGCAACTTGAAAAATTCCCAGCATGCTCCTGCCTTTGAACAAAGTCCTGGCAACCACCGTGATGATCAGCATAATTATATATCGTATTGTCTTCTGTGTGTAAAAAGGCCATTAACAGCACCCTCACTGCTCTAAAGAGACAATATAAAGAAATGTAAAAAGTTTAGAGATGCGTGCGGATGTGTAACAATCCTCGTACTGTGAGACGCTCACATGGCACGTCAACCTGATTCGCTATTCAACAATTTGCTGTCTTATGTTTCATCATATGACATATTGCAAAAGGACATTAAACCCTACAGGAAAATTCTAATTACCATTTATATAAATAGCTATATAGTTATCGCACTGCCCGTTGTTTTGTTATTCATGTCCGCATTCACACATAGATAGCTACAGAGCTACATCGCATTGTATCATTTTCTATGTAGACATTCACACAAGAAAATTATCTATCATAATAGATAATCTTTATACAGTTAGCAAACGAAACATTTGTATGGTCTACCGTGTCTGAATGGCATGTTAGCTTACCTGAAGGATAGAGAATGAACAGGTGAGATCTTGAGTAACAATCATTACCCCTGCAGCATTGTCAAACTCTCCACAGTAATTGGGTGCACTGAATAGTGTGACGAGCTTCCTCTTCTGGAAAAATTGGTAACCATCCTCTACCACCTGCAGTGTAGAATACATGGGAGAGTGACAGAGAGAGAGAGGGGGAGAGAGGGGGAGAGGGGAGAGAGGGGGAGAGGGAGAGAGGAGAGAGGGAGAGAGAGAGGGAGAGGGGAGAGGGGGTGAGAGGGAGAGGGGAGACAGAGGGAGATAAAGAGGGAGAGGGAGCAAGAGAGAGAAGGGGAGAGGGAGAAAGGGAGAGGGAGAAAGGGAGAGGGAGAAAGAGAGGGAGAGAGAGGGAGAGAGGGAGAGGGAGAAAGAGAAGGAGAGAGTTGGAGAGACACGAGGGGGGTGAGAATATGTGAGAGAGATAGAGAGAGTGAAAGAGAGCCAGGGGATGGAGACAAACATACCGAGTAGAGTGAAAAAGAGAGTGTGGGGGGGGGGGGAGATGCAGACATGCAGAGTGAGAGAAGAATAGAGAAAGAGTCAGAGTTGGAACAAGAGAAAGAGAGAGACTCAGATGGAGAAAGTAAATAAAGAGAACATTGAAAAGAAAGAGAGTTAAGGCCAGAAAAACAAGAGAAAGAGGAAGAAAGAGAAAGAGATAGAGAGAGAGGGGGAGCAATATGTTGAAAGTGAGATTGAAAGAGAGACAGAAGGATTGAGATGGGAAGGGGATTTTAAAGAGAAAGAAGGATCAATAGAAGAAAGAGAGAGAGGAAGAGAGAAACTATTGGTTTAATCAAGGGGCAGTGTTTATCTTGTCTTGATTCAATAGAGTCCCAGGGTTCATGGAGTGAATTACTGATTGCTTTTCTCTACTATTCATAAGCTTGAGGTATAGTCACAATGTACATGTATGACCCATTTTACAAGGGGAAGGTTGATTGGAAAAACAATTAGGGCACAATTTAATTGAATAGTGCACTTGTTGTAATTACATTAAGCATGGGCATGAATCAAAGCCTGTGTGATTTGCACCAATCCCATCGTACATGTAAGTAAAAACCCATGATTTCCTAATTCCATTCTGTGATTCATAATTTGACTAATTTAGCACAATGGAGTCTTCAAAAAAATTGGCATTTTCATACTCCGCTCAGGTTTGGGTCGTGAAAGAGAGTTAATACGAGGCAATCACAATGACAAAATTTTTGCTGCAACTGGAAAAATTCATGGTGAATGCTGCCAATGCGTAACTGTGCTAATCAACCATCAATCAACGTCCGTACTTTTCAGCACTGAAAATGGCAGAATCAAGCAGGCGTTTGGGATATGTATAAGGTTTTATTAGACTGTCTAGTTGTTGTTTGTCTTCGGTTAACCCTTTCAATACTAAGCCCTGAATAATTGATATGGGTATGCATATTGTATCGATATTAAAAGGTACCGATCACCAACAAAATATTTTGCTCTACAGTGTATATGTTAGCAATTCCATTTCGTTATACTACATTCAAATTATGAGCTTCAAATATTACTTGTACAAAGAAATATTGCAAGTTTAATTACACTCTCTATTTAATTGTAAACAAGACTCATGGGTAGACTACTCGACGCACCCGTATGCGCTCACCAAGATAAGGGCTCGCATGGAACCCAACTTAGAGTTCAGTTCCATGCTCGCACCTCCATGCTATCCTTTATTTCCTTCATACTCCTTAACTGTTGACCTACAATGTATAGTATGCCAGATAAAATTCTCTGTGGTTAATTTTATACTTTCTAGCAGTACACAAATACTCTCATATTTGAAATATGACGAGAAATAGCTGCAATCTGATGTTGATCAGATTTGGGATTTGCAATAGCATCTGATATGAATGTTCAAACATGAGGAATGTTAATGAGTAAGGTTTTGAATAGTCATATGAAGAAAAAGGTTTAAAATTTGGAGGTTTTGCAATCCTCCTCATACAAAGAAAAGCCAAATCGTCTCCGAATTGTAGTGATGTCAGACCATCCCTTCATTTGTATACGATTTGAAGCCGATTTGGCCTTAACTTCGACTAGAAGGCTTGTAAATACACTAATTTGGTTATTTCTAGTATTCATATTATCATTCAGAACCTCTATCAGGAAGATGATATGTATCTGAAGGACACACTGAAGCTGTTCATCTTGCACTCTTCAGAGTATACTGCCAGAATGAACAGAAAGCCGAAATTGAACAATATAAACAGAAGCTAAAGGAACAAAGCTTGCAAAATATTTGACAGATTCTGATTGGCAGCCAATCAAAATCTTTAATAGTTCGCTTCCGGTTATATTGTTCAATTTCGGCTTTCTGTTCATTCTTGCGGTACACTCCGATGAGTGCAAGACGAAAAGCTTCAGTATGTCTCTCTTCAACGCCGTTTTCCGATTCTGTAGTACTTAACATCTTTTCTGTATCTGAATGCCACGCAAATTCTTTGAAAATCGTATAGTGTGTGGAGGAGGGGGGGGGGGGGAGTGGGGGTAGGCAATACAAACCTGATGTGCTCTGACAATGAGACTGAGTTCATTCTTCTTGAGGAAATGTCTGACAACATCACCACCAAATGTGTAGGATACTCCTCGATCATTCTCTCCCCAACCTGTGATGTCCTGTCAAGATAAAAAAAAAAAATAGATTCAACATCTCATTTCAATGATTCGTTCTTACATAATCTTCTTGAGGAAATTTCGAATGACATCACAACCAAGTTTGAAAGCTACTCCTCTGACATTCTCTCCCAACCTGTGATGTTCCTGTCAAGATAAATAAAACAAAAAACATAGTCAACATCTCAATATCATGTGTTTGTTCTTACACCAATCTTCTTGAGGAAATGTCTGACATCACCACCAAATGCAAAGGCAAATATAGGGGGGCACTTCAGGCCTGCCCCCTCCCGTTTGGAATAAAAGTGTACATTGTGCCCCCCTTTTAGAACTGACAACCTTTTTTTTTTTGGCTTGCTTCTTCTTGTTTGCTTATGAGAGAATTTGGAAAGACAAAGAGACCCCAATCGTATGATGACCTTTTTTTTGCGTGTCAGAGAATTTAGGAGGAAAAGCAGACAAAAAAATATCTGATGACCTTTTTTTTTTCTTTGCTTGTCAGGAAAATTTCCTAAGATTTGTGTGCCCCCCCCCCCCTCTCTTTACAAAATCCTGGATCAGCCCCTGACCAAATGTATAGGATTCTATCCCCAACCTCTGATGTCGTGTCAAAATAAAAATAAATTAATAGCAGGATCAACATCTCATGTCATGAATTTGTTCTTATGCCTATCATACACAATATGATACACACTCTTATAGTATGTTCATATCTACATTAGAAGGAACTGAAAGACCTATATGGAATTGGAACAAAGTCAGTATGTTAGTATAATGTGGTAATTGGTAAATGCACAAGTTCTTAACTACCTATGTGGATTTGTGGTCCTTTGAGCAGAACATTTTCATAAGCTTTTTGCAATGATGATGACAATGATGGTAATAAAGAATTGAAGAGTGATGACCTTGACAGGTGGATTTCAAAGGATTTTCATATGTTCATATCTCCTTCAGAAAGCAAATTTAGGACCTATTCATATTTTTTTTTAATTTTATTTAAATCTGTGATTTAAAAAAAAAAATCAAGTCAGTATAAATCAAGGTGATTCAAATCGTGCCAACCCTGGTCACAATGACAGTAATGAATAGAATAAGAGTGATAAGTGAATTTGGAAGGACCCTTAAAATATTTTCACATCTACTTTAGATGGCAAAGTTAGGTATAGATTTAGATCTTAGAATAAGATCTTAATTAATTTACACTTGATGCAACTCATACTAGTGAGTGCCTTCAGAAAACTCACAAAAACAGTCATTGCAACAGCTGAATAGTTTGAGTAATGGTAAGTGGGAGACCTAAGGGGGCTCAGAATCAATTCTATGTTTTAGTATCCTTGGCTGCAGGCATCGACTACCCATAGGCACATGTACTTCCTTGATAGAACATACAACCTGTTTACAATGCGGGCAAAGATGATCAATAGACCTGTTCACAAATATATTCAAATGTTATGCATACTTATAAAACAAAGGTTGTTCTTGACAAGCTGAAAGCTTGTCAGAGGCTTGTCAGACATAGCAACATGTAATGTATGCAAACTGGATTCCAAGTATTGTAGTTCATTCATTATTAACAGGTTAATGGAATACCTCGTTACTAGGTCCCCGGGAAAGAAACATAAATTTGAATGAATAACTTTAACGTTGAGAAGGCTTACGGTTCACCATGTGGTTAGTCCTGAAAAGGACTGTTGAGTAAGAAGAAGAAAGTGTAGAAAATTAAGAGGAGAAGAAATGGAAAGGCGAGATAGAAAGTAAGATAATGTAGAGGTAATTTTTCTTAAAAGTGTTAAAGTCCTGAAGAGGACTGTAAACCAGATGAGAAAGCTGAGAGTGGAGAAGACTCAACGTTTCGGGCAGGTCGACTGCCCGTGACCAGGAGAATAACTTTGTGAACAGGTCTACTTGAGCAACCACCATCTCATATTCAGGCTGCAAGGTGCCCAAATGTCTTCATAGCTGTGTAGTTATGTGCCCAATTTTGTTAAATTTTTGTCATTTGCACTATAAAAAGTGTCAAAATTAGAACTGGACAGTTGATATTCTGGTAAAAGCTGTCAATCCCCTTCACGAAAATGTGCCTGCATTCTTTTAGTTGCAGTAACAAATAAATTAAGAGTGATGATCTTGATGTGTTGATTTAAAGGAACTTTTAAATTATGTTCATATCTTCTTTAGAAAGCATTTTAAAGACTTTAACAGATTTTAGATTTCACTAAGACTAAATCAATTTCAGCAGCTCAGTTGCAGAATAAGGAGAAGAGCTAGGGGGTTCATTACCAAGTCAGTTTGTTGGTGGTCTTTGGTGAAGGAATGATCTACCTTTATTGGATAGAACCTACAAGCAGTAGACGGCGGTCACTGACCTATAAGCATCTTGCTTTCTTAGTTGACCAGGTGAAATAAACAGCAAATGGTAATATGGGATTAGCCTAAGACATTTTAATCTCCAAAGGAGGAGGAGGAGGAGGATGAACTTCAAATCCCTACTTATTGGTTATTCACATGTATGCCTGTGGAAAGGTCAGTTCTGAGCCACATTCACAAGACACAGTGAAACAGGGAAATAGAATGACAGTTCTACAACGACAACTGCTCCGCATCAAGTTTGTAGGTCAACCAAATTTTACATGACAACTCTGGACTAAACACTGTACTTAACCCTATCTCTAACCTACAACTAACCTATTACAACCCTAACCCTAACCCTATACCCCATGATGAAATAAAGCCTGTAGTAATTACGTCAGAGCAACAAAATGACTGAAGCGCAGTTTGCTTGACATTGCTGTATCTTATAACACACAGGAACACACAAGTATGGACGCTATAAGCGGGCCTTTGTTGTGCAAAGCTATTTTTTCACCCCCATTTTTCATTCACACACAAAAACAGTTGATTTTTTTTTAAATTCAGGTTACCGTACCATGTGTGAACAGGGTTTCAAGGAGTGTCCTCTACAAGCCATCAGTACTTGTCAAAATGGAAGCATCTTCAAGGAGCATTTCCTGTTCATGTGTAAGAGGCACTGCAAGATTCATGCTTGACTAGAATCTCACATTGGGCAAAAAATAATTGAGGATGATTTTTTTTAGGAGTAACTCTTTCTCTATCTCTATCTCTGTATATTTGCTAGTACATTGAATACTTTTACAGTGAAACCTGTCTATCAAGATCACTCAAGGGAGACAAGAAAAGTGGAGCAGGTGGTCTTTATGGACAGGTTCCTGTTATACATATTTCAATGGGTATTGCTGTTCAAGAGAAACAAAAATCATGGTCTTTATAGACAGGTGGTCACTAAAACAGGTTTGACTGTATAAAGGTGGTATCGTTAATATAGGACTTGCATGAGCTTCTATTGTGTTCTTGTGTTCATTTAATGTCCGGAATGATTGTATTTTGAAAAGAATTGAATTAAATTACATGATGCAATAATGTCTAGTTGTATAAAATGAAAGGAACTTGCAGAAATTGCTACACAAAATTGCCTAGGTAATTTGTGCAATGTCTTAAAAGTACACTCATTAGATTCATTTTTCATACATTCTCTAACTCCACTTTCTGTAAGGGGGCAATACTGAGAGAAATGAGCCATCAAAATTAGTTTTGGGTCTACAGAAGTATAAAGCCTATTTTTAAACACCAAATGGAAGAATTCTGTCAGAAATGTAAATTCTAAATAAGTATGGCTTCCTTTTTTTTTTAACAAACAGGGACTAACAAAAAGCAAATCTTTCTTCAAACTATCATTTTTTCCCCCCCAAAAAAACTTGCACATTTTTCTTTCCAGTATACTGTTAATGTATCACAACCAATTGCGCATGAATTTAGAATAATTCTCATAATCCCATGTTCTTGAACAATTGCCATCAATGAAATTTCAAGAGTTAAATTGTTTTATTTCAACAAATGCACTTGTTTCAGTATCAAATTGGGTACAAACTTCACAATAAAGGTACCTATATCTACTACAGAAAGAATTTGAGACTCAAATCCTTCAGTGGGATTCACCGCTCACGGCATGGAAGGGGCACATTGTTTTGCCAGCCATTAGCTACGATCATACAGGACTTGTGGTTTCGAAACTTTAAGTTTACGAAACAACGATGCACTAACTACAATGAGGGTTCATACAGGCCCGAAACAACGAGTGATCATTATTTAACATGAAAAGAGAGGTCATCGTTAACAATGAAGTTGCTAAACTTAAAAGTTTATTCTGTCCACACAATCGGTAACGACGACAGAGGACCTCTCGCTGATCATGGTTTCGGCTTTTAACTACGAGCTCGCTTGTGATTCTAGAACTACAAGTAAACTTAAAACTTGAAACCACAAGTCCGGTCATACGGTCTGAAACTACAAGATAACTGCAAGTTAACTTTAAAGTTTATTCCCTTCCTGTGAACGTGACTATCGTTACTTGATTTTGCAAGTCATTATTGTGGGATGTTCTACTTGGTGAACTTGGTAGTATTCCTTACTTCTCATATTCAAGGTGTACATGTAAATACACCTACACAACATTTTATTTTGCTTTGATGGTATTAAATATATCTTGTTATATGTCAAAATTGAAACTTAGATTATGTAGGGTTTAGAAAGATCTAATTTACCTAAAGTGTTGTATTTGTGAAAAGAAGTTTAAATAGAACACATTAATCCTGAAAATAGTAACAACAACATGTTTTGTAATTCAAACTTCAATGCATTGACGTCTGCTGTCTAAAATTAGGTCAACAATGTAGAGGACATCCCTGTAAATACCTTGCAGTACGGTAAATGTATTGTGTACACCTCTCAGCGCCAAATATATCCTAGGGACTCAGCCATTCTTATTGAAACTAAATAAACATTATAGCTGCCAGATATAGGCCTCCCTTTCGGAGTGCCTCCAACATGATTTGAAAAGCAGGCACACCACATGTCAAGGATTGATGAGATTTGGTCTGTGTTCCGCCTCGCCACAGGGGTAACCGTAACTCATATTTAGCGCTTCAGAACCGAAAATGACATGGGGGAAATGACGCAAACGTATACATTGCAGAAATGTGATGAAACCATTCTTGGTCCTTGGTTGTCTATAGGGTATTGTTAAATTTGGTTTGTGGTGAGGAGTGGATGTCCGTGGGCACTTTACGCGTGGTTATGGTGTGTCAAGTTTGATCTGCCTGAAGCCTTACAATTGCTGTCATGCCAACCCCTTTGTTTGCTCTCCCAGTTAGGGGAATGGGGGGAGGGGGAATGGGGGGAGAGGAAATTGAAACATTATTAATATAATGTCTACAGTCTAAATGTCCCCTTATAGGTATCGGAAGTCCTTGACATCCTACAGATAACATATCATCAGCTAGAATGATTTTGATGGGGTGGAAAGAAACAGAAAACTGCATTTTTTTGGGGGGGGGGGGGATAGGGAGGACATTGAGGTAATAGCACTCAGTACTGAGGACACCACTTCCCTTTAATAGTGTGCGCCCTATGATGCGCGCACACTAGTACGATTTTATGTGTTAAACAAGTAGCATGTCAAACAAAACAGATGCGTGTGTGCGGTTACAAATTGTACTGGCTTATTCTTATCCATTTCAATTTTGTAATTCTGGATTTGAGATAAGTAAGAAAATGAAAAGGTCAGGACCCTTCCAGACCCTCTTACCCTACCCCTCTCCAATCCTTATCGTCTGTTTGGAGCCAGAAGGGCGTTAACTCATATACTTTAAGACAGAGTTAACGCCCTTCTGGCTCCAAACGGACGTTATTATGGCACAAGAAAAGATTAAAGATGATTACTTTGCTAATTTAAACCAACACTATACAACCCACTATTGTAAACCAGAATCTCTCACATGCATGAAACTCTTTGTGAATTTCATTACTGGTGGAGTTTCACCAAAATGCACATATGCTACAGAATAATTGAATCAAAACATGAAATCTTTGCATTAATCGGAAGCCACGAAACGGCTGTCATAACAATGCCCTATAAAGATTCAGTTTGCTAATGCTTCTAGTTTGACAGTACTCCACTATCCCTCCAAGCTGGGTTTTGCCACAGAGGAACAGGAAAGAAGGGGCTATTACAAGACTAATCATTGCCCTACCCCTCCCAGCCACACAACAGATTTCTAGATATACCACTGAGTAATAAATTTAAAGGAAGTGTCACTACAAAAGCACCATTTCCCCACCCCTCCCAGCTTAACTTTAGATCAGGGACATCCTGGAGCAGGAAAGAAGAACCCCTTCCTTACAAGCTTAACCAGAGGCAGCGGAACATTGGGCTCAGACAATGGAAGTGGAGGGACACCTTTTGTTTGGAGGACAAAAGGTGCCCCTCCACTTCCGTTGTCCGAGCCCGACACTCCACCGCCTCTGAGCTCAACCATTCCCTACCCCTCCCAGCCAAAAGACGGATGTCCTAGATATACAACCGAGGAACAATAAAGGAAGTGTCCCTACAAAAGCACTATCTCCCTACCCTTCCCAGCTACAACTGTAGGTCAGGGATATCCTGAATATTGTGTGTTTGGAGCCAGAAGGGCTTTAGGATTTAGCTTGATCTGTATTAAAGTATATGAGCTAACGTTCTTCTGGCTCCAAACAGATGATAGACTGATAAATAAAGGAGGGGACATTACAAGACGAAGCACTCCACCATCCCTCTCAGCTATGTGTAGGTGGGCTGCCCTGGATATACAAAAATCAACCACGCCCTTACCCCTCCTAGCCATCAGGCAATGAAAGTCCTGGATAAGCCAGAGAATAATGAAAGAGAAGGGGCCATTACAAGACTACCACTTCCCTGCCCCTTCCAGCATGTCCAGGAAAAACCTGGCTGAGCCAGGGAGTAATCAAATAAATAGCACGCATTCATCGGCATTCCATTGTCATGTCCCATCCCTGTAGGCGATGTACACAAATACCCGGCATACTCCAAATGTCAAAGCGTGGCAAACAGGTATCTCCTTTCCAGATGGAATGCGGCGTTAACAGATCCGTCATTCAGCAGCGCCTCATCACGACCGCGTTAAACAATTTACACAGTATTTTGCAGCCTCCTGCTGTTGATGTTTGAAAACAGAGTCACCCAGAATAAGGCTACTTTCACACCTGATGCATACAACAGTCTCTATAACAGCAAAATGTAATGACCTACGCATAGTACACTTCACATTTGTGTATCTTAGGTTGCGTTTATAGCTCGATTGCAAATCCAGAATCAGCGTTTCGAAATGCAGTTAGGAAACACAGTTTTGAGACACTGTTCCACAATATCCTGTGTATAGCTCTTTTCTCCATGCTAATTACGGATCTGCCATTTTGTGATTAAGTTGCAAAAGTTGTAAAAAATTGAGTTTCTGCGAAAAGAAACTCCGGACACACCTGTGTTTAGAACTAAACACATATCAAAACGCTGATTCCCGCCTTACAGTATATCACAAAAATTTTAAATACACTTAAAAACTTTGCTGTGCACAGCTAATTTTCTTTTCACCCTGGCCCGACTTGCCATACATTTACACTTTAAATGATTTGCATTTTGCAACTGTGTTTTTCTTTTTAAAGGCAGTTTACCAATTATATGTTAATGGGGCTTAAAGGTGGGGGTGGAATGAGGGGGAAGACAGAAAGATCAACTGCTTTACAAACAGTAAGGCTCTACTAACAACAGGATCAACTATACATTTATTAAATTGGAAGGGAATTGCAATTCAGGTGGCATTTAGAAATCATATTATTGATTTAAAATGTAGGTGCCATGTCAAAAAGTAGTGCTTACATAAACAGCAGGCCTCTACACCACAATGCGATTGATATTAAGGTATGCATAATAAATTGGGTGCGGCTGATTTGCAGCTCATATTATTGCTTTGAAATAGGGGTACAATGCCAAAATTACTCTTTCTGTAAAATATAATTTTGCTCAAAATGGAGCAAAAGATTTCTGCAGCAGCGAAAAAATTTACATGGGAGCAGTGAGCAATTTAGATCTGAAAAGCTCCAAAAGAGCTCTGGTAAAAAAAATAAAAAAATAAAAAAACATAAAAATTGCTGTGAGAAAATTGCACTTTCACAACTCCAAAGACAAAAAGAGCTGTAGTGAACAATGTTTTACACTGTCTTGCAATATGACTAATCTGCACACCTTCAGATTCATGTTTCCTAACATTGTTTTTCTCATGCTTGACATTACATTACTAGGACTTTTTATTTGTCTCAATTATCTAGGTGTTTAAATTGTTAAAAGAGCAACAGAGAATCAACACTGGAAGCATATCACTGTAATTGCAGTTGTAGTATTTAGGATATGTTTCATCTCTCATGTGCCACCACCCTAAGCCAGAGAAAAAGGGCTCCTTGATTGGCAGGCGAACATGTTCATTGGATAAACAAAATGGATGAATGGGTGCATGAATGAATGAATGAATTCTTTTACCATTTCCTGTCATAAAATATGACACATACTGACAAGGCAATATATTAGCCCTTACACTTTTGTGTGCAATATTTCATACTCTACAGAACCAATACAAATTTTTTGTCAACCATGGATTTTGCACCTTTTTACAAAAGTGGTCTTTGCTCACTCGAGCGGAAAATATTGTTAGATGTTTAGGTGTCAGTTGATAGGAGAGACCCTAAGCTATCCATAGGTATGAAAATTTCATGAACATATTTTGAGATGCTCATCTGGGGAGACTTTTCCCCAACTGTCAACTTTTTACGGTTCTCAAATTTAATACCAGCCAGCACAAAATACTAATTCTTGTCAAGTCTGTATTTTGCATACTTTTGCAAAAGTTACTTTTGCGTGCTCGAGCCTAAAATATTGCCCGACATTTTGGTGTCATTTGATAGAAGAGACCCTAATCTATCCAAAGGTATCAAATTTTCCTACAAATATTTTGAAATATTTATTGGGGGGATTCTTTCCAACTGTAAACTTTTTTGGGGGGACGCACTGTATGTAAGCAATGGAATTCAGTTATGCAATCAAATGCACCATTCATATGTCTTTCATGTTTTTTCAAACAATCCAACAGATGTACATTAATTGGATGACACAATAATGAGAGTAGCTTTAGCACATTATGCATGATGCTGCTGATGCTGACATGTGATGGAAAGTGCATCTTACAAAATGAATTACTTTGCATTAATGTCAATGACAAAAGAGCTGCATATCCCATCGAACAGTAACTTGATTAAACCCTTTATGCGAGTAGCTTGCACGATCTACACACTGGTTAGCAATTTTGCACTGTACTGTTATGTCATTCTGTAAGTCTGTTGTAGGAGTACAATGGCATTCTTCTATTATGGCAGTATTGATAGAAAGGACAGAAAGATTTCTGAGAGGCAGAAGGGTGTTTACTTCATGTAAAATGATGATTTCAATGCCCTTCTTGCTCTAAGCAGATATGAGATTAATATTGTACAGTTGCTAAATGTTTAATACTCTGCTCCAGAATAGTACTCTGGGTTTGTCAGAATTGTAAAAGGCACCCCAAGCATTCAATACATTTCTTATACCAGGTACCCATTTACTACACCTGCATGGGTGCGAAGAGGCAAACAGAGACTAATGTCTTGAAGAGGACTACAATGCTGCAACCAGGCCTTTGATCGGTAGTACAGTGACATGCACATGCATTTGAGTGCACCACAACACCTCCGGTCATCTCAATTACACACCAATTGATTCAAATCTAATAAAGGAAAATGTACTCTGGGATAAATGTGAGAAGGTAAATCTACAATGACCTTTTGCATCTCATAGGATGGGAGATAAGTCAGGCTGACTGGATCGCATCGGGAGAGTGGGATGATGTTTGTTTGAATTCCTCCTATTCTGATGGAATGAATGATGCAGCTCGACCAGCCTTTCCTCTTACCTTGAGGCATCGAAAGGCCTGTTCAGACTACGGGAAATTTGTATGACAGTCGTATGAAGAAAATTTGTATGAAGAAATGTTGTAGAAAGAATCGTTGTATAAAGAATCATCGTATAGACAAATGGTTGTATGTATTTGAAAAATTATTGCATAAAGAAACATCGTAGAAAAGAACTAGTTTTGGGGAGGTCAACTGACACCATATGTTTAGTATCAGGTTACGGCATGGGCAGCACTGGAGCTCACAAAATTACAGGCAATTGGTCATAGGAGGCGCAATGGCTCAGTGGTAGAGCAGTGGTCTCATAACTGGGAGGTCCTGGGTTCGAAACCAAGTGGATGCACTCGTGCCCTTTGGTAAGGCATTAATCCTCATTACCAAGTCCCTCGGAGAGGACTTAAAGCTGTTGGTACCGCGGTTGCTCACTTCCAAGCATACACATGCTTCCTTAGCTTTCCGGTAAAATAAACCATCAACCGTATCAGGGCGCACACATGATAAGCCCCACCCAGTTATACATTTTAGTACAATACGACGTCAAGGCTACAGGGGAATGTTCACTTTTTATTGAGTTTTTGTACAAAACGATGCTCATACATACGTTTCGCTGTATGACATTCCCTTATACAACGTTCAGACTCTAAAACATTAATTACTTATCATAGAGCTATACGGTTTTTGCATAGTGATAAAATGAATTTCAGTTGTCTGAACGGGGAGGTAAAGCTCTCCATCATTCCTCATCTTTGAGTAAACCGACAGACGGCTAAGTATTGCTCTCACCAGATATCCCATCTCCGTTTTAGCAGTAAAGCCGTGTTTGAGCATTATGCACTTTGCCCATCTCCCGTGGGTGGATAGGGAGATTGTGTTTCTCAGACGAGGACAGGTGAACTGCATTGCCCATTGGCTATTTCAACAGAAATATGATAAGCTCCCATTTTTCAGAGGTCTAGCCGGCTCAGTTCTTCATTTCTATATCCTTGCTCTAATGCATGTCGCTAACCTGTAGATATCATATCCAGATAGGTTTAGCATGCGAAACATACGTAACCTATTTCGCAAATGCTACGTAGGATGTTACCTTGCGTCTTCGATTACATATGAAGATGCACTGTGATAGTGCAGGTTTATATTACGAACACTGTACAGTGTATTTTGTCAAACAATAGGCTACATACATGTACACGTAGTTATAGAAATGACTGCATTTGCTAGCAATTACCGTAGTCCCTCAATAAGAATATATGATGAAAACATACATGTATATGAAATTCATACCAATTTTTTAGATTCTAGGTCTGAATCCAAAAAAAAATATTATTTCGTACATGTATATACCATGGAAGGACGAATACATGTATATGCACACAGAGTTAAAAGCTGCAAAGTAAAGATCTTTTGGGATAAACTGCATTAAAACAGCCTCAAGAAACTGTCACAAGAAATGTTAACATGCAAATGAGGATAAGTGTAAACAAAAACATAGCTCTGCACAGCAGTAGCTCTTGGGCATACTCCCTGATTCGTGTGTTATAGGATACAGCAATATATGTGAAGCTCACTACTACGTCTCATTTTATCTTGCATTTTCTTTTTAAAAGTGATTTTACCACTTTGTGTCTAAATGGCCTTTCATAGATGCACAAACGACACAACTCTGATTAGTAATCATAATGAAATGCATTTTTGACATGCATATTGCAGAAAATACAGTTATTTCTTGTTCTTGGTTTGGTCAAGAGAACTTCATGTGATAATTTCTACTAGAAAAATAAATCCCTTGGAGAGTTGTGCGATGTCACACTTCTCAGTTTTTTTTACTATTTTGCCTCCGACTGCCCCTTGTTCTTTAAATCAGTTCTTCTGATGCGTACAGCGAGCAGCCAGTTGTCTCCCAAGGGTAACTCCGGTGATGGGTGGGTGCAGGCACCGATGAAATTACGCTGAGCCCGAGAATTTTCATGAGTCCATGAAGATGTTAACATAATCCATGGATGTAGGTCAGATGATCAGCTGTTTCTCATGTGCAATCGCACTAGTTATGCGCCAGTGTTTAGTGTTTAGTGTCTACTGTCCGTAGGAAGGAAGAATATTTTATATTTTAACGAGTAACGTTAGATGATCTAGGTCTATTAACTCATCATACCTAACTAGATTACAATTAGATTCAGATCTCTTTAGTTTTTGATGAGGGATATATTAAAACAAACATACAGGGCCTTTATTCAGAAATCTAGTTCGATCTATGGGGTCGGCCTCAGCGACTACAGTCATTCGTCTATTTCCCTCGGAGCTCTCGCCCCTCGAGGAAACAGATGACTGTAGTCACTACGAGTAAAGCAAATACTGACAACTTATTTGTCAGGCAACAGTTCAAATTAGTCTCTTAGTGACTACCATACTGAAAATAATGAGTTTATATGGTACATTCATGTAATAATATGAACCATGCCACTCTCAGCAATCAATATATCTACACTATCTTAGTTTCTAACGTAATGGAGTTCATATCGAATCATTCTACAGTATCTTCGCTGCTCACATTACAACCATGCATGTTGCTATGGTGATTGTATCGATGTATATATGCTCTATTCTGCTGAAGGTCTACCACCTCATTAGCAAAATTAAAAGGTACGGCATTATCATTCCAAGGACTGTCTTCCTTGTTATCTTACTGTGTGTGATGACTATTATGATAATGAGCTTTACGTTCGATCAGATCATTGCAATGTATTGCTTTTTATAAATGACATGTTGCATATCTGATTATGAAAGACACACAGACACTGATCTGGTTTCTTTTATGGGGACAGCGCACCAAGAATTGTCATAATGCATTACCAAAGCACTAAGTGATAGCTCTATTTCCGCTCCTAATACAATGTAGGCGATGAGATGTAGAAATGTATAGTCTTCAAGTAGTCTGTACATGGAAGTCTTCATTCAAACTTACCATTCAGTTATGTGTGTTGAGTTTTGACAGATGTGTATCAATCAAATATAAGTATTAAACATCTGTGACACTGGGATCTCATTTAAGTGATGAATATAGGGTTCAATTGATAAAAATAATCACCACCAGAATTCTACTATTCTTCTTTTTTCTCTGTCACTTCTCTATTTCATAAAAACAAAGAAAATGTTAGGAGAGAACATCAGGTATTATATTAACATTTGTTGAGAACACTTTCACTAAGCTTTGTAAAATGACTATAATAATAATTTTTTGAATAATTCCTTTGATGAATACATACATGTATGTTCAACTGATAGACAGATACAGTGCTATGACAAATGTAAAATCATGAATAATGAAATCAAATTAAGTTTACCATCACGCAGTGTGCCATTATCAGGATCCTCTGATAATAGATTACACACTCATATGCAGAGGTCTGATGATATGTAAAAGGTGATCCACTTAATCAAATCTAATCTAATCAAATCAAATCAAATCATATCAAATCAAACCATATCCAAGAATATAGACAACTACACATTTGTACCTTATAATGATCAGCCCATAAGAGATCACACACCTGTCCATGATCAGGGATTATCCAGAGGTCAGTTGATATGTCTTACCGGATCACTTATTAAGCTAATAATCTAATCTAATCTAATCTAATCAAATCAAATCTAATCTAGTCTAATCTAATCAAATCAAATGAAATCTATAAACCAAATGAAGATTGTAAATGCTCATACCTCGTCAGGATCAGCCCATAAGAGATAACACACTAGTCCATGATCAGGGATATCCAGAGGTTTGTTGACTGCCATAGCTGATCCTGATCATTAAATCAAATCTAATCTAATCTAATCTAATCAAATCACATCAAATCAAATTAAATCAAGACTGTAGATGACCATACCTCCTCAGGATCAGCCCATAAGAGATCACGCATTAGTCCATGATCAGGGATATCCAGAGGTTTGTTGATTGCCTTAAAGGGAGTGGCAAGTCGTAATCCATGGGCCTCACCAGTTGGCCGGACTCAGGGAAATTCGGATACAATCAGGTCCAATCGTGCGCTACCGAGGGAATGTTATTGCCGAATTCCTCGCGTGATCGTTAACTCAAATCCCTACATACGTAACCGACCAATGAGATTCAAATACTGGAATAAAAGACGCGCGATCTTGTTTACTCAAATTTGGGTCAATGTGCGAACTTTTATTAGCTGTGCGCGATAAATTGAAGTCGCTTTGAACTTTGATCCAGAGAAAGGAGCAGCCAACTGTAAAACCGCCCATAGATTGCGACTTGTCGCTCCCTTTAATAGCTGATCCTGATCATTAAATCTCCTCTAATCTAATCTAATCTAATCTAATCGAATCAAATCAAATCAAACCAAATTAAATCAAGACTGTAGATGATCATACCTCATCAGGATCAGCCCATAAGAGATCACACACCAGTCCATGATCAGGAATATCCAGAGGTCTGTTGATATGCCTTAGCTGATCCACATGGTTTAGGTCAGGAGACAGTCCCCCATGCATACAGAAGATTGTACCCTCAACTACAGCAGCTGAAAAGTAAAATAGATACAAAAATATTTATATTTAATATGTTCCATATATCATGAATGACAAGAGGAGCAGTGACAAAAAGCATTTTTAAAACCAAAAACTTATGCGTATGCTAGTAGATTATTGACTGATGAACATAATTTATCAAATAAATCCCATTTCATGTTGATATATAGCTAACGTTGTGGGACATACACCACAAGCAGCTAATTGACCAGACTGCATCTGGTCAATTGACAAGTATCTTTCTCCTATCCGGGATATTTCTATTTGGGGCAAGCGCACACTGCGTATCATCTGTTTGGAGCAAGAGGGGAGCTAAGTCCCATCATTTGTAAAGAGTAACGCCCTTCTGGTTCCAAACAGACCTTATCCCATTTTTGACGCTGGTGCATTGGTAAGAAAGTAGATCTATATGGAAAAGAAGAATGCTGATTAGCCAGATGTTTTCTTTTGTTAAAACTGGGCATTGCTAAGCTAGTTATGGCATTAATAGAAATAAACTCAAATTGGCTATACATTTATTCTTGCTTGGGTTTAATCAGTCCATTTTCTAAATTTAATTCTTGTAGTTACTCATCACAGAGCATATCAAAGTCTGTGACAATACAATAGGTTCATATCTTATGAAGATACACATACATGTACATACAGTTAACAACAAAATTATTCATACCCCTTGGAAAATTCTATTTTTTTGCATTTTTCCTAAAAATGAATGGTTAAATGATGTTACTTGCACATCACTTGAATACATGTAGTTATCATTATACAAATGATGCACAGGTTGGAGTGGGTCGGTAGGAATTGTGTACACAAGGTACCTCTGAATTGTCTGAACCCACGAGGCGCAGCCGAGTGGGTTTCGGACAAAATTCAGAGGTACCGAGGGTACACAATTCCTACCGACCCACGAAAAATACCTGTGCATCATCTGTTTTATAGAATGGGTAAAAAAAAAAGTGAAAATCAAACTTTTCCCCAATCATGCATCCAGTGAAAGTGAGCCATGCGTCCGGTAAAAAAATTTACCGGACGCATGGCTGAAATTTACCGGACGCATGGCTAATTTACCGGACGCATGGCTCAAATTTACCGGACGCATGGCACTGGTAAATCATTTCCATGCATCATAAATAGATTTTAGAAATTTAATGACTTCCATAGAGAACTGAAAATCTGGCTAATTAGGTTAAATTTCAGAATTTCATTTTATTTCAGTGTTAGAGTCTTGACCCTAAGCCTAGCATGCCTAGGCTAAGCTAACTACTGTCATGACTGTCAACTTTTTTATTTTAGAATCTGTCACTCATGTCAACAACAAGCCCAAGTTAGATATAATCTAGTCTATTTACATTAAACTAAGCAAGTAATTTAAAGAATTAATGCAAAGAGAACTTCTAGTCTTGCATCAACAAATTTTAAGTCTGGTCAGCCCATAATCCAGGCCAGCCCAGACAGGCCAGTGTATGCTGCGCTGTAGACTGTAGTGAATCACTGCAGAGTGCAGTGCAGTGCAGCGTACGGTACTGAAGTTTCAGTTTCACACTGCACTAATTTTCATTTAATCGCCTTTTCAGTTTGCTTGTTTTTAAACAGGTAGACCTATAATCGGATTTTATTGGGCTTACCATCAGAATCCGAAGTCAACTATCATTAACATCTGAATTTTGTCTCAAATCTTGCAATTCTCCGTCATTAAAAAGTCGTATATCGCGGCTCTCAGCTCAGACTCTCGCACTCGCGAAAATAAATATCGATAGCATGTTTACAGTGGCTATCGTCAGTGATCGTAATAATTATTGATATCGAACGTGCAGGCCAGTAAAATTCAAGGCACAGCTCTTGACCAATGAGATTGCAGGGATTCTGAAACCCATTCTATAACTGCAAATGAATGCCGTTTCCGGTTTCACCTCATTTGCATAACAATAGAAAAGGTGAGTTATCCAAACTGGGCGATGTTCAAAATTATTCATACCCTTGGTGATTTATTGACTTTGTCAATCAGTATGAATCCGATCCTTGTGATTAATGCTTGTAATTCACTTTATTTTAATACACCGTCACAAGGCTTCCGGAGGGGTCTCTGCTGGGATATCAGGCCAGTACCTGTTCTCCAATGGCTCAATCTCCTTGAGGATGTGTCCACACATGCCTTCACCTGACCTTCAGGGAGTTCATTAGATTTCGTGTCCTACAGGTGATGACAGGACTATGATATTGAAATTTTCGGTCATTTATTCCATGCATTTTAATGAAAATTCTGTATCTACTTATGAAGCAAAGCACCATTCCTGAAGAGCCCTTCCCTTTTGCACTGCCTGTGGGAGGGTTCACCTTTATTCATTGGCCCCATTCTTAATCAGAGTGCTCAGGAAGGCCATGTTGGTGATATTAAAGTCATTGCATGACTCTAACGTCAGGTCACCATGAATAACAGTATGTAACCTTTGAGTACCATACACATCCCACATTGACTGTTACTGTATATCAATCTTCATATGGTATATTCTTTGTATCTTTGGTATGAAAGCTACAATCCTTGATATCAAAATGAATGTAAACCAAATTTATACCATATGCCCTCCATGTTACCAGCTGCAGTGCACAAAATGCTACCACTTTGACAGTGCACTGGAACATAAAGATCAGTATTTTAAGCTTCACTAGAGTACCCACTTGCAGGTGTCCATATCAAAAATGTGTCAATCAGTGTAACTGAATAAACTGATAAAATTAGCACCATCCAACCTTTAGACAACTACCATGGCGTCCCTAAACATTCTTAATAATAAGGGAACAAAAGTATCAGGAAATACCTTCCCTTGACAGTGCAACAGTGAATGCCTCTAGGGAAGTCTCTCCAGGAAGAGTGCTTTCTTTCAACTTAGATACAGAATTGTCATTAAAATGTAAGGAATATTAACGAAAATATCAATATCATAGTCCTATCCTCATGACGTCTAAAACTACACCACCTGCAAACACAAAATCTGCTTTAAATCCATCGAATCCCCTGAAGACCAGGTGATGGCATGTGTGGACAACATCCTCAAGGGGATTGGGCTATTGGAGACCAGGTATTGGCCTGATATCTCAGTACAGACCTCCAGAAGCATTGTGACAGTGTGAAGAAAGTGTTACGAGCATTAATCACAGGGACTGGATTCATACTGATTGACAAAGTCAATAGATCACCAAGGGTATGAATAATTTTGAACATCACCCAGTTACCTTTTCTATTGTTATGCAAATGAGGTGAAACCAGAAACAGCATTCATTTGCAGATGATAACTAAATGTATTCAAGTGATGTGCAATTAAATTCAGTTAACCAATCATTTTTAGGAAAAATGCAAAAAACTAGAATTTTCCAAGGGGTATGAATAATTTTGTTGTTAACTGTACATTATTTTACCCTTTCTAGACCATTGACCACATTTTGTGGTTTGGCTCAATAACTTTTCATACAGAGCCCTAAAAATTGTCGCCAATTTGAAGAACAAAATGTGATCAATTTAGCCCTTAAAAAATTCCTGCAAGGGTTCAAAACCATCTCAAAGGAAGGCAGCAATAGTTCCATCCTATTCAGCTGAACTTGGCTATCAATTTTGTTGTGAAATTTCGCAGTACTGACTTCCTTTCCCCAGCCTTTGCTGAAAGTTTATCTCCTTTTCCTTCATCAAAGTAATTGTTTAAATGTTTATAAAATTCATTACAAATTCCTTTAAGAACAAATTGCATTTTGTTGATTTATACAATGTATATGACAGATAAAGTGGATACCATATTAATGATCCTTTTCTTTTATTACATGTACTGTATTTAGGAGCATGGACCATATATATAGGTCCTCAATGAGTCTACAAACCAATCTATAAGTCGGTACTTATTAGATATCATACATATATGTTCCAAAGGTACATGTAGGGAACTTGATCATGCTATTAAAGTTCATTTGAATTCTGAAGTTTTTCATCAACCATGTCTTTTTATCCTCTGTTGAGCACCAGAAGGGTATACCACATTAACTCTGTAATAGATGCTATCAGTTAATGCCATTTTGACACTGAGCAGATGATATGAAAGGTGACATTTTGATGCTAGAATGTGATGGTGTTAATGTAGATGTAGACCTTGATACAAACTCGTTTGTTAGGCGTTGATTAAGATGTAATTGTTAAAGTGATGTGGGAAATCAAAGTTTTCTGCTTATTCTGGTTGAGTGGTGTGCGATATGGTTTCGCATAATCATCAAGCCCTATGTTCCCGTTATCTGGGAAGCCCTCAGGTTTGGCAGACACTGTTAGGAGAGCCAAGGTCAGCTGAATTTTCCAGTTGATCACTGATGCAACCTCCCCCACTGATGGATGGGTCTGTTCTCATTACCAAACAATCCAACCACTTTGATTCAGATTGATCCAGACTGATCCAGATTGATGTGGTGCAGTGTGGTTTTGCCTATTAAACATCAAACCATGTATTCCCCTCTCATATGGGAAACCCTTGAGTTAGGCAGACACTGGAGGAGAGCCAAGGTCAGCTCAATTTTCCAGTTGATCACTGACGCAACCTCCCCCACTGATTGAATGTGTCTGTTCCCATTACCAACCTATCAAACCTGAAGAACAAAGTACTGTTCTCACGACCAAATCTAATCAGTCTGTCTGTCTGACAAGGTCAATTTTCAGGTTTTATACAGCTGACTAAATCACGGTCAAAATCTCAAAATCCAAATCCAAACTTAACTTCATCAAATTTGGTAAATTCAAAGAAAATATGATATCAACTTCTAACAGGATCCTGCAAATACACATCCCAAATTTCACTGACTTTTTACAGTATGGCGTATGCATTCTTATGTGTACCAATCAACAGACACACAGTCACGTATTGAGTGAAATTATATGATACAAAGCAAGTTCATGCAAGTATCTGACTTTTGCCTGTTTGAAAACATAAAATGCAAGGAGGAAAAACATAGTTGCTTTCGATATTTTAAGCAGTGATCTGCTACACAGATGTTTCAGAGGAAATCCTTTACATTCACTGTATGGGTATAGATCTGTATATGTCAGTACATGTGAAAGTATGCCGATAGTCGATGGCTTTTAATTTCCTGCTCCAATGATGACATGCTGATTTCTGTTTAACAGCTGGCTTGGCCCACTTATCATGGAATGACAATAAGGGGGCGTCTCTGTCATGCTGGTATATGATCATCATTTTTCTATTAACCCTTTAATATGGTCTTGCTAGGCTTACAAACGTGGATCACATCAAACTTTATGAGGCAGGACTTTGATCATAATCTGTATTGTCATTTTTTAATCTCGATACAAAACAGTGTTCAATAGTATCAATTACTTTTCTAATTCTCAAACCCGCTTCGAATTTAAAAAAAAAAATACAAAATAAATTAGTTGTCTGTTGAGAGCAAGAAAGGCATTCACTCGTGTGTCAAATTAAATAAGTTAACACCGTTATGGCTCTCAACAGATGAATGATTGAAATGGCTAGAACACGCAGCCTGCAAAGCTGTTACGGTTGAGCTAACAATGCCATTACTGTCAAAAGGAAAAAAATGGCAGACAAAGAAGTTGTAGCATTACTATTATTTTTATGGCTGCAATTATCATGTGCATTATTACAATCCAACATTTATGTCAAATAGTCAATGTTACCTAGAATATGTGTAGACTTCTAATTTTATTTAATTGCTACCTGGAAAACAATAAACATGAGTTCTCTCCAACTGATTAATGAACCTAATAAACATGTATCCCCTTTCTAAACCATTAATTCAATATAATAAAGGAGAGAGTATTATTGGAACAAACAGAATTTTATCTTGTCATTTATGGTTTATTCATCTATCATGCTGTCATAAAGATGTCACAGCATTAATGTTGAAAAGTGATTCTTCTATTAATGCTGGTAGAACTCATTTCATTGAATGGCTTCTTGAGTTTAATCATCAAATTAGTGCTGGAAATTATATATTTGTGTGAAAGTTCTACTCTACTAATTTTCTTGTCACTTTCTCCTCTATCATGAAACTTTCTATTTCAGGAAATTGTTGCTGGTTTCATGAAAACATTGATATAGATGTATGTAGGCTTAGGCTCTGCAGGTATGTCAGTTGCAAAAAAAACCAAAAACAGTCACAAATAAGATAATAAAGTGCAATAAAAATGGTGTTGCATTGGCACTTTTATTACATCATTTTGTCAGAGCCATAAGGGCTTTAACTTGGATAATTTTTCACAGGATGAATGCCCTTCTGGCTCTAAACAGATGGTTACAATCAATATATCATTTATGGTTCACCCATGTGCAGTAGCCAATTTATGTTATTGCAAAGAAGCGATCTGTATCAAGAATAGACATTTATTGCATGGACTACAATGTTCATATGGCCAGTAAGATGACAATTCTATTATCTCAAAGTACTAAATGCTAGAAATGTTCCTCCAGTAAATCATGAAACTCATTGAGGGGCAGTAAATGAAGAAAATGCCAAAGAGTTCTATAAAATTTGATATTTACTAAGTCTCTCCTTACCAAAATATTGCATCTTCACACCAATATTATGACAGTATATTAATAATGAAAGAACATTTTGAATGACAAGATTGATAGCATGGTGATTTTTTTTTCTTTTTGTTTGTAGTAGTTTGTTGTTTGTTTGTATTTTGGTCACAATTTTATAATGAAACATACAGCAGACACAATTCTAATAAACTACAAAAACTTTACCCACATGTACATCTAAGGTAATGCAAGGCTTATTTCAAAGGCATTTCTTGCTTAATACACAGTATACTGAATACATGCAGCGTGATGATGATTACATCATTTATAAATTGGTATGGTATATTTCTGAATAAAACTATTCAAAGCGCAGGCTTCTCCAATAAAGTCTATATTTACACATCTGCTGAAATAGGCATGATTTGAAGTGTTATTGGACATTGCATCCAAGGTTCACACACCCACATGTATTGAGCTGTAACATATCTAACCCCCCCCCCCCCCCCCCCCCTCCCCCACCCCGGGGGTTGATTCACTAGAGTTAAAAGCAAAACATTATTCTTTAATCCATTACAGAAAATAAAATAGATCTAGGTCATTGCATAGATGAAATTCAGAATGTAGGTGCACAGAAAGTAATACACGTTTAGTTTAGTTTTCTGTTACTAATTCAAGGCGTGCATGCAATAACTTGGATCATAACACCCACACAGAGATTTATTACAAAGGCCAATATGCAGCAAGGGAATAGAAGAATTACTTGAAAATGGATGGAAGCCTTTTAGAGGGTGGCAACAGCTCTTTGCAATTCACAAGCCTCGTGGGGCCCATTGTGAGCACTGTATACACACATCTTTTTATAAACTCCTTAAAATGTAAGCAGAGCATCCTGTAACTTGAGTAAAGTGTGAAAATCACTGAAAGAAACTGGGATCATTTTAGAACATTAAAAATGTAAAATGGTGCACCACACCGAGATGGTAGAGATCATGTTTCATGGGGGCGATAAAGAGGGAGATACGGTGGTTGAGAGAAATATCATTGAGAGGAAGAGAAAAAAACACAGGGATAGAAAGGACATATAGAGGAGAGAAACAAGAGAATAAAATGATACAAACAGCAATAAAATCAACCCCCCCCCCCCAATAAAAAGCAACAATAAAACAAAACAAAAACAAAAACAAAAACAAAAACTACCACACCTGGAACAGACATCAAGTATATATTTTTAATGTGAATATTAACATGTAACAGAAGGGAGAGGGGGGGGGGGGGGGGGGAGAGACAGAGAGAGAGCAAGAGTAGACATAACATAAAATGTATGTAGGTACATGTCTCTTTGCATGATTAGAAACAGCATATATGAGCATGTACAGCACTAGAGAAGTATGATATAAAGATCTACTTGTAAACTTACATGTGCCTAAAAGCTTATTTTCAACACTAGATGTATACATAATATGCCTACAGGAAGATTTATGTTTCAAGTGCAAATCTGTGGTTATTCTAGCCATGAACAAGTGCTATTACTTCACTCACTGGCACAAATAAAAATTCAGAAGAGAAATCCCTTCACATGATCTATTTGTAGACAGGGTGGTGGTTTCTACAGGCACTGACCCTATTTTTCTTCCACTTGTCTTCAAACCACAGTTCTTCATTTAGAAGTTATGACATGTTTACCTTTCTCTGTATGCCTCTTTGCACTTGTATTAATTGCACATGTAGGCTCTCTATCTCTCTCACTCTGTCTCTGTCTGTCTCTGTCTCAATCTATATATCTCTCTTTCTGTCTCTCTGTCTCTCTATCTGTATAGATATCTCTCTATCTCTCTGTCTGTCTGTCTCTGACTCTCTCTCTCTCTCTCTATCTATATATATCTCTCTCCATCTCTCTGTCTGTGTCTGCCTGTTTCTCTCTCTCTCTCTCTCTCTATATATCTCTGTCTGTCTGTGTCTGTCTGTCTCTATCTCTCTCTCTATCTCAGCTTTTGGATCAGAGATACAAAACGAGTGGCAATATTGTACGACTTTCCAGCTGCTTCCATAACGCTTTCATCGACAATCTATTAGATTCATCATACACAAAAGGTTCATTATCAACTCATAGTTTCAAAGCATTTAAGAAGCACTGGTACTTTTCAATAATCTATTTGCGGAATAGACTTGTCTTTTAGGATCTACAATGTATGTGAACACCTATTCAATGAAGAGATGATACTTCACATAATTAGCTACAAATCAATGATTCTTCTTACATCTCAGAGGCTACAGTTGAAATCATCTGAAGGTAATTGTATCATAAATAAATACTTCCCAGAATCTTATTATCATTCTAAGAATGAAAACTACACAGGTAACATATTAATTAAAAGCTCTGTAAAGTTCACTAGATTATATTGTCCGTTTGGAGCCAGAAGGGAGTTAAATCTATGTTACAGTATATGAGTTAATGCCCTTTTGGCTCCAAACAGATGATATACTAAAAATTACCAGTGCAGGGGCCTGTAACATAAAGAGATACAATCAATCTTACGATCAATTGTAACTCTTCAGTACATGGTTTGCCATAGACTTACGATTGATATCAATCGTAAGACTGATTGTACAGTGTATCTCTTTATGTTACAGGCCCCAAGACTTGTAATACTGATATTTCTTTTAATGTGCATGTATCTCTCATACTATCATGGATATATAATATCATGATGAGATTGAGTCACATAATTTACAGGTCTACCATTATTGTAAACAAAAACAAAACAAAACAAAACAATAAAAAACATTGTCTTTTCAAGCCAATCTTAGGTCAATTATCCAGCATAACAAGTAGGAGACCATTTCTTTGAGATTTACATTATCCAAATTCCTATCCCTGCACATTTCACACCATGTGACACTAAACTGACCTCTCTTATCCTGGATACAATTTGCAATCAGTCTTGACCGTTGGGTGGACGAGAATGCAGGTGACAACATATTGACTCCTTTCCTTTTGAGATGCTGTCGGGATTTGTTACGGATATTGGGTGAGTTGACCTCATTGGTCAGGGGAGGGTGAATATATCCAGGAAGGATCTTGGCCACAGAATTGAATTACTGCCAGCCTTCTGCTTTTCAATACTCTTATTGGGGTTATATTGCTGATCATTGAATTCAAAGGCTCTGAATTAGTTTGATTTGGCCTTTGGGCTATGCACTGCTAACGTCTACCTTTGTCTATAAAGTCTGTGTTTATTCATCCCTTTCTGACATCCTTGTCCTCCTAGTTTTTACAAATTGTGCTCAGATTTCTGATTGATTATTGATTTTGGTTTGGTTTTTATATGTAGTACATGTACATAAAGATTTCAAACAATTTGTATGCCATTTTTTCCTTAATTCGATGCTTTTTAGAAGGTCTTAAAAATTCTTCTACTTCTTTTTTTTAATGTGAGAAAGGTAATGGCTAAATAAATGAATTTATTGTATTTCATTGTAATGTATTGTATTGTATTATAAATACTGTACTGCATTGCATTGCATTACACTGTACAATATTTTATTGTATTGCATGCACTGCATTGTAATCTACATGTACATGTATAGCATCCTAGGACAAAAAATAAAAATCAATCAGAAATCTTAGCACAATTGTAAAAAACTAGGAGGATATATTACACCCTATACACCAATCAATCAAACATTTTACTGGAAATGGTTTCATCCTTCACATTGTCAATAATTTGTCAAAAATCTCCATTTTACCATTAATAGGGATTTAGCCTGATATGAAAAATCTCTTTCTGTTGAGGTCACATTAGGTAACTATGGAGAAAAGCCTCTGGACTCTTTAACATTTACTTGATTATTTGTGAATTCTGAAAATATTAAAATTAGGCTTTGCCCTTTTTTTTAGTCCTTACTCAAGAAAAAAAAAATCAAGTTATCACTGATGTGACTCCCAGGATGAGAATGAAAATATAGTGAAAATTCACTCTTATCTTAGTAGAGTCCTCTGTATTACTGGTACATAAATCGATATTCACTCCTTAAACAAATAATCACTGACATGACTGTAAGGGGAGTGAAAATATAGAAAAAAATAAGGTGAAAATTCACTCTTTTCTTTTTAGAGCGCACTGTAACATAAATTGATATTTAACCCTTAAACCAGTAATAACTGCCATGACTCAGGAAGAGTGAAAATTCACTCTTTCTTTCCTTTTTTTTTGAGAGAGAGTGAGTATGGTCTGTGAATAGTTTTTCCACTTGTAGCAAAAACATTTGGGCTTAATTGTATATAATGAAAGACAAATCATAAATCATATTGCACTGCAACATTTGTCACATAAGCTGGATACCCCACCCATGTTGGCGGATATTATCCTCTCTGCTTTGGACCGATTTTTCCCAAAGGCATACACGACTAATTCATTGCACGGAAACCTATGAACCTGATAACCATTAACCTTGTTCGTACTGCCTTGAATTTCACTCATTCTCTTGAAATGAGAGCGTCTCATTCAATCCCTGATATATCCATCAGCTTTGACTCACACATAACATACAGAACAGAACAGACTCAGAATTGAAAAAGCATTTAGTGTCATTCCATCTTACTGCACAACACATCAAGGGGCATTCATAAAACATATTGAGAGAGAGAGAACGAGAGATTTGATATACAGATAGAGACAGAAAGAGGAAGAGGGTGGGGAGAAACAAAACATTCAGGGAAAGATACAGATAGAATACAGAAATGGAGAACGTAGAAAAAGAGACAGAAAAAGAGACAGAAAAAGAGACAGAGAAAGAGAAAGAAGGGGAGAATGAATTGGAGGAGAAAGAGAGACAGAGAGAAAGGAAGATACAATCACAGAGAAAGGGAAAATGAAAGAGGGGAAAGAAAAGGAAGAGAAAGACAGAAATTCCAGGAGAGATGGGAGAAATGAAGAGAGACAGAGAGAGGGAGAGAGATGGAGAGATGGAGAGAAAGAGAGAAAGAGAGAGAGCGAGGGGGGGAATATTCATAGCATTGAGGGATAGTGTTGTAAACTTACAGTGTTAGATACATGAAGACATTCAGCATTGAGGTTATCACAACAAAATCATAATCAAGAGAAAACTACATGTACATGTACATTGTACATGACCTTATCTACCACACTTGATATAGTAATGTTCCCTTAAATCTTGATAATAATCATAATGATAATGAAATGTATTTGTATGGCGCCATCTATATAGAAACTTCTATTCTGAGGTGCATGACTTGAATCTAGCTAACAGGAATGCATCACGATAGTATAATGTTGTGTTATTTCCATTAAGAAAAGGATGACATAATGTAGAAGTAATTAACGAAGATACCCTGGGATCACATCTTGTCTTTGAATCAGAAGAATATAAAAACTACTAAACCAAGCAGGTTTTCCTTGTCTGTAATGCATTGTAATATCATTCATTTTTCAGATATTGGACTGGATGAATGAGGAGCCATGTCTTGGTGAGAATTGACATTTTACAATATTCTTGCAGCACCTATCATGAAACACAGGAATAAACTAAAAAAAAAAAAACAGGCAGGGTTTTCTTGTTTGTAACACATTGTGATATAATTCCTTTTTTTTAAAAATAGGACTGAATTATTTTAAGCAGCCATTTCTTGGTCAGAATACCCATCTCAATGAATCCTTGAAGCATCAATCATTGTTAGGTTTATCAGGATCTAAGAAACCAGGAGCATATCTAGAGGGGGGATGTGAATCCCCTCATGAAAATTTTTCTGGCAGCATATTTGACATTTTTACAGCAATTTAAGAACTTTTTTTTTTCATTTTTTCAATTTGTTTGTTTCAGGAAAATCAAGTGAACATCTGTCTGCAAATTCTGACACCCAACAAGCCTTTTTTCTCGTTGGTAAATTATAAAATATATGATGACTTTTGAATTTCTTTTCAGAAACCTTGTCATATATGATAGGACACCCCCATCCCATCTCCCCCCCCCCCCCCAAATCTAAAATGATCATCTAGCAATGCCCCTGTAAGAAAATTGTGTCAGCATATGATTTAATGAATAAATTTTTCAGAAATCAACCCAAAGAGATCAGTGATCCCCTATTAAAGCTGATTAATGCATTTTTAAATGTAAATTATACTGAAAGTTTCAAACAACTACATGTACCATCAAAAGAATTTAAGTTTAAGAAAAAAAATCTCCCTTTTAACTTTTACATGTAGCTTTTCAGGGGAATTTCACTACATGTCTGCTTTCACAAAGACCCCATGCATTTTACCAACTGCAAATGGCAGATCAAATCATTCCATTCTATGAATTTTCAAATTGCGCCCAGTGCTGACTTATCGAAAGCCTGACTGCAGCCAATTCGCTGTTTAATTTGCAAAAGTAATTTTCTTCACACAAACCCTGTCTGAATGAGATTGACATGTACATGTACAATTGAGTGCAAGTCAAATGCATGCATTATTTTTGCAGAGCCAAACACAAATTTGCACATTAGGTTGTGCTGGCCTATTCCAAACAGAAGCTAAATTCAAGATTGATTTAACACATGACTGTCATTTCATGTGTGTTCATATCTAAGTAAGATAAAACATAGTAAATTATGTTATTCCCACTGTTTGTTTGCTTTCAAAGGTTGTTTGTCTGTACTACTAAATTTGTTTTTAACAATATATTTTTTATCACCCCCTTCAGGTCTCTTTAGAGAGAGGCCTTAAATGCATGAAACTTCTTTTGCCTTTTTGAATAACTTGTTCATTTGTGAGATCTGCGCAATTGTTTTTATTGATTGATTTGGAAAATTCATTGCTGATTGTTGACAGCTAGAAGCTTAAGGCTATAATAATTTATAAAGTTAAATCAGTAAATTCCCTTCTAGCTTTTCAGTTAACAATACAGTAACTTGAATAAGAACCTTTAACTATCATTTTAAAAAATGACATTTTTATTGTACAAACATAGGCAACTTTCAGACACACAACAAAACACTGCACTTTCTGACAAGCCACTCAATCCAAGTGCTCCTTCACTGTGCATTGCAATCTTTGTAACTATCAACTACGACAGGATTCAGATTACAATCTAAATCCTTTATTTGCTGGCAAGCAGCTTTCTGTCTATCTCCAATATATTCAGATGCACTCTACTGCAATACTTGACTATAGAATTATTGTCACAATATTCCTTTGTTTTGCCTTATTTCCTTTCAAAACTAAATCACTGTGATATGGTATCCCCCTATCTACATTGCAAGTTGATCTCTATCATAGCTCTAATAAAAATTGTGTTTTAATACACAGTTACTCAGAACTGTATACAAGATATATTTTGCGGGGTTTTACTTTTGCGAATTAAGCGAATCGTGGGTGGGTCACAAATTCAACAACAAGCAAAAATATTGCTAACATAAGTAGTCAGTTGAGTTTGTTGTCTCCTTGGCAGTAATTTATCGCTTAGCTTCGCGAAAGTTCATCGATTGCTGTTTCTAGATCTGAGAATTTCCCGAGCGCGAATTCAACCATTCGTGAAATGGTCTGGCTAGTCCTATGCACGAAAATTTATGACCGCAAAATTTATGGTGTATACAGCATCCCACGAAGAGCACACAAAACAAACAAGTATACTTGCAAGAAATCACTCTATAGTCATTCCAAAGTCTTACTGTGTTGCCTTTAGAAATTATGTTCAGATTATATCAGCAGTGATTGTGATCGAGGATCCTGCTTTTTCAATAGGCAATGTGCTTATAGCCTATTGTAATTGCCAGAGAGTAGATTATTTTAAAAGTAATTGCACATAGTGCTTCTGATACAAATCCAGGCTCAGAGGAAATGTATGAATGCTATGGTATCTTACCTTCACTTTAAAAAAAAAAATTCCTATACATATTTTCATAATCATCTTCAACAGAATCACTTTGACTACGAGAGCATTACACTCACCTATCGGTAGGCAGTTGAAGCAGTCTGTAAAAGTCTTCCATAGCTTGATGTTATATCGACGTTTGCATTCATCATAGAAACCGTATATTCTGAAAAATCGAACAAGAGCACAATACAAATATATTAATGATGGAACAAGATAATGAATGCCAAAATGGAACCAAGTTATGGCTGCAATATTCAAACAATAGACACACAGTTTTATGGATAATTCTATGTATAATGTTCTAATTATAATCAATCTTACGACTTTGTCTTATACTAAAAGTTGTATTTTTATATGTTGTCCTTATTGTTATTACCAATGGTTTTTGTCATAAGTTGTTTGTTTAGTTTATCTTTAAGTTCGTTAAGTGCTTAGAAACAATATGTAAATTAAGCGCTATATCAATCATTATTATAAGTGAATACAGGTATGACCTTTGTTGCTTTTGTTTAAATTCACACTTGCCATTCATATACATGAACGCTGTAGTAAAACAAAAAAACCTGCGGTTTACAGTGGCACATGTATGTGAACGAGCCTTTAAAAATACTATGTACAGTAATAATGATCATAACAATAAATAATAACAGTTTCTTATAAAGCGCTTTACCAGAAACAACTGACCAAGGCGCTTACAATATTACAGCACAGTACAGGACACTAAAGCTGAAACATCCTTTGTCATGACGTGACGTGAACCACGACTGTTTTCATGAGGGGCGTATCTATTTGGTTTATATCCATCTTTGAAATGAAATCTAAATCTTCTCATGTACTGATGATCATCTGCACCATAGGCCTACATATGTACACAAACAGTTTTGAAAAAGGGATGGATTTGCGCAAATATCAAAGGTGTAATGATGACATTATCAAGTCCCGGCGCTTAAACTAATAGATATATACACGCAAATGAATGTCGTCACAATGTATTACGCACTTTTCTTGTGTGATGTTATACACCATATATAGTATCCATGAATAGTACTACTTTACAAGGATTGTGACGTCAGATGTTACCCTCCATGGCAATTTGCTTATTTGCATGAGGCTCATGGGAATTGTTACATATTTTGTCACATGACGCATGTTGGGCCAATTGCGCAGATGCTTTTCATGATGGATGTGACATAAAATGTGAAGGTTTATTTCATTCATTTTCATCTGACATTCATCTCATTACTTCAATTCTATAAATATCTAGGATACATGTCATTTGCACAAAAGCTGTGCTAAGAAGGATGATCCACCCCCATATATGGGCAATATAAGTGTAAAGAAATAGATTTATAGCTGGAAAAAATTAATAAATGTAAAAATATATTACAAACTTTCTGCTTTTCTCATTTAAAAAAATGTAAATATGAAAAATATGTTCAGCAATAAAGTTTTCTTCAGAACATTTGGCAATTGGTAATAAATGAATATATTTATTTTTTTCAAATCTACTTCTTGCAACTATTCATTAACTTGAAACAATGAAATCAATTCTAAATGGCATTTTTCTATTAAAGCATTCTCTGTTAATGTACATCCACAGGTTGTACCAATGACCGAATTGCTATTTACATGCAATTTGGGGATCATCCTACAATGGCATGGACGTCCAAGTGCAACCAAGCAATACGGGCTGGGATGAATATGTTACAATAGAGTAATCAATCAAGATCATGTCCCTTGTATCTTAATGTGGATAACAAATGCTCAGAGACATCTAGAGTCCTCCCACGATGGCAATTCCATTGCCAATTGCCCTGATAAATTAGATTAGCATTCAGAAGGTTGTTATTGTTTCTTATGGACGGGACTGGGCAATCAAAACAGGCCTATACTTAAAAGTACAATTTCTAGGAAATGTTTGCCATCATATTACTGTTAACCTTTTTATGAACTTCATCAAATCATAGTTAAAAAGCAATACTTTTTTTCCCAACAAAAATATTTCTAATCCGCAACATTACTTCTATGTCTGGGATGTTTTCACCTCTTTCATTTAAACAAAATAGAATATATCATCTGTTTGGAGCCAGAAGGGCGTTAACTCTGTACAAATGATGGGACTTAATGCCCTTCTGGCTCCAAACAGACGATATACACATTAAAAACAAAATTAATTTGGTAATACTCAACAAATTTGGTAGAAGAACATGTGTAATAGCGTGTCTGAACGTATATACATGTACATCTGTCATAAAAATATAGGAAAAACTATTATCGGCCTAGAAGATACTATTACACTGTAACATCATCTGTTGAGAGCCAGAAGGAGGTTAACTCTGTGGTAAAGTATATGAGTTAACATCCTTCTGGCTTCAAACAGACAACATATATTTTTGATCATTGTTTTTTAACCATTTGAAACATTTTTATCAGGTAAGTATACTAAAATAAGTTGTTGATCATTATCATGTGCATGCTTGCTTCTTAAAATTAACATGCAATATACATATGTACATGGCAGAGACATTATGTGCATGCACTCTATTATTTATCTATGTGTTTCTTCATAATAACCATTTGGAAAGTTATCAAGTGCCCATTTCTTTATTATCTATCATTTGCTTATCCCACGCCTTTTCAACATAACATTTTATTCATGTATTCTGCACTGATATTTACCAGAATTGCTCATGCTGTGAGCCCAGGGCCTAACAATAACAAGGCAGAAGGGGGAAAATAGCACTAAAAATGTCAGCTTCAATTTCATGCATTATTTGGTCAGTGATGACATTAAGTGCCCCAACAAAAAAAAAATATTCAAATAGACTAGACTGTCCATCTTCAGTATGTTGTATGTAGTTGTAGTACGTTCAGTCATAAACCAATATTCTTTTTACACGGAACATATATCTGGCAAACAAAAATATTGAAACATTGACTTTAAAAAGGAAAATATGATAGTAAGATGAACAGTGTGACACTAATGGGATGGATTCAAATGGAGAGTAGTCTAAAGATGTACTGATAATTCCTTAACGCTATCTATGTATATCAGGTGAAATGTGTACCACATATTTACATCAATATACATGTACATGACCGCAGAGACTTCCAAGAAATCAGCTCATGGGCTATTTCATTCCCTATTGTATTGCCTATAGATAGATATCATGTTCCTGATTACATAACATGTCATTGTCATGTTCGCACATTTCAATAGGTGATACGCAAGGCTTTTTCATTTGCCATATAGGTTGACTTCCGGGCCCCGTTTCATAAAACTTGTTATCAATAACAACTGCCTCATTTCTATGACAAATTTGCTCTCAGCCAATCAGATTCAAGGATTTCAGTAGCTTACAACAGTTATTGCAACATGTTATTGATAACAAGTTTTATGAAACGCGGCCCTGGGAAGTCTTTGCCTTTCTGATGCATGTACATGTAGGCCGGCCTACACATGCAGTGTACACATTTTTAATGTATACTATACACTGTGGGAGTGAAAATGATGCCACATGTATTATATCTTCATATATCCTTAGCCACGCACCAGGCATGCATTAAACAAGCACACCCATTCACACAGGGTAAACATAATCTCCCGCAGCTAAATATAGAACCGATTCTGCCTCGCACGCATCCCTTAAACGTATGGTTGGTCGCAGCTAGCAGACAGTGTTTACCAATCGAAAGTACTATAGGGGGTCGCAGTGTTTTTATGCCTTCTTCTCAAGAGGCTACAAAGCCAGAGACAGACAGACAGACAGAGAGAGAGAGGAGGCAGCAATTGATGCAGGGTAGTATATTTGTACTGTATGCTATAAAGAATGGCATAAATTTCAGGTAGAAGGGGATGTATTTTGATTGCATTTAGAAAAAAGAAGGGGTTGAGAAAAGCACTACTTCCTACTGAAGGAGTGCACTGAAAAAAATTATCATACTGGTCATTTTTATATGTACATATATGATGGCTTGAGTGAAATTACATTTTGTACACTTGCCAGATACATGTAACTACAATTTAGCACTGATCTTTTAAAGCTTATTTCTATTAAAATCCAATTATGATACATGTACACTCTCAGAAATACCTGGTCACTTTTTTGACCCGATCGCCTGATCACTTTCTCATGATCAGATTCGTGTCAGTCTGACATGAATTTCTATTCACTTTAACCCGAATCTTGTGGAGGAGCTCGATGCTTTTGACTCGGACGCATCTAGTAAAAACGTCTTTGAATTCTGATTGGTCAATCGATCAACTGCACGTAAAGCGCTTGCGCATAATTTTGCGCGAATTTATCAAGGAGTTTGTGCCAAAGAACCTCACGGAGTGGAGTGGGGGCTTGGCCTTGGGAGATTTGCAGAACAGTTTAGCGGTGAGTATTTGACGTAACATGTACAGATTGACTTTATATTCTTTATAATTATATGAAGATGACTCTAGTAGAGTCTAGCTGACTCACGAATATATTCTTGTAGTCCAGTTCGATAGATCATTCGAGCCCTATAAATGTGATGCGTGCATGATTTGTGGACTTGTGTTGCATGCGCATGCTACGTTGTACGTAGATATGGGCCTACAATAAGGCTGAGCCAATCGCGCGGTAACTAAAGTATTGATGGGGAGCCCTAGGTCTGCGCACCTAAGATTTTGACCTGAAATTCACACGAATTTCTTTAATATTCCTCTAAAGCTTAATTTTATATTATTCCTGATATTCTAAAGAGTAAGTTTGCAAAAATTCTAATCAAAATTAGAGCAAGACCAATGCTATTTACGGCAAGAAACGGCGGCCGTGTCATTTCAACATTGAAAACACAATGGTGCCCGTGTCGTGCGCACTCATTCATTTTACACACAGTTCGGGAGTTTTGACGTGAACAACATTTTGAGGCTTGTGAATAAAATGCATGAAATAAGACCTTTTAAAAAAAATTTTGACTCGTTTTTTTGCATGAATACCTATCGCTATGATAATAAATTTGTGTTCGTTGCGTGTTTTGTTTTATTAGAATCGCCCAGTTACGCGTCTGCGCAGACATGGGCACTGCGCAGACTTGGCATGCTTGGGCACTCTAGCCATACTGTCTGTATGGCAAGGTCCTAAGCTACGCACCACTCAATTGCGCATCAATTTCAATGGCAAAATGCGCACTCCATGCATCGGACTGTAACTGCATGGTAAGAAACGATTCCTATGCAAAATCTCCATTGAGGTGCAATAAAATCGCAAAATGCAGAGAAAAACCGCAACTGTTTGCAGTTGTGGAGTTCTGTTCTCTTGAATTTCTTATTTTCCTACAATAATATAAAAAGTTCTTCGAAATTGAGGGACAGCAAATGCAATTTCTTTGCATGAGAAATGTACGGAGCGGATTTTTATACGCCCGAAGGGATCGTATTAATGATGGGCTTCGTCCGTCCGTCCGTCTGTTAGCCAATTCTTGTGCGGATAACTCCACATAAATAAAATTTTGATACTTGCAGTGAATAAAAGGTATTGATGTGTAGATGTGCTTGAAGGTGATATAACTTGGGTACGACAAGGCGTTGCCATGGTAACCACATTTTACTAAAAACATTGAAAAATTCTTTTGCAGATAACTCCTCCTTTTAGCCTTTTTCCTGATATGCAAATATCCACAGTCTACACTAGTAGTACAGTGAATCGTCCGTAGTACAGTGAGCGCCTTTATATCTATTATGCAAACACACTAACAAAAGAAACATGCAGTACATTCCATATACGTCAACCATTCATTGCACCTATTAATAAAGACTCTGTTTACATTGAGATTTTCCAAGAAAAATTTAGTTTGTTTAACGTAAACCTGTACTATGAAGTAATAGATGAGGTTTTAATACCTTGTAAATGACAAATTGGACACAGAATCTATACCGGTAGTTGAAAATTTCATTATAAACAACACAAGTGATACCATTTGCAAGACTATTGGTTTTTCTTCAGCATTGCTACATAACATTTTTCATTACACTAAACCAGTCAAAAGTCTTTGTTTCTCATTTCACAGGTGAAGAGGAGGATGAAGACACTTTGTCCGCAATGGTCACATGGTTGCAAAACCACCATCAGCCTATGAAGCAAGTGCGAGAATACATGGCAAAGACATGCAAACATAGAGCAATCATGATCAAGGAGAACATAGAAAAAAACTGCAAAAGAAATACTCTCCATATACCCAAGGTTGATACATTCTGACGGAATGGTAAGCTGATATGTGATACAACTACTAGACACAAATGGGGAAAATAATGTTAAGGATTTCTGTTTTAAATTGTATTATTAATTTCAATTGTGAATAATTCGCAAAACAAAGTAAATGTACTAAAAAGAGTGATGTGAGTACACATATCACCCATGGATCAAAATCCTATTACAGTGAATATCTGTATGATACAACATACCCGTTATTTTGTTGCATGGAATGTATGATTCATTAACTTATGTGGATATGATCTTGTGCCATATATGCATTGTACTTGCAAAGAATAGTTGACGTTTGACAATTCAAATATACTGTGAGAGTTAAATTTTTCTTGTTTAACCCTAAAGGGGTCGGGCTTTTTTGGCAAATTCAAGACCGGGAGGGGGGGGGGTGGCGGATTCCGCCCTTCCGCCGCCAGAAAGTATTGCTTTGCCCAAATGGTACCCCTTGAACTGCCAGTAGGTAACACTGAATTTCCTTGTGAAAGAATAGTGTTAGTTGTTAGTTGGATAATTTTATTCTTACAATACCATTGTTTTCTTAATGAGATGGTGTAGTATATGTTACACTTGATGTCCCTCTTATTTATGTATGTGTGCAGATCGACCAGGATTTTCGAATCCTCTTCGAAAATGCAGCAGACTCCATGTTTGAGAGGTGGCCGAGAATGTGGAGGAAAATCCTGCAGTATGCTGAAAAACAGATCAACTGGCAAAAGATCTTGAATGTGGAGGAAACGCAGCATTCAGGTATTTTAATTTGATTTTATAGCTAACGAAAACACATTTTGGACAACAGAGGACATGTAAATCAAAGGAAATACATTTTACTGTCCTATTTATGAGTTTATTGTTTGAAAAACTTAGATAATTACATGCACAGAAGAATGGAGGGGAAGTATGATATACCTGCCAAATATCAGCCCTGTAAATCTGTTATGAATTTTAGACCTGCCTGTCTTCTTCTTCCATGGGAGAGACAATTGTTATGAAAGACCTGAATTTGCTACATAGATATTAACTTAACCCCCCCCCCCCCGGACGGAATTTGATGTCTACAGTTTCTATGGTCAAATGGAATTTACCATTTTCCCAAATGGAAAAGGGATTTTTTTTTAACGGAAAATCATCACCCCTAAATAGGATTTTATTATTGTCACACAAGACAGTGAGATCTATTTCATTCAATAGCAAAACAGTAGGCTTGGCTTCCTCAACCGTCATTAAGGATAGTTTGCACTTAATGGTTGGTCTAGGTCAATCACTATGTTTGATTAAAGGGTGACACTATATTTCTCGAGGTGGTAGGGATGGGTTGCGAACACGACTGCAAATCAACCATTTAATTGTTCTTGCCTCTTTAGTTGCACAATGTTTAATAGTCTAATAGATATAGACATGAATACATGAATTTTCATTTCTTTTGATAAATGTATTACATTATGCTCTTTTTATTGTAATATGATTTTGTACAGGTCGGTACAAACATTCCTACGTACGTAGAGGAGCACACCCATCGTGAGCCTCACGTGGTGATCATGGGAGATCGCGCCAAACCCGAACAGGCCTTTGTGATCATCGAGGGACATGCTCTACCATGTTCTTCATTGTTGAAAGCAGTAGACACCTGCTTTAAGCTTACGTACGTCCTTGACGTTAACTACTGCTGGAAGTGCAACCATGCCTATGATTTCTTGCAGAAGTATGTCTACGATCTATGGCAAAAGGGCTGGACAACTACACCATCAGTAGTTCTCCTTGGGAATTATGTGATTTAGGAGTGAGAAAGGTGCAGATGTTTAGAATACGGAGTATCTGTTCAAAAGCATCCTGAAAAATTCAACAAAAAAATTGGGGTATAATGAATGCCCAATATCCATCTGGTAAAGCCTGTGATTGATGTGATAAGGGATAAGTTAAACTTTCTAGAGATTGGGGGGGGGGGCAGTTTTTGTCAGTTAGTACCCCATTACGTTAGGGATGCTATGGGGTTGAGGGTCTATGACGAATTAACTCGAGTCAGAATTAATATTCCCACGATCACAATAATTTGATAGTACTATATGATGGGTTTACAGACTTATTGACCAAAGTTTTCAGAACGTCTGTATTCTGGCGTATATATGCATATGTGTTTGTGCGTGCGTGTCTTATCGGACCGATCAATAGTTACCTTCGTACATCTTCGTCTGTAAGTCCATGTGTTAAAGGGTAAATAAATTCAACATGACATGACTTCTGTTGGTGTGTACGAGTCTAGACATCACAAAATCATTAACTGCAAGATCTTAATGTGTATCATATATTTTTGAACAATTTTTCTTTCATTTTTCTTTACTGTGCTAAGCCCTGCCTTCTAAAAAACCAACATATCTTCTTTTGACTTTTGTGGTGTCACAGAAGGCAAAAATAAGCATAACAATGCACAACATTATGCACCTTGATATAACGGGGGCATCTCGTTTTTCCGAAGGTTCGTTTTTCCGAAGGTTCGTATTTCCGAAGGTTCGTATTTCCGAAACACTAATTTCCCATGCCTGGGGGTTCATAATTCCGAAAATGAAAAAGGGTTCGTAATTCCGAACATTTGTTGCATTATTCCGAAGGTTCGTTATTCCGAAGGTTCGTTTATCCGACGGTTCGTTTATCCGAAGGTTCATAATTCCGAAAATGAAATAGGGTTCATATTTCCGAAGGTTCGTATTTCCGAAAATGAAAAAGGGCTCATAATTCCGAAGGTTCGTATTTCCGAAAATGAAAAAGGGTTCGTATTTCCGAAAATGAAATAAGGTTCGTATTTCCGAAAATGAAAAAGGGTTCGTATTTCCGAAAATGAAAAAGGGTTCGTATTTCCGAAAATGAAATAAGGTTCGTATTTCCGAAAATGAAAAAGGGTTCGTATTTCCGAAAATGAAATAAGGTTCGTATTTCCGAAAATGAAAAAGGGTTCGTATTTCCGAAAATGAAATAGGGTTCGTATTTCCGAAAATGAAAAAGGGTTCGTATTTCCGAAAATGAAATAGGGTTCGTATTTCCAAAAAATGAAATAGGGTTCATAATTCCTGGAAAAAAGCAAATTCATCAGGAGCAGAGGTGTAGCAATGGGGGGGGGGGGGGGGAAGGAGGGAACGCCCCCACCCCTCCCTCATCGGATGGCGAAAAAATAAGAAAAAAAAGAAAGAAAATGGAATAGGAAAGAAGACGGTTGGACTGTACAAATGATTAATGGTTTTACTCATAAATACGAACCTACCATTTTTCATTGACATTTATTATATGACCTTCAAATGTTACGTAACACCATACCCGGGAATACACACACATTTTGTATCAAAAGATACATTACACTCTAAAGAAAAAAGTCATAAGGTCGCGCGGCAAGCCCTTTAAAACTATCAGCGGTGGGGGGGCGGGGGCGCTAATTGCCCTCCAGTCCTATTTGGATTAAAGGAATGTGAAAGAAAGATGAGTCTCGTCCGGGTCTGAGATACAAAACTGTATTTGGGCAGCCATGTTCATCGTTAATCTCATCTCAAAGTTCTTCTTTCTTCATCCTGTCGCTTTCTTCTTTGTTTTCCTTTCGCTTTTTTCTTATAATCTATTTATTCCCATATGCATATACGAATTTCAGTGTTGAAAAAATCGGAATTAGGTTTTCTGTTTTCTTTCCTTTTTTCTTCTTTTTCTCTCTTTTTTCCCTTCTAACCTCTAATGAATCTTTTCACCTTTTTCTTTTCTCCTTTCTCTTCCCTCTCCCTCCTTTTTGCCCACATAGTGGCGCATATATATACTGACAGCAATGTTGAATATGAAAGGGGGAGTGACATCCCAACACCCCACCCCTGCCCCAACCCATTTTAGCAAGGCCCATGATAGGGGTGGGGTAGGAAAATTTATATATCTTATCATAAGTCATAAGCCTGATCATGTGATCTCACATTGTGCAGTACGCAGTTATCTTTATAAAGTTCATATAATGGAACTTAATACAATAACTACGTGTATTTGAGGGCCTCGTGTTTGAAACCAAGTGGATGCGGTCACCATGCCCCTCGAAGTGACTTAAAACCGTCGTTCCACTGTTTGCTTACTTTATACAAACATAAATTATCGAGTAATCGCAGATATAGGTTAACTATAATTTTTATAATTACAGGGGCCGCATAACTCCCTTTTTTTAAGTAGGGGGGGGGGGTTGACACATCTTTCCCGAAAATCCACCATTATGTTTCTTCATTTTCTAAATTTTATGAGCGAGCGAAGAGAGCGGGGAAAGAATTAACCTACAATTTTATTTTGTCAAAGAAATACACGAGAAAAGTTTATGTACATGATCACCTCCTATACTTGATAATTATGTCGGATTTCGGGCAGTTTGCAACACGAATATGTGTATATTTGCTGAACGAGGCATCCAAGAAAAGTTTAAGTTTTACGAACGAACGAGAAAAAAGGACACTTTATCATCTTTAAATGCTATCAACAAAAGACACTTACAAACATTATTCTAAGAAGTATTTATGTGCTCCTTAATATTTTACCTGAAATGATATATCTTAACACTCTAATTTTTACGTATAAGTTACCCAGTTTATTTGATGACAGTCATGTTCACTCTTAATTCATCTGTGTATTCATATAATACCCGTCAATCTGTCAATCTACAATGTTTCACCAACCTAAGGTTTTCTCTACTTTAAATTCATTTGGCATTAAAGCTATGGTCACAACCCACAAAATTAGCCTGCAATGGGAGTAAAATATGATGTTATGTTTTGCATAATGAATTTATATAGTCAAATAATTTTACACATTCATGCATACCAAATGAAAAAAATTACGTGTTAAAAAATTGCCTTATTTTAGTAGCCAGCCTTAGCATAATATGCTTTGGACACTACAATTTTCATTATGGATATGTAGAAATTTGGATCCACTGGATATGTGTTTTGAGGTTGACAGATAGAAATAGGCCCATGGTTACAAAACTTTAGTAATCATTAGGATCATTTGAATGTAATTAAGATTCTATCATCACCTGAAAAGGAAAGTGAGTTCAGCATTATCACATTATATTACTTGTGAATAATAGACGTCATTAATAGACGTCCATATGCACTCGTCAATGTTCATCAAAAGATAATTCTTGTATGCAATGTAAATCATATCACAATATATAACTAAAAAGAGCAAAATAGGAGGTAAAGATCATCCAGAACTTTAGTAACTCCCAGTGTGGGTGATAGCAGGGGCGGTGGAGCGTCTTTCAAAATGGGTGGGGGCACCAACAAAAGGGGCACTTTGGGGGCAAAGGGCACCTACAAAGGGTGAAAAAATTGCGGGAAACGCCACTTTGAGCTGAGACAATAGTATATTGCTTTTGTTGGTGTCCCCACCCATTAATACACTATCGAATATCATTTTCGACACATTATTGTTTATGTCTTAGCATGGTTCTAGATGAAAAAGAAAAAAAAAAGAAAAAAAAATATTTTACAGTTGAGTGCAATGATCTGATTATTCATATTGAAGATATTTTGAATAACAGCGATTTTCCTAATAATTATGATAAAAAGACAATGGGAAATGCGAGCGAGCGTAGCCAGCGAGCTTTAAAAAATTTAGAAAGAAATTGTCGTTCTTCCTGTTTTGATGTAAGGGCACTGCTCATTCTTGTATAACTGCCCCCTGCTCCACTGCCTCTCATTATGCTGATATCAGTAGGGGATCGGAATCTATTATATAGGAAGCCTCTCTGAGCTAGGTAGGCCTATGTGGTTCTTTTGTGGACTTTAGGGCTCAACTCAAGCGACATCGGAGTATATACGAACAATATATTAAATATATATATAGGTATATAGGTATAGGGCACTTATCACAAGACAAAGCGGGCACTTATCAATAGCAGTGACTCCTTTATGAACTCTCTGTAATATTATGTTGTTGTTTTTATTGCTGTTGTTGTTTTGGGGACCGGAGGGGAGGGCTTGTAGAGTCATCTACAGAGCCATATTACAGACTTCGGCCAACTCGGTTTATTTGGGCACAACATGGCGTATATTCCTTTGTTTAGTGCTTGCCTAACAAAGCAACAAGCGCCATATTGCTACCTACATGGAGCCGAGTTGGCCAAACTCTGTAATAGATGGCTCTGAGGGCTAGGGAAGCAGGACGCCCCCACCTTATTTTTAGTTTACGCTTTTCATAGTATACTTTTTTAATCACAATTTATGTTCACGAAGTAATTACATCTTAAAGATAATAAAGTGTCAATGTTTGGCTCGCTGGAATCCAGCAGCGTGGTGCCCGAACATCCTTTTATTTTGGGAAGCGAGATGGTCGGCTAAAATCATTATTCTATAGACAATATCTCCTTTTTTTTACTTGCTCAATAGCGCGTAAGATTTAGAAACGGAATAGTTTGGGACAGGGAACGCCCTTCATTAGGGCGAGTGAAGTGCCCAAATATTCCATATTCGGCAGTAGGGTTCAGTTATATTATTCTTGGCTCATTATTACATGTTCTATATTTGTCTTTTGATGGCGAAATTGCATTTCCATTACAATAAAAAAGGGTTTTATGTTTTTTCTAACTCGCTTCGCTCGCTTGCAAATTGTACGAACGGGGAGTATGATATTCTGCCAAGAGGCATCAGCTCCCCCTTTCAAAAACATTACGTGACCATTTTCTGCTTGTAAAGATCTACTTGGAACTTTGGTGTGTCTCATTTTCCAAAGCGGTATATACATTATATAAATAACTTCAAGCCAATTTCGTTGTAGGAAATTTAATCCGGAATCCGATCATTCACTTTCTTCAATACATCAGTATGTATTTTAATCACCGAAGTAATATCATTTTATGAGAAATGAAACATGTATTCCTGAGGCGCTCGCTCTCCACGCTCGCTCACAAATATTGGTTATTATAATAGGAACAATTATAATAATGATAATAATATTAATAATAATAACAATAATGATGATAATAATAATAATTATAATAATAATAATCATAATAATAATAATGATAATATTGATAGGAATTACGATAATAATGGCTATTTCTCTGGATTTTATTACAATTGTTATCATCATTGTTATGATTATTGAGTACGAAATGAATATGACCCCGTTTACACAGAGACTGAACTCGACTTTAGTCGAATTTGAACTCGAGTTCATTTGTGTGTAAACAGGGTAGTCGCAATTAGAACTCGAGTTCAAAACTCGAATTCGAATGACGACCCAGAGCAACATTTATCGAATTCAAACTCGACTATTATCGACTTTAAATTCGCTATTTGCAGTGTGAACGGACACGTAATTGAAAGTCGACGAGCAAATATCCAGCCAGTGACCCCGTCATACGTAACTTCCGGTATTGCTAAGCAACGCTAAGGGTCGCGTCAGTAAAACAAGCGTCATTCAACAAGTGAACCACAACGAACGACGACACATTCACCGAACTGGCTTGATTCAATCCACCACGCGCTCATCATATCTGCAAATATTCGTTCATAATTTTGTAATTCCAACGTAAAATCATACAAAACGAGATCAAAATGGCTGCGCTTACAATACTCGCTACCGCCATTTTGAACTCACTCGCGGGGTTTTCACAAATTTAACCCGGAAGTTGATTATCACGATATTCCCACCAAGCGAGGGCGTAATCAAGTCGAATTCACTTTCCTTCTGAATTCGAGTTCGTCCAACGCTTGGTGTAAACAGCCCACCAAAAAATAATTTATGCTAATCCAAGGTCGCAATTGAATTCGCTGTCGAATTTGAACTCGAGTTCACTCTGTGTAAACGCGGTCTATCTTTACACTTGGCCGTCTTTCCCCTCCTCCCTATCCAAAATACGGATTGACGCCGTATTCTCTGAATTTAAACCCTTTTTCATTTTCGGAAATACGAACCCTTTTTCATTTTCGGAAATACGAACCCTATTTCATTTTCGGAAATACGAACCCTATTTCATTTTCGGAAATACGAACCCTATTTCATTTTCGGAAATACGAACCCTTTTTCATTTTCGGAAATACGAACCCTATTTCATTTTCGGAAATACGAACCCTTTTTCATTTTCGGAAATACGAACCCTTTTTCATTTTCGGAAATACGAACCCTATTTCATTTTCGGAAATACGAACCCTTTTTCATTTTCGGAAATACGAACCCTTTTTCATTTTCGGAAATACGAACCTTCGGAATTATGAACCCTATTTCATTTTCGGAAAAAAGAACCTTCGGAAAAACGAACCTTCGGAAAAACGAACCTTCGGAGTAACGAACCTTCGGAATAACGAACCTTCGGAATTATGAACCTTCGGAAAAACGAACCTTCGGAAATACGAACCTTCGGAAAAACGACATGTAACCGATATAACTAGGAGCACTTGCTTATAATGGCATCACAGGCCTTCTAATGCCACCTCACAACCTTTCAAATTGTGAAAGTGAGTGCTATGTAAGATATGTTTTGGTATTGCTTTGAAAAAGGTTTTGAGGTTGTATTGTATGGAGGCATGTGAAGCTGTTAGCAAGTGCACCTAGTTATGTCAATAATGTCGCATAATATTGTGCATTGATTTGCTTATTTTTGCCTTCTGTGACATCATAAAAGTCAAAAGAAGATTGTTGGTTTTTTTAAAAGGCAGGGCTTAGCATGGCAAAGAAAAATGAAAAAAAAAATTGTTCAAAAATATGATACACATTTAGATCTTGCAGGTAGACTCATACACATCATTTGAATTTAGTTGCATCAGTTTTTCCAGTGGCTGTGGCATGCCAACAAACTCCTATATCTGGAGATCTGTGTGACCACTTTGAATCAAATTTGGTATGACAAAGTATCTGATTTGCGTGCATGCTTTTTTATACAGGGTGTATGTGCTAATTCTAGTGGTGAGTTTAGTGACCATTTGGCTCTTTCGGCCGGTTAAAGTTTTGCATTAACAATTAAGCTTTCATGGCTGTAATTCCAATGCTGTTTGACTATACGCGGTCTTAAAAACGATCCCGTAGAGTGTCTACATTTAAATGAATCACCACACTGCACTCTGCATTACATTCAGAAATGGTGATGTTATATCTTATAAACCTACATGTAGTTAAAGTTTCAGGCCAGTGTATTATACATGCATCTAAATCTTAAGTACATACCCTAGTATTACATTATGTACTGAACAATACATATACAGTACATGATGGTTAAAGTTTTGTTCACTTTAACTTCAGAAAGGAGTACGTGTCCAATGATGATGTAGTTGGATAGGAATTTTCTTAACAGGCAATGGTTGCAGTCTGTTTGAAGATATCTCAAGCGTTGGTGAACTTGCTTCTTGTAATTTGCCATTTTAACTTCCACTGAGAGTGTACATTGGTGACTGCCTTTGTTATGCATTTTAAGCCCACCGCACTCTGTACAATTCTCTTCATCTTGATTGAGTCCAGTGGTCGATTGAAAAGCTAATTAACGTGAAGGCTGCAAATATGTTATTCATAGGTAAAAGGTCTATTTTACAAATGGATGTTTGATCTGTATTTGTGTATACAAACTATTTGTCATATATTTCTTAATATTTTTTTAATGATTTTCGTATACCTGCTAAGCCCAGCCTCCATAAAAACCATCTACAGTCTCAATTCTCCCTACCGCATATATTCAGTTCAATTGATTTTCTTGATATTTTCAATAAAACTGATGGGTCAAATGTCCAAATATCGACCAAATGTCGACCTCTGCACTTTAGCTGTAGACCTCTACATTTCCGCTTTGCACAATGTAACTGCCTGAAGACGCTGGACTTCACACTAAGAAGTATCGAGTACAGCGTGTGATTTTAAGTAGGGCATGCACTTGTACACGTTATGCAATGAACATGTGCATTCATAAAACAAGAACATGTGCGCAGATCAGGAAAATTATTAAGAGGATATGTGGTTGGGTCGATTGCGTTGTGACCTCATCAGTTAATAATCAGTCACCCAAGATCAGCCAATCGTATGTACATGTGTACCTCTCAGTTGAGCACTTGCACACAACAGCATCACGTTTTCACACAATCATATTAATATCACCTCACAAATTTTCAATCACTGAATAACAGTTGCTTTGTCAGAAATGAGCAAGATATTGCTCAACAGAGAGGTAAGTACATACTATTGTCTCTTGACATTCCTATCATTGACAAATTTGTATATATTAAAACGGGGTATGTATGTCATTTTAAAGTTATATATCAATATTACTGTACAAATTTTAGCCAGAAATTGTCTGATATAATTTCTATTTTTTTAGACTTTGTAATACAAAAATGTCCATACATAATGAGATTTTATTTATTCATTTGAAGTCTAAAATTTAGGATCAAATTTGTTTATAAATGTTTTGAATACTTATAATATCATTATGATCCCAGTCATCCCACAACGTTCCAGTATATAGTGACGTGCATGATTGACACAGTTGAATAGTGCATTTCCAAAAATTGTGATATAAGTTGCAATATGCGTCGTGTAATTTGGATTAAGATTTTGATACTGTTATAAATGAACCTTGGGTTTATTCTACTGTTCGCATGTTATAGAGCGTTTATCTTACAGGTATATTGGAATAAATTTGCCAATAATTAAATTATTTTGTGATGTCTTTTTTTCAGTATTCATGTAAAATTGATGGTGCATTGAATTCTATGTATATTCAAATATGCAGTTAGGAAATATAATGCATTAACGGATGATCAGATTTTTACGAGTTGTATTTTATTGCAAAGGCTTATGGTTATACAATTGGTCTAAGATTTATAATAATTTTGTGCAGAATGTGCCAAGCTGACAAGGTTCCTGCATCAAATTTGATTTGATTACTTAATCAAATGAATTGACTAGATTTCTAGTCAAAACATATGATTAGATTTTCCAGGTCATTTTGATCAGAATAGTGCAGGTGCCCGGCTGACTAGTTATCCTGATCAAATCTGATAAAATCTGGTCAAATCTGATCAGTTTCTGGTCATATTTGACAAGTTTTCTAGTCAAAATATATGACAAGAATTACCGGATCATTTTGTGCAGGTTCCCAGCTAACAAGTTACTCTGATCAAATCTGATCAATTCCTGGTCACATTTAACACGTAATCTTGTCAAAATATTTGACTAGATTTTCCGGATGATTTTGATCAGAATAGTGCAGGTGCCCGGCTGACAAGTTGTCCTGGTCAAATCTGATCAGTTCCTGATCATATTTGACCAGGTTTTTTTGAGAGTGTAGGTCATTTGAATGAAATAGAGTCAACTCCAGCAATATACAATAATGTTCTGTGATAAAAAAATGTATGTGTATTTCAATGATGCCAAATAATTGCACTACAATCGGGCTAAATAAAAACCACATATGATTTCTTAGGATAACCCCTATCCCCCTCCCACCCCCCCCCCCCCCCCCCCCCTCCCAAAAAAAAATGGGACTTATATGATCTGCCCACATGCCTGGACCAGAATTTGAATGTAAATAGGTAGCAGAATAACCAGGACGAAGAGTAAATAGTGCATCAACCTATTCGCTATGAATCTCTTCATCAATCATGTTATTTAGGGCTTGACAAGCCATCCTTTCATGAAAGGAAGCAAAGTTCTGTTCAATTTCACATTTTTCTCATTAAAAATACACCAAAATTATCCAATTACTTAAATTCTTCTTAAAATATTAAACATGCACAGGTGGTCCTGAACAAATGAGCATTAGAATCTAAATGTCATAATTTCTTCTGTTTTGAGGCGTATTCCCATTACTTTTTCAAAAGTTTCAGAGGACAGTTGCTTCCTTTCAACACACACAGAAGCATGCGATACATGGAACTCCGGATCAAACCGATTGCAAATTAGAAAATGCATGTTGAATGAAAATGAAACAATTACGGACGGCTCTGAAATGAGTACACAATGTATTTCAAGAATGTTAAGTAATGTACATGTATTTATTGTAAATACAGAGACGAAAATGAAAATGGATAAGGGGGGGGGGGGGGGGGGGGCGTAATGAAGCTCCTAATAAAACAGGCCCCCTCACAAATTTGTGCTCACTGCGCATTCTGCATAGGCATTACTAAACAGGCAACATAGACTGACAGAGAGTGGTTCTAACATATGACATATAGAAAATTAAACTTCTGTCACTTCTAAGTGCAGAGTTAAAATGTGAGAGAATAAGCCAGTTCGGGGTTTATAGCGCATGGTACAAATGACCCCAAATATCCACAGATATTTTAGACATGGAGGGTCCCTTTATGTGCACTTCAGAAAAATAACTCTGGGAGTGATAGAGGTGCCTCATGAATAGCTTTTGTTTCCCCCTTTAAAAAGAATACTTCCACCTGGATATCATGGAATGCACCATTAGTGCATAATTGAATAATGATTACATGACATTCATGAGCACATATCGAATATTAGTGTCAGTGGGTTTTAGAATTTGGTACAGATGACCTTTATCTGCTCATGCTCAGATTGCATCTCCGAAGTGGCTTATTGTCATTGAAATGTAATATCGAGATGAAGGAACTACAATGTATGACAGAGGGAGACAGAGGGAGACAGAGGGAGACAGAGGTGACAGAGGTGAGAAACACACACACATCAAGCTAAAAATGATATTACAGAAACATGTATGCACATGTAAATCCATGTATACAGAAAATACAAGAGATGGCATATCTGACTACTATAATAGGGTGTCTGAAAAAAATAATGCATAGGGGAAATTTGTTTGTTTGTTTGTTGTTGTTTTGTTTTATTTTAGTTTCAGATATTGGCAGACTGTATTGACTAAAGGAAATATGCTAAACATTTATGAGCATTTAACCAAATGTGTAGAAGAAGAATGAAAAGAATCAACCCCTGATATGAGCTGCATATGGGCGGCAAATCTCAACCCAAAAATGTGAGTGTTCTTAATATGATTGGAATATTAAAAAGCCCCACATTTTTTCTTCCAGATACAGAATCAGGTATTTTCACTGTGAAGTTTACATCCATGGAGCATTGTTATGCCTAGTTCATCTGTAAAAGAAAGCATTATGAGTTAAAAGTTTTCCCCGTGAAAGTTTATTTATGACAATTGTCCAACATTTGGTGGCACAGAGTGGGTTAAAGTACATGCATCTGATCCAATTTGAAAGGAAAAAAGACCTTTGCCTGACATGTTCATCAATTTATGATGAAGTAGAGCATAAAACATCCATTAATCCTACTGTGTTCACTGAGGCAGAGATACAACCAATTTAGATGCAATTATTGTCATTACCCTCATGTGTACATATTACATGATGATGTTCGGCATATATATGCAGTGAAGGACGTAATAATTGTCCTACCATGGGAGAATAATGCTCTGAAATGACTGTGCAAATTACATTTTAGTAGAAAGTCATGTTAAATATCTTCAAATTGCTATGACCTTCATGTACAAAGTATAGCAGAGATTTATAGTTGCTTTTTTTAAATTCTATACTCTTGTGCTTAAAAGTTTATCAAAACCTCTCTGGTAATTGTTTGTGTAAATGTTCAAACAGTGAAGTAATATTTCATTACCTGCAGTTCAATCTTTTCCAAGATATTAAGTTGATTTTCATTTTTGTTTTGATATACTGGATTTAAGATTAAAGTATGCAATAAAACAGATCAATATAGCAACATTAAAGTAAAATCTGTCCAATTACATACAAACTTTTGTTCACGTTATGCATTTTCTCATCTAATGTATGTAGGTTGAATTCTGTATCCAAAATGAAATGTATTTCCAACAGTATACCACACACCACACTGACACATCAATACACACCTGTGCTGTAGAATGCATTACTGTATGTGAGGAAAATTTTAACATTTGATGATATTGCACGGGGGATACTCCCTATGGCCCCAAGCTAAATCATATGCACAGCAGCTACATGTATGTATTTCTCTTGCTTTCCACACAGACTGTCGTGTGTCAAATGTTTCCCATGTCCCATTCATGTGGCCTGCAATTGCATTATAGCATCGTGACATCGGTATCCTGAATGCTAATACTTCAAATGTAACAAGCCTCTTACTCCTGCAGGTGATATAGTTTCAGGCTTATTAGGTAATGCATTTTATTTCTTCTAATGTATAAAGGTAGCCTAGCAATATTTAGTGGCACGAAAAGATGCGTCAGGAACGCAAAATGCATATTGTTAAAAAAAAATCATAATTTTATTGCATTAAGGTAGAAACCTATCACTGAGCCTTGGAGCAAGTAAAAATATCTCTACTACCTAGATTAGGCTTTTAATGTTACCAAAACTGTCAATACATGTCGAATTACAACATTTAATTTAATAAAATCGTCGGTAATTTTGCTGTTTGCTTGCCAGATGCGTCTTTTTGTGCCACTGCATTTTGCTCAGTTACCGTACTTGGGTCTTGAAGCAAATTTTGAGTACTTACAGGGAAGCTTCATTTTGAGAAAAGAATTTCAAAAAATGAGTGTGAATTTTTTTCATTAATAAATTAAGTTGGAGTTCACCAGATAGGGAAAACCTGCTGAACAATGCATAACCTGAAATTCACCAACAGGGATACGTAATGTACATATGGGTTAACGTTTAATGGGAAAACAACATTAGTGGCTGGGACATTGCCCAGAAATTTCATAGTATGCCTTATCTATTTTACTTAAATTACTTGGCAATTTCATATCAATATCAATTATTTGGCAGATGCTATTTATTCATACATATGAAATAATCTTGTTGGATTTTGTTGGAATTTTATCATTACTGAAATTCCAGATTATCTTTAAAGACACTGGACTTTATGTAATACTCAAGAAGTTACCTTGTTTTATCCAAAGTTTTTAAAACTCTCTTCATCACAAACCTGATATACATGTACCAGTAATATTATCCTACTTTAAAACAGAGAATGTTGATACATATACATGTACACTATGACCCCTGTTACACATACCTCTGAAAATGGACTGAGGCCGCCTCCGGAGGCGGCTCAACGTATGTGTAACATCAGCTTTTCTTAAAAAGCCGGACTGAGGCCGCCTCCATCCCAGTCCACCTCTGGATGTGGTTTGAGGCTGGCCTCAGTCCCGCAATCAGTAGGTGTAACACCACAGTGGAGTCGGGGGTGGCTTATATTAGCGGAAGGGACTAACCCGTAAGAGCTGTGCATGCGCATACCGTTCGCGATGTCGATGAGATAGTACAGCACCTGCAGTGCGAGTGTGCGAACCGCGCAAAATTTTTTACATGGAGTGCGCCCCAACGTCAGCTTGTGAAAAGGCGAGGTGAAGCCGGCCTATGTGTAGACACAAAATTGCGGGCCCGAGGTATGTGTAACAGGGTTTTTAAGGGTCTCGAGGCGGCTTCAAATTGCAGGCGTGAAGCCGGCTCCGGGGCTGCCTTTGAAAGCCAACGCATGTGTAACAGGGGTCTATGTTTTCTCTCTATTTATGGTCATGGAATATCTAGTTTCCAAATATCTAAAAAGTGACAGTAGAAACTTACATTGTTTTGTGATGAAATTATAAAAGGAAAAGAAGATGATAGTGAACTGAAATACTTTCATATCTTACCCTGATAACCTATATGAACATGTACCATGTATATGTATGAAAGTTTAAGAATAGTGTACTGAATGTCACATAGTTCTGTTGAATGTACACTGTAGAGTATGTGCCTATTATATGTTTCCATTGTTTATCATCACATCACTTTACATGCAGTAGCAAACACGTCATGGGCACATTTGTATGCCAATTTGGGCTTTTAAAAGGTACATTATCTATAATACAATCATTGCAAACATTTCCTTAAAATCAAGTCTTGGAGGATTTAGACACCTTATTCATGTACCTACATTTTCAAATTACCTTTGTAGATGTATATGGAACCCACATCACATCTTATCCCACCACAAGATATCAAAAAAGCTTTTATGCATACAAATTTGTCTTTGTTTCAATTTAGAAAATAGATCCAGACTTCTGTAGAAAATTTCATCAATGTGTGCAAATTTTCAATGTAACATAAAATCCACTGAGGTAGTTAACTATGGTAACTAAAGAAATTCCTGTCACTCAGGGCCAATTTGTTCAGTTAATGATGATAATCTACAGGTAGGATACTATTTTTCTACATTTCCTCTCTTTGCAGAATTTGAGCCAGAAACTAACTGATCTGGCAGAATGTGCAAAGAAAATTTATTAGAACAAGGAAGAACAAAGATAACTGGCATACCCAAAGCAATTTTCTCCACTGCACTCCAGAGTGCAGCAGTTCCAGTTCAATTTCAAAATTTTCAACCACAAAGAGAGCAGTGATGAAATAGTATAGTAGTGGTTCTTTAAAGAAAAAAATGCCACAGTTTGACTGGGGCTTTAACTGAGCAGATTAAACATTTCCCACCTACAGAACTGCGCTTAATTACTAAATTCACACTTCCAACAACCTAGTCCCTCCAAACTTAATGGCGCAAGGTGTGTCAATGGAGGGGATGTAAACAGTGCTATCCTGCTTTCGATTCAGCTGCCCCTTCTTACGCCTCAATCCTTCCCAAATCAAATTACTTCCTAATTCATCCCAAGCTCAGTAGCTCTTGCGGCAAACGCTGATAGTATCAGCAACGCAAGAGCCAAGACAAGAGCTACATTTAGATCCAGGATGAAATGAAATCGTGGGAGGTGAGCGACGGGGTGGTGAAGGACTCGGTATGGGATTCGCTTGCAGTGGGGCAAAAATGGGTCTACGTTCATAATCATCATAATCTGTTCGAGCCAGAAGGGTAACTGGCCCGTTTCACGGTTAGGCGCCACTTTTCATTTTTTTTAGGTTTGGGTCTCCTACACAGAATATGAGCGGATTAATGAAATGATTTGATATGCATATGGTAGGCCCCTATGGGGTCTACCTCCCATAGCATAACGAAAATCTAACTCCCAAGCATTTGTGCACAGTAGGGTGAGATGTGCCCAAATTGGACCTACCTGATGTCAACCTGGCAAACATACCTTTTTTGAAAACTGTGCCACTCCTAAACACACTCAGCTCTCACATAACTGAACCAATATATGTTTGGTTGATGAGTGGTTGTAATAAATCATATTAGTGTTAAAACATTTTGATTCCTTTTTTATACATTTTTTTCACTCCAAAATTCCCTTGGTGGATGTGACAGTGTCCGTTCACATTTAAGCATCTACTTATAAGGGTCATGCACATTAGATATTTAAGGGATGTTTCATAAAAATGTTGTCTGAGTACTTTTTTGGTTTGGTCGAATAACTGTAGAAAGTTTGGCTGTACCTCACTTTAATCTATATACTGTGTCGATAATTTGAAAAACGAAATTAAATGTCCGTTCACAATTTTGTCACATCCACCAAAATTTTGGAATGCTATTACTTTTTTATGTTTTTGGTGACTTCAGATTTTTTTTACTTAGATTTAGGAGAAAAGGTGAGCTACATATCCAATGAAGAAAATTAGGCATTTCAAACTCAAGTTTTTCTTTTATGTCACAATACATGGTGTCCGTTCACACCTGTCACATCCACCAGTCTATTTTTCCAGAATCACATCAGGATATATATCTCAGTACTTGCAAATGTGATCGACTTTAAATCACAGGAAATTTCAGATTCTATATTGAGCTGGCAGTTAGAATACAAAAAGAGATTGCTGCATAATCATAAATTTACAAAAAAGTGAAAATGCTTAAAGTGGTGTGGCGGATGTGACACTTCCAGATGTGAACAGACATTTCGTACATTTCACCAAATTATTGGGACAGTTCGGTTTTTCTTTACACCTAATGGCGTCTAAATTAAATATTTCTGGTCTTTACCATGTAATAGGAGTGTAATCAGTTTGTTTAACTATACCTATCCCTTTATTTTACATAATAATATTTTCACACAGTAAGGGTGTAAAATATATTTTTCGTCATATCAGATAAAGCCAAAATTCAATGAATTTTACTTAACTTGATACATATATGACATGTAAAAAGCTATAAATTTATTATTATATTTAACATACTACCATTTCACCTCTCTCTTATAAGATGCTTTGAATACTATGCTGTTGAAATGTGTGGTGGATGTGACATTTTTCCATGTGAACAGACACATTGTGTATTCTCCATTTGCTACACTAGGTCCCCCAAAGAAAAAGTGCCAACTAATTTAAAAGAAACTTTGGAATTCTCCTTTCCGGGCATCTGGGATCTTTCGTCGTCATTGCAGCCGCTGGGTGAAAACAATAGCTTGGCAATGCATAGCAACACATTTGACTTTGCACACACTTTGACTCTATAAAAATGTTTTTTTTCTTTTCTTCCTCAAAATGCCGAAAATTTGCTGTGCCATAGGTTGTCACAACCACAATATGGTGCAGGGATATTCTTTCATTTTGTATTTTTCCTTTTCGCGTTAAATAGCGTGAAGATGGGGAAAATGGGTAAACGCGATCGAAATCTGCAAGAAAAATCCAGACAACAAACGCTGGGAACCGACGTACATGTAATACGTTCGGCTCATTTGTTCGGATCATTTCATAATAGATACATATCCTGCTGATATTTAGCTTCATTATCATATGTACATATATTTTCCAATAGAGCAATATAGATTTCAAAGACAGAAAATGTGCTATGGGAACCAAAAACAATAACTCGCTCATGCAGTTCACTACTCCATATTATCACGGTATGGGACTTTTTACAGTCCCACTTACTAAGTTTTGTGAAAGCTTTTTTTTATATATTTTTTAATTCCCTGAATACGTCATCAACCACTCCGACCAGTATAAGGTTATCCTGCCAGGAGTGAATTTCCGATGATGTTCGTTGTGCGAGAGTCCTATGTGCATACAAATAAAATGCAATGGATTTATTGCATGCAAATTCTACGTGTGGGACCGAAGACGAAGTCAACTAATTGAGACGCTCAAACGAGCCTTGTTTCCACCCACTGAGGTGTTACTAGGGTCGTAGTTAAGAAAGTGACGTCACGCTGGAAAGCACAATTGTCTTTTTGAAATAAATATGTATTCATAAGTACTTTTAATCACTATCAATGAAAGAAAATAAGCAAACCAGATAACAGGAATACATTTAAACAAACTGTAATGAACATTATCACTGTGTGACTTAGAAAATTATGGAGCAAATAAATGAAACATTCTGCCTTTACCTCTGACTAACTTTATAGTAGAATCCAGGAAAGTGATGGGTGAGTGAAAGGTTTCATGTAAGAGCTTTTTGTACCTACATGTACATGTATACTGTACCAGTGCAGTAAATTCAGAATGCATAGTTGCATGGTTGTACATGTAAGTGCAATTTCTAGCTAAGCAGCATTTGTATGATTAACATTGGAAATATCTATTACACACACATATTGGGCAATACACTCATTAAAGCATTCAGGTATAAATGTATACATGTACATACATGTACAAGTACTGTTGTACTTTATGGTGCTTTTACCACATACCAGTTTGTGTAAAGCATCTGGAAAAACAAATTAGTGTTCTTTTATTCACATTTCATACACAAATTGGATAGTACATGAATATGTGCTATTGCTACAAATTAATTTGCTTCTTGATAAAATATTAAATGTTTGAATTGTTTAACTTTGCGATTGTTGAAAGTTGACATTTGCATTCACATGTCATTTTTAAACACCTGCCAGAAGGATTTCAGTAATTCATACTAAAATTTGAAGAATTCAGAACTTATGGGCAGTGACCTGTGCGATCTGCGAATTATGAGTATTCTGAAGGATTTTGCTGAACATATTACTACTGGTTTATAATTAATTACATGTATGAGTAAAAGAAACACTGAACTAGCGAGTCTGTTTACTACAGTGTGTCCAAGAAAAAAGTTAAGTTGGAAAATTCTCCCACAATAAATGTTTCAAAATATGTTTAAGAAATTTTCATACCTGTGGATACCTATGGTCTCTTCTATCAAATGACACAAAAATATCCCATAATACTTTACGTCTGAGAGAGCAAAAGCCAATTTTGTGAAAGGGTGCAAAATCCAGTCTTGACAAGTATTGATATTGGCTCTGGCTGGTATCAGCTGAGCTGAGACTTTACATTTAAAGGCTTAAAATTTCCATATTCAGATCAATAAATGACAATTTATGAAATAACAGGCTATGTTCTCTGTTATATCATTACACATCCATCAACATGTTATGCTTGAGTGAGCAATTTACTATTTTGCTGAGTGTTTCAAAATGTTGCTTTTGGTGAGTTTTTTAATTTCATCTGACTTGCTCACTTAACCATAAAGTATTGATGGGATATATCAGGAAATGCATTGAACAAAGTCTGTTCTTTCACAAATAGTGACAAAAACATAAATCTTGATCTTACAATGTATTTCATGACTCTCAGCTTGGCTCATACCAGCTAGAACAACAATAGACATTTTGTAAAGATTGGAATTTGCAGCAATTCACAGAAGTGACTTTTGCTTACTTATGCGTAAAAATATTGTGAGACATTTTAGTGTCATTTGGTAGAAGAAATTCTAAGCAAACCACATGTATGAAATTTTACTGAAAATATTTTGAAATATTTCATTGGGGAGACTATTTTCCGACTGTCAATTTCAAACAGTTTTCAACTTTTTTTATACCAGTCTGAACAAACACCAATTCTTGTCAAGTCTGAATTTTACCCCCTTTCACAAAAGTGGTTTTAAATCATTCAAGCGTAATAACTAGTCAGATTTTTTGGTGTTATTGTATAGGAGGGACCCTAATCTATCTACAAGAATTAAAATTTATTGAAAATATTCAAAAATAATTATTTGGGGAGACTATTTCCATCTGTTAACTTTTTTGGGGGATGCACTGTATTGTAATGTCACATCCACCATGTTTGATGTCGTTTACTATGAGAAATTAACACTGCTACCAACAGAAATGCCATTTGTTGTGAATTCCCAGTACATATGTAACACCGCTGCTTGATCAATATTCTTGTCTAAAGGTTTGCATCAAGTAGTAATTGATTAAAGTGTAAAATATCCGTTCACATTTGATTTTGTCACATCCGCCACAAGGAGTTTCAGGCAGTCTACTTTTTAAAATAGAAAATCTTGTGAGCAGTGACTTGTATTCTAGAAATATGAGTATTCTTAGTGATTTTGCTAAAGATAAGTACTGGTTTAAATCTACTTCTCAGTAAATTAAATGAACTTATAACCGGTAAGTCTGTTCACTATTATAATGTCACATCCACCATACATGTATTTGAATTCATTTACTCCGACAAAAAGTTACTCTGTGTACCAACAGATTATTGCTGTGAATTCTCAGTATATATTAAACTCTGCTATGCTTGATTAATATCACTGTCTCGGTTATTTGCATTATCATTAAGTATTAATTGATAAAGGTGGAAAGTGTCTGTTCACATCTGATTTTGTCACATCCACTTGTAACTTCATAACTTTACAGAATGCATAACCTTGTGAGCAGTGACTTGTCTTCTGCAAATATTGGTATTCTTGGGAGTATTGCTAGACATTATTATAGTGATTGCAGGGTAAAACTTTGAAGAAAACAAGGAAGATAATGTTCTGTTCACATGCATAATGTCACATCCGCCATGCCAGTTACCACATACTGTGAAAAATACAATCTATTTAAGTAATAAATTCCCATTGTGATTGAAAATTGAATTTGCAGTCTGTTTAATAACTAATGATGGGCTCATATCTGTGTATTATTGGTGAATGTTTGAAATGTCTGTTCACATCTGGTTTTGTCACATCCGCATCACCCTGTGGCTAAAATTCTAAAGTTAAAAGACAAATATTAGCAATGTTACTATTTAGGATGTAGATGTCCCCCACCACAATCAACATCTCCAGGGAGTAATACATATCCTCAATGAGGAAGTGTAAAATGAGAGAAACTTTTCAGAGTCAAAACCTTGTTATAATGCATATTTTTTCTTCACATTGCTATATTTTAACACCAAATGTACAGAAAGGCACAATTTTTGGAACAAAGTTTGCTTGAATACCACTTCATCATGTGAACATGTGATAATATTATTTGTACATATGGACCTATAGTTATGTCTGTGATATTTAAATGTTGTTTTTTATTCAAATTTCCTTAAACTTCAAAGTGGCCATTACAGAGCCAGGTGTTATGGCATTAATTAAGCTGTGGCACCACATTTGCTGTTAAATTCACATTCCCAGGATTGAAAAATCATACTTCTCTACATTTCAACTAAAACTTGAAATTTTGATAGCTAGGTTGACAAAAAGTGGCGCCTAACTGTGAAACGGGCCAACTTTGTACAAAGGATGGGACTTAATGCCCTTCTGGCTCCAAACACACAATATTTTTCATGGTGACATTTTCTCATTTCTATATAAATCTGAAGCATCAACACAATTTATTTGAATTTAATACAGGTGGCAAACTTTTGAGAATTTTGGGCTATGTGCCTCCCTGAAGACTGGTCTTTGCCATGCTGCCATGGGCTGGGCAGCCGGAGCCCCCTCCAGCTGATTACTCCTTCAATCTTTAGGACAATTACTAATTAAAATACAATATTTCACATTCTGATGAGAACTCAGGACCAAATTGGAATCATACTTTGTAATCTTAATAGCATAGTCCTTTGCTGAACATACGTTTACATGTACATGTTCGTATATCATTCAAACTGAAACTTTTCCTACACCTGTGTATACATTAATGTGGCTTCTACAGAAAGATGTAAAAAAAACCCAACCTATTTTTAATTTTAGGAACACCGTTAAAGCCATGCTGGTAGACTTCATGTTGTGACTGAAGTTTAACATTATGAGAATAGATGGGTGCCGTATTTCACTGCAACATGCTTCTAATTGTGTTACTGCAGGTGCAAGCCATGCATTGCAAGGGAGCACATCTAATTGTTCACTTAAATTGTAAAAAAGGATATGTTTGCGGTACTAGTGCTTGGTATCTTCAGGAAAAAATCCAGCCGTTATGTTATTATATACACTCAATGAGGGGCGTTTCTAGACGGTGTCTGTGGTTTTCTTCTTTTTTTCATGCCTGTATGGAAAATTATCAGTTACTTTTTTGGCAAATTCAAAACTCAGGTAACAAAGTTTCTTTGGTCAGCAAATCTCATCAGCACATTTGGTCTCCAAATCAAATTGGTGTAGCAATGGCCCTGCATTCAATCAATATTTAGTGTAGAGAAATACAGTTTTAAAGCCCACTTTGTCTATGGTCATGAATGAAAGGCCAGATAAGATATCTGCAAAGTAATGAATTCAGATCCTATATGCATCTCCCCAGTGTGACCAAGCAAAGCAGTGTTTACACTGCGGCATTCAAATTACACTCTCCAGGGACACTCAAACACACATGATGCACCAACCCTTGGCAGTGTGGACACTGTCATGACATCTCATATTCATACGTTTTGCTTGAGGCATGGCATTTATCAGGTTATGATATTAAAACCACATACTCCCCCTTGTGCCATTAATCTGGATGAAGAATAAGAATTTCTCTGCTTGATTGGTTCTAACACCCAGAATGGCTTTGCATGGAATATAGCAATTGTTTACACAGACCTCAAATTCATAGGTGTTTCATCTTCTTTAACCCTTGGAATGCTAATTTAAAATATTGTTCTATGAGAGTTGAGTGTTGAGTCTGTGTAAAATTGCAGCAATGATACAATTAGGCTTAATGCAAGGATGTATAGAACTGATGAATTTATTCCCCTTGTTTGAGTTGACCTACTTTTATACTCTTTTCATATGTAAAGTATGACAATGAAATAAGCGGTATACAAAATGTGGTCATCATAAACAAAAACTTGAATGGATGTACTTTTGGAGAAAGCAAATTATCATGATTGATACAATATGTAATGTACATGTAATTACAAAGGAAAGGAAATGGAGCATTGGTAAGAAAAAAAAAAGGAGAAGGGGAGGGGTGGGAGAGAAAAGTGAATTAGAAGGATATGATTTGAAAAGTTATTCAATTCATTCCCTCAAAGGAAGATATTAAAAAAACATCACATTTGAGATCTAATTGGTAACCTGTGCTTCACTTAAAAATATATATATATAATTGGTTTTTCATTGGCATTTCATTTAAAGGTACCTCATCCTTTTGCAGCCCTAAATATTGAAGTTGTGTATGTATGCAATGAATTACCAGAGAATTGGAAACTTGTGCAGATGTGAAAAGGATTATAATTTGCTTTTAAGTAATAACAACAACTAGCTAACACTTTATTTTCTCTACAACGTTACTTAGAGCCATATTCCCACACATCAATTTGGTGTATTGCAATTGATGTCAGCAGTATAACTACCTCACCATAACATAATTCATTTCAAAACAGCATGATCTTTTATTCTCTTTTAAATGTATTTAGCCTGTGTGAACACCAATTGCATAATTTATGATTAGTAAAATGCTCTCCTGAGTGTTTTTACACTGAAACGTTTTACTTCACAAGGAAAAATGGAGAAGGGGGGGGGGGGGGGGTGGGAGAGAAAAGTGAATTAGAAGGATATAACTTGAGAAGTTATTCAATTCATTCCCTCAAAAGAAGATAACTCAGATATTAACAAATAAATCATCACATTTGAGATCTAATTGTTAACCGGTGCTTCATTAAAAAAAAAAATTATAATTGGTTTCAATGGCATTTCATTTAAAGGTACCTCATCCTTTTGCAGCCCTAAATGTTGAAGTTGTGTATGTATGCAATGAATTACCAGAGAATTGGAAACTTGTGCAGATGTGAAAAGGATTATAATTTGCTTTTAAGTAAGTAATAACAACAACTAGGTAACACTTTATTTTTTTCAACTAAAAAAATCTAATGGCAAGAAATTTGAGCAAGATTTTCATTTCTTGCAAAGGAATTATAGAACTTGTGACCGAGAAATTTCATAGGCAGTATCTACAGGATGTTTACTAAACCTGTGCAAAGTTTTGTGAGATTTTGTGTAAGTCTGTAAAAGGGATGAAGTACCTTTAATAACTAAAATGATTTAAGGAAATCCTGTTTGTTCAAGTCACTCTGACTTCCATTTATCTCTTAATAAGGAGAGATTATGCAAACATGATTTTATTGACAGCACGCTATAAACTTTAATCACAATATCACAGAATATACGGACTATATCCTTTCCATGATTTTAAATATGATTTCCATGCACCTAAAAAACCAATGATAAAAGTTACTTTTGCCCATGATGAATTGGTTGTGGGCACAATCTAATCATATCATCATTAGATATGCTTTGATAAGGCGTCACGTTTAATGGAGTTAATACTATCCAATGCCGTATGGCACCTAAACATGTCTTTTACAAATTTTCTAAATTAGATTGACCTTTACTAGCATACAACAATAAATCTGACTACAAATTGATCATTCCTGGTGAACAATAAATTTTCATTTTGTATACATGTTATTTGTTTTGATTATGATTTGTCATTCAAATTTGCAAAAAAGCGTTAATGTAACTGCTGATAGGTACATGTATACCACAGTCTATACATGTACACACAACCTACAGCGTTACTTAGAGCCATATTCCCACACATAAATTTGGTGTATTGCAATCGATGTCAGCAGTATAACTCCCTCATCATAACATAATTCATTTCAAAACTGCATTTTCTTTTCTTCTCTTTTAAATGTATTTAGCCTGTGTGAACACCAATTGCATAATTTATGAATACTTAAATGCTTTCCCCCGAGTGCTTTTACACTGAAACGTTTTACTTCACATTTTTCACAATGTTAGCTTTTCTAGTAAGCAAAACTTACAGTAACTCTAAATTATTTGAATTCAGGCATTCCAGTGTTTTTGGTCAAAATGTATTTACTTTATTGTAATCTACCTAAATGGATAAAAACAATAGTATTGTTTTAATAATAGAAAGGATAATATTTTTAGTTGAAATCTGCAACTTTATTATAAAACTTTCCGGTATATATGGTATACTATACATGTTAAACTTCTGTAATAAAAGCTATATGTGAGTGTCATCAATCAAAACAAGATCCCATAATCCCACCACTGCACTATACCTGGCATCAATCTCAATTCATATCAGAAATTGACCTTCATGGAATCAACATACATAATGTACACTACACCATGGAAATGAAAATAGAGGCGGAATATAGTGCACCTCAGTGACCAGACATTTGCGCAGACAATAATCCACCATTTTGTACAATATACTGTATACACCCTAAATTTTGCGGGTTTTTTTCTCAAATTTCACGCATCCCAAGTGGGGCATAATTAACAGCACATTAAAATATTGCCAACATACATGTAAGTAGTCAGTTGAATTTGTTGTCTCCTTGACAGAAATTCACCACTTTATTTTTGTTTGTAGATCTGAAAATTTCCCGATCTCGAATTCAACCATTCGTGAAATAGTCTGGCAAGTTATATTTGCGAAAATTTATGACCACAAAGTTTACGGTGTATACAGTATAGGATTCGGGTTAGAGTTTAGCAAGTGGGTTTTAGCTTAATAGGACTAGGTTTAGGGATAGGTTTAGGGATAGGTTTAGGGATAGGGTTATGATTGGGTATACAATAGTGTTCAGAGTAGAGGTAAAGTTATACAGTGTTGGACGCTGACCATGGAGCAATTGTTAGCCCTTTCAGGACAGGAATTACTTAATTGCTAAATTTATCCAATTTTGTTCTTCAAATTGGCAACATTAATACTTTTCTTTAAGTGCTACATGGTTCTAATAAGCTAAAATGCCTTTGAAAACAATAGACATGGTTCGTAATTTTGATTAAAATAAACATTGATATCTAACCTCTCAATTTATTGCCAATTTAACAATTTTAAAGCTTATTCCGATTTTTAAAAATTCCTGGCTTAAAAAGCAATATGGTCATGCAACAAAAATGGACAAAGTGTGTGCAGAAATTTTTGCTCGTTCTACTCATGCATCTGGTATATTTTATAGAGCTCTGAATCAAAGTTATTGAGCCAAACCACAAAAAGTGGTCAATTGTCTCGAAAGGGTTAGCAGAGCATGATAGAACCTACACCTCATCTCACATCTACTGTAGATTATCAGTTCGTCTGGGCCCTGTTTCATAAAACTTGTTATCAATAACAAGCTGCAATAACTGTCATAAGCTACTGAATCCTTGCATCTGATTGGCTGAGAACACATTTGTCACAGAAATGTGGCAGTTGTTATTGATAACAAAGTTTCTGAAACAGGGCCTGTAGTAAAATCATTGTTTGAAGATGTATGTAAAATAAGAATTGCTCCTAAGAGAATCAACTCATTATTCTGTATTATGGAAAGGACTTGTCTGCAAGTGGATTCTTTTGTAAATAAAGTCCCCTGCGCAAGAGTTTGCAGTCAAGTATCATCAGGAACAGAATGATTAGGAACTTTCTTCAAGTTTATTTATTGTCCTACAACCTGTGAATAAGTGACAAATACTTCATTTTAGTTCACCTTAAACAATTTTTTTTTTTTAAACCAGTAAAAATATTAAAGTACGGCACATCTTTTCATACTTTCAAGAGTGACAAAAAAAATATATATATACATGTATACATATATATCTAATCCCATCCAGTGTCTATATCCTGTCATGGAAATCAGTCCAATCAAAAGCACCCCTGGGCCCCATTTCATGAAACTTGTTATCAATAACAACTGCAATATTTCTATGACAAATTTGCTCTCAGCCAAGAGATGCAATTATTTCAGTAGCTTATACAGGGTACCTGTTATTGAAACAGTGCCCAGTACTGTTACAAGTTACAATTTTGCTAAATTACTTAATAACTACAGCTTTTACATGCCTTTCCTCTACATTATTTACTCTCCCCCTCCTCCACCTACTTCTCTTTTCTCCCTCATGCTCTGTTTCTCTCTTTCCCTTCTCTGTGTAGTCTCTCTACCCTGCCATCCTTTTTCTTTGTCTCCCCCTGTCCTCCGCCCTCCCCCTTCTGAAAACTATATTATCTTTCATGTTAAGAAAAACTATGTTAATTGTCCTAAAAAACTGAGATTGCGTGCAATAAACACTAATCATTGGTCCTTGCACAGATGTCTCTGATAACTTTACGAGAGCACAGCCATCTCTGCGCAATTATTAACCAATGACTTGTCCTAGCTGATTTTGATTTGTTATGACAATTAACATTGTTTTACTATTACATAAAATAATCTTTTTCAAAAGAAACAATCGTTTTCAGAATACGGCCCCAGGTGTTCGAATTCTTCCGATCTATTTTTAAATCCTCTCTTTCTTCAATTTCTTCAATCACCTGATATACATGTAGCTGGATTGAATGAGGCAGCCAAGTTTAAAGTGTCATCATGGCATTCTTCCTTCAAAAATGATCAAGATTCTTTCCCTACTACTACTTACAGCTATCTGCTAATTAAGAGCCAGAAGGACTTTAACTTATACTCCTACACAGAGTTAACGCCCTCCTGGCTCTCAGCTGACCATTCACTCAGAAAAGTAATATTTGCTTCGTACACAAGGTCAAGGTCACGAATGAGAGAGTACAGTGGCCTAGGTAATACCCGTTACTTTGACTGTATCAATACTCAGTGAAAATGATCAGCGATGGGGAAAGCAGCAAACAACACATCCTTTCACTGAAAACATACATTATTTATCTCTTCACTTATCTTTTGACATCCTCCTTTTTAGCTTCTCTGTCAATCTCTCTTCTCTTTCTTTCTCTCTCTCTCTCTCTCTCTCTCTGTCCTCTTATTTTCTGCAATTTGTTCCAGACCACTGAGCAGTCAAAGGTAAAGTTTAAACTACATGTAGCCAACCCATTCAATAGAGAAATAATGGATCTCTATTGATTCAGGCATGCACCGTTGCTATACCTACATGTACGCATAGAAATGCCATCACTGTACTTTCTTCTGGGTCTCCATAATCTCTCTCTCTCTCTCTCTCTCTCTCTCTATAATAATCTATCCTGTCGAAGGAACGTGCTCGTTCTGAAAATTTGAACAATAAATTGAAACTTGAATTGGCAATCCAATGCATTACCAATCTCTTTTTCTATTTTCATGCTACATCTATCTGTGTCCCCCTCACATTTCTCCGCTTCTTTCTTTTTCTATCTCTTTCTCCCACCCCTCCTTCCTAATCATTTCTCTCTCTCTCTGTCTCTCTGTCTTCCCACTCTCTCTGTTTCATTCTTTCTTAATATCTATCTCTCTCTATCTCTCCCCCCTCTGTCTCTTTCTCCCTCCCTCTTTCTCTCTCTCCCTCTTGCATGCTTCTACACATTTTAAGCAAATTAACTGTGAGCAAAGTCTCACAGAAAAGTCCTGACACAAATGTCAAGGTTGTCCTTGTCTGTTCTCAAGTACCCTGCATGGCCTAGCTCTCCTCCACCCAATACCCAAGGTCCATGATTTCTGCTCTACAGCGTATACGCTTTTTAAGTAATCTTCTGCCTGAAAATATTACACAACTTAACAAAAACTGCTTTACTGTATGTTCTATATTCCCATTCATGCATCAATCTCTGTTAATGTTTGTATCAAAAGGAGGGTAAATCAATTTGAAATTAACATACCAACTGGTAAAGTTGTGAAGACAGCTTGCCATAATTTTTGTGCATGTACATGTGTGTCACTGTAAATTTACAGTTGAATAGCTAAAAGCCAATCAGGCAAATTAAATTGGTGAACCAAAGCAAGACAAATTGTGTTTGAAAGTTTACAGCAATAAAATGTAAGCAGCAATTATAGAAATCATACAGCTTTGCTAATGTCAATGAAATTCTGCTTTGTAAATGTCAAAAGCACAATAGTCATAATAATCCAACACTGACTGTACAAGAATAAGCCAGTTTGTAATTATATGCTACTAATGACCCTGAAATTCTCCCAATTTGTACTCGCACGGGCATTTGGATTTGGTGGACGCACTACTTGTTTAACATGTAAAATCATACTGGTGTGCGCATCATGGTGCATGCAAAATGAAAGCTTATGAAGGTCAATTGTACTCAGTAAAAATTGTAATTACAAACTGGCTTCTTGATTGTAAGGTTAGTGGTGTCCTCAGTATGCTATTACCTCAATGCTTCTCCCCCCCCCCAAAAAAAAAAAAGTTTTCTGGTTCTTCCCACCCCATCAAAATCTTGAAAACGGGAGAAACATGTAAAATATAAGAACTTGTATGAAGTGTTCTAATCTGAATAAAAAGAATGGTATATGTATATATCGTTACTGTTTTCACGAAGTGACGGTTGAGCGTGCAACTACATGTAAAAGAAAGTTAGTTTTGAATAAATCGCTTTCAAAGTTTTAAAGCATAATCTCATCCTCTTTAGTGTATGAAGGTTGAATAAATTTTATATCCTGAGGTAGACCACATTTCAATGTTTAGTTCTATGTTTAATTATTTGCATATTTTTTTATATTTTGGGGGAAAATGAGCTGTAAACATACCGTCATTTCGTGAAAACACAAAATTCAAGGACGCGCTTATGATTTGTTTTCACGAAGCGACGGCTCTCAACCGCGCATGTGTAAAACATATGGGACTTGATGACCACGCATTTAAGCGTCATTGCGCGTAAACACAAATTCAAATCGACGCGCTGTTTTTTTTGTTTTCACGAAGTCTCAGCCGCGCACGTAAAACAAATGGGACGGCTGTAAGCCGTCACTTCGTGAAAACAGAAAATAATTTTACTAGGTATTTTCTTGTTGACGTTATCGCCATAGTTACATAATTAGACATTATTATGATATGAAACTTTGTGAGGTTCAAGATGTTTATAGTGAATGATGTCCAAAAATGCAAATAACTCAAATTTGAAAAAATATGCGATTTTCCTCACTCCCGTCACTTTGTGAAAACAGTAACGATATTATGATTTGTGCAATATTATCTCAATATCTCATGGTTTGTGAATAGTACCCAAATGACCTAAGATGCAATATCAGTTAAATATCTATTGGTACTGGGATTGATATAATTTAGAACTATATATCTTGTGATCTTCTGTAAGGAGTAGAAAGTAGAAATGTTTATCGCCCTAACTGGGATGGGATCAGCTGCATTGCGCACGACAAGCATTGGTATACGCGCCGTGTTAAGGAAGCGATTCAGATCCGCCTACATCTGAACAATATTAATAGGGATAACGGCATTGACATCCCAGAGGAATGTTTACTAGCCATTCGGCGCCACTCGGCAAACCGGTTGGAACCAGTTAGGGACAGCGCCGCCCCCGCAGGTGCAATGACAATGACGTCGTATCCGGTGATTGGCCAGCGGCACCGACCAATCACAGCGCCCGAGTAGAGACAAACAATAGCACGCACCCGGGCTCCCCGGACCCCCGCCGCTGCTATATAGCACGCGCGCAGCGGAGTCTATGCTCATTGCCTGACGAAGACTAGCAGTTGCGGTCGAAACGTCGTAGCTTTCCTCGTTTGCACATCGTGAGACAACTGATTACCTTTTCGTCTTCATCAAAATTCTTTTATCTACTTCAAAAACATGATAATATGATGGTGAAAACTGGGGAACAAAATAATATCAAATTCTATACAACTTTATATAACAATAATACAGAATGACTTTACTTTTGTGTGACACAAAACTATATGACACTCGCCTTGAAAATATGTACAAAATAATATCAAATTCTATACAACTTTATATAACAATAATACAGAATGACTTCACTTTTGTGTGACACAAGACTATATGACACTCGCCTTGAAAATATGTCCCTCTTGCCAACTCATGAACATCTATGCACTTATCAGCTAGTGTGATGTACTGGGCTTGTACAACACTCAAGGCCATTCAATATTATACATGTACTCACTGGATGTCAACGTCTGTTGGTCGGTCTGTCTCTCTCTCTCTTCATCTCTCTTTCTCACACTAATATTCAAAGAGCCTCACAAATAAATCTAGAATGGTGTGAAGGACAGGCCAACATCTTCCATTCATCATGAACCTCTTATGTCTGTAAGAGTTAAATTTCTGTCTGCCTTTTGCGGGCAAAGCCCTATGAGTCCACGTACACCAGCAGCTGTTCCTAAACATATGATTCCATTTTCTCCATGCAATCAGTACAAAAAATAATAGCCTGTATAGGATTACTCTAATGGGTTATTCTTTCCTGTCTGTAATTAGCTCTGAATGCCCTTTAAAGAATATGTACACGTTTGTTTGTTTGATTGATTTTATTTCTGCGTTCGATGGCATGATACAAAATAATATATTACAGAAAAATGTATAAACACATTTTCAGACATTAACAATTTACTTCTAAATACATGTACAAAGAAAATATGTATACATGTGGGAAATTAACATTTTACAAATAGCAGAATTTGTGAATGCAGGAGACAGTCATCATGCGCGAGTTGCTTGATGTCAATGGCGGCTTCAAAGTACAATTCTTCTTTTTTTTTCACATGTACATGTAAAAAACAATCCGAAGACTTTTGTTTGTAAATGATCTCTGAGGTTAAAAATTCTACTTCTCTTAAAACTTGCATGACATGTACATATACATGTATTACGACCAAAAAAAAAGATACCATGTACTGTTGGAAGAATAACTGAGAGAGAAAAATGTAACTTTGAATTGAAATAAATAATTGAGGACTATGAAAATAACATTTCAATAGAGAATGTTTGAAAGCAGATACTCTTTGTTACTATACCTGTACTGTGTGTACAATATCTTCAGTACAAACACATTTGTACATTTTTTAAAGATTGGTTCACAATTCAATAAAAATATAGAAAAACATGTACATTGTATTTGGCAGCAGATACTGTCTGCTAACTACTTACTTTAGGAAACATGCTTTGCACAAATAATTTCATTTTATTAATGGAGATACATGTATGAAAAAACAGAAATAGCAGCAGAAATTAATCACTGTACTACATGTACTCTCTACCCACATGTATTAGAGCCCATTTAAATGAAGATATGAAAATAAATTAACACTGAGTATGTCTGAATGGCCTAAATTAATCAAATGAAGCGAGGTGCTACAATATGCACTCCAATGTACTCTTCAAAAGATGATGTAAACAATTTGCATGGCAACCATGCAATGCAAGGTACAATAACAAGTTGAATTTCCTTTTTGATCTCAGGAATGATTTGACTTTTATTTATTTATTTGATCAAATTGCAATTCATACACTGTACAATGCTCAATCTTTTCTCTAAAAAATATAAAACGTTATATCACATTTTAATAAATGAATTTTAAACAATAATAAAAGGAAAACTACATGTAGTGAATCACAAGCGTAGTTTTTCTATACTGAAAATTTGTGAAAATTGGCTCGAAACCAGCAGAGTGTAACTAAATTCTTTTTTTTTTATGTATCTCCTAAATACTATTTATTCCAAGCTTTCTAAAGATATCTACTTGCAGATTACTCCAGTATAATATCCTAATGGAATAGAATGATAAAGTATGGCAAAATCATAGTACGTTCAGAGAATCACTTCCTACCCCCATATGAGCAGCCCTTGTGGGATTTGTACATGTATCTGTAAGTCATGGGAGCCTACACACTTCATTTTTATACAAGACAGAAGTGATGTACGTATCAATTGGTAAGGCAAATGTATAGAAACATGTTCACCTAATGACAAACTCATTTGTATGTAAATCAATTTAGCACATTGCAATTCATGAAGTTTCAAGTGTTTTTTACTTGATGAGAATACAGTTAGAAATTGACAATGTACCTTGTATTAAAAATGCAAAGAGCAATGCATGTATAGAGCTCAGACAGCACCATATGCATTGAATATAAAATGTAACCATGGCACCCAACACGCAGACAACAAATGAAAAAGAGGTTAGATTATTTGATGCAGAACGTTTCCGATTATATTGATTAGTATTTACACCTGCATCACCCTCATTTATATAGCCATGACAGAATAGGTGAAATGGTCTACTTCATTGGATATTTGTATAAAAGACTATTTACACATCTAATTAATTGGTTTTGGAGTTCATTACTATTATTATCATATTGTGTTTTAAAACTGAAAATAGATTTGATGAGTGAAAGAAATATATATGTTTTTATTTGGCAGAAAATAGGGCATCCAGATTCATGCATGTATATGTACATGTATGATAGGAGATATAAAGGGGGGGGGGGTAATATAGTTGGTTATACAGTATAACAAGTATGCAGTGTCAGAATTCTTTTTAAACAATTGATAGGAGAGAAAGAAAGTAATATCTTCATGATGTAATTTTTATCCTTTTTGAAAATGATATATTCACTAAGAGATTTTAAAGTCAGTGCAAAACACACATTGTCTGCTGAGAGCTGAGAGCCTGAAGGGTGTTAGCACCCATTTTGCTCTTAACAGACGAGATGCACAAAATTAATTTATTTCCCTTTTCTCTTCTATTGTCCGTTACTGTCTATAAACTTTTAATATAGGCCCGTATTCTGAACTCAGGTTTAGCTTCTACTCCAGTCTAGGTTAAACCGGACTTAAACTACCCCAAGCTGCAGTCTACAATTCTGTACAAAGTTCCAGACTGCTCTTGAGTTTAAGTTTAAATGGAGTGCAGAATGTGATTATCTTAAACTCCGGTTTAAAGGGCAATTTAGGCTGGGTTTAAACCACACTTAAACCTTGGTTTGAGTTAAACCGGAGTTCAGATTACAGGCCATAGATGAGGAGACATCTCACAAAGTGCTGTACATCATTTGCAATAATGCAAATGAATATTTTATGTACGAAAAGAGATTCATTATCAATTCATATTTTCATTATTGTAATTGTGGAACTGGATGCAGTTAAAAGTAGAAATACAGATTTGTGTTCTCTAAATATTCGATGTATACACATTGATATGTCAAACACAAAAAGCCTGTAAAGATTTTGTTGTTGTTGTTTATTGAATTTTCAGACTCTTGTGCCCCCACTCCCATCAGATAAAAGGGAGTTTTCGTTCAGCAACGTACGCGGGATCCTAGAACGGAGATTAACAATTGCATCTGACATAGGACGCCTAGGCATTCTTTGTCAAAAATTAAACAACCGGAACGACAATACCGTGCTAGATCAAGAGCGCACAATAAATTGCAAATGCATCGTTCACTCTGAATCTAGGACGAAAGTACTGTTCCCGTTCTTCAATTTTCCACAAAGACTTTAAAACGGGCATCCAGGCGTCCTCTGTCATGTGCAATCTCCGTCCTAGAATCCCGGGTACGTTGCTGAACGAAAACTCCCTAATCCTGGACCTGGTACTGTGCTTACATCATCTTAATGTGTTCTTATATCTCATTCTCTATGCGCCAGATGCTGAACCAGTCTCAGCGGAAATTCTATTTTTTCCCTTTGTATTCTCAATTAGCATTGATCTGTCTGGCTGTTAGTTTGAGCCGACAGACTTGACATTTATGGTGGGTAAACCGCTCCCAATGGGGAAACTCAATTACCATCATATGTGTGCTTTAGCCTGTCAATCATGCTCAGTTGAATGGACACTGGACGTGATTTGTAGCAAATACCATGTTGCCTTTGACCACAGATTTAGCATAGAATGCATAAGGTAATTTTACAAACTTTTCTCTTGATCAATATTTTAAGCATCACTCTATCTGGTTAAAAAAAAAAACCTTTAATAAGGTGATTATCAAAGTTGCCTTACCAATAACAAATCAGGTTGTCAGGGTTTTTTTAATTTGTCATGGGGGAGGCTGGGCAAAGTGCCTCACTGCCCCCTCCAATATGTGAGTGATTCAGACAGTGCCATTTAAAATCCCTTAATTTATGTGGAGAGATCAATTTATATGTCAAACTGGTCTACATTAAATTCCAATATGCATGCAAAGGTCAACTACATGTACGTATACTGAAAATAATTGTGTTCTTCAAATAATGTCCTTTCTGCATGATGCTTCTAAAGTTCTATTATTATCCATATTTGAGCATGACTGAAAGAGAGTGTCTGAGAATTCAAGAAGGAATGAGAATACAGATAAAACCCAAACCCACTAACTCATAATTTTCATTGATGTCTACATGTACATGTACCTTTAACCAGAACGACTCAATACTTTATACATGTATACTGCAATGCAGGCTATATGTTGTACATGTACTGGTGTAGCGTCTTATACACAGAATGCATGCATTGGTTGACTGCAGGAGTCAGCGTATTATACACATGCGTGGATTTGATGGTGTACAATGTGGGTGTGTAGTAGTGCTTTTGACTTTACATCTACATGTATGTCTAACATCCATAACTTATGTGCAAAATGTGGCTATTATTGCTTGACCTTGGATATCTCTCTACACTAAAGAGGTGTGTCAGATGACTTACACTTATATCAGAATGAGATAAAAACTGAAGATAATGAAATGATAAAAGGCCTCATTTTTATCTCTTGATTACATGACGTTGATAGTACTACCAATATTTATGAATTACATGTAGATATGGTTCAATTACTTGTACAATTGCTATCTCACTTAATTGCACAATGCAGTAGTATAATGGTATGATAGTATTTAACTACAAAATACATGATAGAGCTCTAGGCATTCATTCAATTAAGTTCAATAATTACTTGTCATTAACAGGATGTAAATTAATCTAAGGCATGATTATCAAAACTAATTTCATTAAATCAAGTGTCTTTTATCTTTGGAAATGGATAACGACTTTTTGCGAAGGGCAGGTGTAAGATACATTTTAGGTAAATTGAATGCCTGCAGCGTTAACCGCTATGGTCCACGAGATAACCAAGCAGAGAGGCTACTCGTTAAGCAAATTTCATTCTTCCCATCAACCGACGGTTTCGCCTACAGAAAGCAATCACTTGTGTGATATCTCTATCAAGAGAGATATGGCTTCGGATCGTACATGTACACAAAAGAGACATCTGCCTGTGCATAATGACATTTCTTTCCATTGCTGTTTATACCAGTGGAATACAATGTAGGGGGGTTAACTATCACAAGCTAGTGGCACCTGCAGATGAATAGAGCGACCATGTATACTGGTGGACCTTTGCTCCTCATGCTGTCTAATAGAAAACTGTGAATACAGAGATCTACATTATCAGCTTCAGCGAAACACCCTAAACAGCGATCATGCTTAAAAGTCTCTCTGCACCGCCGAAGGTCATTCTGCAAACTCACATGCGGTCGTCTATAACACATAACCCTATTAACCCTTTGAGCACAGTCAACTGAAAAAAGCTACGGTCAATCGACCACACATACACCACTATTTGTCTATCGCATTTACTGACTTCATGACTCAGATATAAATTTCACCAGTGGCACTGAATGCAGAGGTTAAAGGGTTGTTTGACACAGAGTTGGGATTTCTTCATAAAGTTACGTGTTATACGCCACCTTTGGCGTTGCGGAGAAATGCTTCGGCATGATCACTGTTCAGTGTGTTTCGCTCAAGCTGATTATGATAGCCTTACCATTTCTGTACTAACTCTCAATGGCCAATAATGAAATGCTTGATTCAGGTTCTTTGCAACAAAAATAAAGAGAGAGCCCTAAAAATATATGCATGAGCCTAAAGAAGGAGTTCACATCAGCACAAGATTACAAGGGGGGAAAATAGCAACATCACACATTCTAGTTATATTTATAACAAAGATACAAAACCTGTACATACATGTAGCTTGATTGACCACAAAGATTACAACAGATTACACAACTTGATGCTTATTCATGTTCACACCAGTACCCTGATAGCAGAAAGTGTTAAAAAATGACGTAATATTTACGTCGCGGTTTTCGTCTTTTTTACGTCCTGTAATTACGTCAATAAGACGACAACTTGCACCAACGCAAGACGTCAAGAGGACGTCTTATTTTGACGTCATCTCTACGTCTTGTACACTGTAAAAACTAAAGTGCTACTTTTAGGGGCATGTATACTGACTGCACCTGAAATGCTGTTTATAGCACTTGTAGTGTGCTAATTTACCAGCAAAAAAAAAATGTGACCGTGGCGAGCCTCGAACCAGGTTCCGCTGATTGAGAGGCGCTGACGTTACCGATGGACTAACGAATGCTTCTTGCAATCCAGTTTAGTCATGGGAGTCAAGTAGATAACATGAACTATGTGGTGTCGTAAATTCACTATGTAACAATATGATCTGCTCTAAATCGTACAATGTGAGTTAGTCTAGCGGTAATGCCAGCAATTCTCGATCAGCAGACCCTGGTTCGAAGCTCGCCCAAATCATTTTTTTTAATGAATGTTTAGCAGTTTAAGGAGCCGGTCCAGCTCCCGTGAAAGTGCTGAAATAGCACGCTGTGTGCATTCAATAGCACTCTGAGTGCAGTCCCTGTGCATGCCCTCAAAAAGTGCTATATACAGCACTTCAGTTATTACAGTGTACAGATGACGTCAAAATAAGACGTCCTCTTGACGTCTTGCGTTGGTGCAAGTTGTCGTCTTATTGACGTAATTACAGGACGTAAAAAAGACGAAAACCACGATTTTTACCACTTTCTGCTATCAGGGTATAAGATTACCACAAAAAGATTATGGATTGGATAGGTACATCACACTTTCTAGTCATTTGATAACAAAAAAGTCTGTACAATGCTGCAATATTGACCATACTTTTGTATGTTGTTGTTTATTGTTGTTTTTTTCTAAAGTTTTTGTTCATTTTAGTCAACCAGGAAAAGCTCATAGCATAACTGCATGTACTTTCACACATCTTCCTGTAGCAGTTGTATCATCACACAATTGCAAAAATCTGTCAATGCAGCTCCTGTACCTTAATGCATAATTTGCCTTTGCATTATAATAGCTTCTGTGAATAAAACAATTATGTTCACTACAGCATTTAAATTGCTATTAAAAACTCACTTATACATACATGTCCCTGTATCAGTCAAATCAAAAAATTAAAAATCTGTACAATATTGCTATTTTACATTGGCTATACGTTTGCTTGTAGCTTATGTGATGTCACTCGAGATGTCGAGCATTTCTCTATGTTTACATCAGCATTAGATTACCCTTAACACATAATAATTGGAAGGTAAACTTCAGACTCCCTCGTCATAACATAAGAAAAAGCTCTGTAGGTCATGTACATTGGCCATGTTGTGTAATATTTCAAGTTTAGCTTACAAGACTCAAGCATCTCTCTATGTTTACATCCGCATTAGATTACCCTTAACACCTAATAATTGGAAGGTAAACTTCAGACTCAATCGTCGTAACATTTATATTAAAGAAAAAGCTCTGTAGTCCTGTACATGTACATTGGCCATTTTGTATTTAAATATTTCAAGTTTAGCTTACAAGATTCAAGCATCTCTCTATGTTTACATCAGCATTAGATTACCCTTAGCACCATAACTGGAAGGTAAACTTCAGACTCCCTTATAATAAAACACAAAGCCCTGTAGCAACATGTCCATGTGCATGTCCTGTTGCCATGTTATTTAATGTCTGAAGCTTGCATCACTCAAAAATCCTTCTATATTCACATCAGCATTAGATTAGATTACCCTTAATAATTAAAACTGGAAGGTAAATTTCAGATTCCCTTATCATAACAAAACAAAGCTCTATGGCAACATGTCCATGTGCATAGGCTAAACTGTTTAATATTTCAAGTTTACATGAGATAAACATACTTCTGCATTCACATCAGCATTTAATTCAAACATTTACCTCTGACGGTACCGAAAAGGTACAATTTTCATAATAAATTTACATTTTCTTTACAAAATTGAAAACTGGTAATGTTTGGTTCAAGTGCTAAAACTTATTTCCGGAATTTTCTAATTAAGCTCTAGAAATGTTCACTCTGAATGACCAAATTAAAATGCTTCCTCAACAGAGTGACATGTACAATGACATAGACGCAGCAAACCAGCTGGAAATTGATTTGTGTTTTGTATCTAAACACTGCTCATCACACGTTTGCCCTCTATCCCTCTCTCTCCCTCCTTTCTGTGCGAAGCTTAGTTCTATATATTCATTATGCTCAGTCCACTAGAATAGAATCGATAGTGAAAAAATTTAATGTTCCTTCTCTCTCTCTCTCTCTCTCTCTTTCTTCTTTCTGTGCACAGCTCAGTTCTGTACATGATACATTCATTATGCCTGCTCCACTAGAATAGCATCATAGTTAAAAGAATGTTTGTTCCTTCTCTCTCTCTCTCTCTTTCTTCTTTCTGTGCAGAGCTCAGTTCTGTACATGATACATTCATTATGCCTGCTCCACTAGAATAGCATCATAGTTATAAGAATGTTTGTTCCTTCTCTCTCTCTCTCTCTTTCTTCTTTCTGTGCAGAGCTCAGTTCTGTACATGATACATTCATTATGCCTGCTCCACTAGAATAGCATCATAGTTAAAGAATGTTTGTTCCTTCTCTCTCTCTCTCTCTCTCTTCTTTCTGTGCACAGCTCAGTTCTGTACATGATACATTCATTATGCCTGCTCCACTAGAATAGCATCATAGTTAAAAGAATGTTTGCTCCTTCTCTCTCTCTCTCTCTCTCTCTTCTTTCTATGCACAGCTCAGTTCTGTACATGATACATTCATTATGCCTGCTCCACTAGAATAGCATCATAGTTAAAGAATGTTTGTTCCTTCTCTCTCTCTCTCTCTCTCTTCTTTCTGTGCACAGCTCAGTTCTGTACATGATACATTCATTATGCCTGCTCCACTAGAATAGCATCATAGTTAAAGAATGTTTGTTCCTTCTCTCTCTCTCTCTCTCTCTCTCTTCTTTCTGTGCAGAGCTCAGTTCTGTACATGATACATTCATTATGCCTGCTCCACTAGAATAGCATCATAGTTAAAAGAATGTTTGTTCCTTCTCTCTCTCTCTCTCTCTCTCTTCTTTCTGTGCACAGCTCAGTTCTGTACATGATACATTCATTATGCCTGCTCCACTAGAATCGAATCGATAGTTACGTGCATGTGCAAGGCGCATCTCATAAAGTGGCTCAAATCTCCGTCTGTGGATTACACGTACACTGTATAATACACTGTAAGTGGTACAGTCCGATAACGTATATATGGCATAGCTGTGTACAGAGTTTCAGCAGTATTGGATGATCGTGTTTCATTTCTTATCATGGAAGGGTATTGATGGATATGTAACCTCAGGCTCATGCTATGCATTGTCCTACAAACACATATCTAGGTACTTTCCAGTGTTTCCCAGGGGAAACTGCCAACCATACTACATCAATGACTAACAGAGTTCCTTCTTAGGCTAAAGATGGAAGTAGCAGGAGATAGAGGAATAATTTGTATAAATCATTTTATTTGACCACCTGATTGTCTACTCCTACACATTGTACTGGAATGTATATGCAAATATCTTGTATACTGCTTGAAATTAATTAATTTCATGACATGCATACATGTAGGAAGCCCCTAAAAAGAAAAACACCTTTTCATTCAAGATGATTAGGCAAGCTCTGTTGGCATTTTGTACCAAGTACTTTGCGTAAAAATCACTAATTTCTGTAATATCTACAAGTCTATTATATCATCAATCATTGCAATGTACAACTTGTACAAAGCATACATACATGATTATAATACTGTTCAAAATCAATTCATCAATCGTAGTTAGGCAAATACATTGTAATGTTGCAATGCTCTAAAATTCTTCCTGAAATTAGAGAAAGTATAAGACAGAAAGACAGAATGGTGAACCATGAAATTAGTTTTGTTTGTCATGGAGGCAACATAGAAAAGAAATGTAAGAGTAATGTTCAAGTTCAAAAATTCCATTTATACTAGTACATGTGAACACAATATTATTTTCATTCACACATAATTTCAGGCTATACATGTATGTATATGTACTCTATGGTTGTGTGTTTTAATATACAATTTTTTAGATTCACACTTCCCCATGTCACTTTCTTTTGATACAGTTTGGTTTTCTTAAGGTGGTTTACCGCACGCCATGTCTAAACGAGGCAAAAATCGGGACCGGAGAGGGGAAAGCGAGCCACTTACCTATTGATACTGGCGCACTCATGGTTTCCTCGCAGTAAGAAGAAATTGTTGGGATACTTGAGCTTGTAGGCCAACATCAAGCAGATGGTCTCCAGGGATTGCTTTCCTCTGTATAGCAAAGAGATGGTCGAATTGTAAACCCATGCTTGAAGAAGCTTTCATTTGCATATATATCCTATCAATAGATTGATGGGTATAGCCATCACCTGGTTACCGCTTATAAATTGTTAATAAGGCAAAAAAAAACCACTCACACGTCAGCCTCGGGACTGGATTATGAGAGATTATGTGATTTGTTTTATAAATACACAAATTCAAAATTAATTTTTTATACAAACACCATATGGACATACGAATAGCAACACCAAATTACACTGGTGATTTAAGACCTTTCAGTTGTAAATTTAGAAAAGGACAAATCGGCCAACAGTTACATATACATGTAGTAGCCAGTTATGCCACTGGTATTATGCCAATACAATAGGCATGCTGTCAGGCATTTTTTCTTTATGGAAGACTCAGAACACAATTTTGTTATTTCTATTCAATTGGTTATTCAAGAGACCTCCATCACCATGATGACTTTATATTTTTGAAATTCCATGTATCTAATTTTTTTGAGCTTCTTTCAAAATCTGGTCATAAGGTGTGCAATGGCCTCAGTACATAAATGAACTTATAATAATAATATTAAACCGTTATACATGTACATGTATAGCGCATATCGCTATGCGCTTCCAAAGGGTTGGATATCAATACCCTGCCTTAGCTCCATTTCAAGGAATAATCGTGCCAGATACCCATTAAACACCCAAGTGGAGAGTGGCAATGTGGATTAATGTCTTGCCAAAAGACGTTAGTACTGGGCTGAGGTTTGAACTCTCAACCCTTGGATTGAGGAGTCAAGTGAATGAACCACTATATCACAACACCTCCACATCTACATGTACTGTCACCATAAATCGTTGAATTATGCAGCCAAGGTAGGTTGATTAGAATAATGTCCATTTAAACCACTTGAAATTGTCATGAAAATCAACAATCAATTACTTTTAAAGCACTCCCTCTTATTAGAGTTACACAAAACAAAAATTGTCTGCAAAAACATGTATCCTTGTTTCATCACTCAAAAAACCTTTTGTCTTTAAATAACATCTTTTGTTAGGCCAAATAAAAAAAAATATACATGTTTAGCGTCCTGCCTTTTTTGGAAAAAAAAGGAAGGAGGAGGCCCTTTTTTTTTTTTTTCTTCAAAATGGCCGACCGACCAGCCGGGCTATTTTTCCAAAATGCCCGCCATTTTTTTTTTTAAATCACCACTTGGACTTAGGAAAATGATGCCAATTATTACATAGGCTAGATGCAATTGATAGAGACCAAATTTCCTTTAAAAAATCATGAAATTTACACTTTTGGGGGGTTTTACACAAAAAAAAAACAAAAAACAGGCGGCCTCCAAAAAGGAAGCCAACGGGGACGCTAAACATGTATATTTTTTTACTTGGCCTTAGGTAATCATGAAAGAGGGCAAAGAATTACAACTGCTAAAAAAGATGGTTGGCTGTCAAGCATATATTTTTACCTGTCTACATAATCTCCAAGAAAGAGATAGTTGGAGTCAGGTGGGAAGCCACACTTGTCAAAATGTCTGATGAGATCTCCGTACTGGCCGTGGATGTCACCCACAATGTTGACAGGAGCTTCTAGCTCAACCAGCATGGGTTCCTCTAAGAACTGTTCCCTGGATAGCTGGCATAGATGGCGAATCTGATTCTCTGGTAGCTGAACCTGGGGTTGATATGGAATAGAATTTAATCGGAATGGTTTATTAACAAAAACAACAAACAAGCAAACAGGGCATTCTGCTCAAAAGCTGATGATGTTTGTCTTAGTGACTGAACAATTAAAGTAAACTAAATTAAAGTTTGACTACCAGTATGGTTATAAGAAATGCCTAGATTCTATGTCTGCACAGGACTTTTTTTGCACGTGCTTCTAGATCTGTATGTAGGTCTACATGTTGTGTGTTCAGGCAGGTCGGTAACAGGCGCGTAGCCAGGGGGGATGGGGCAGTCGCCCCCAAGACGCTTACTAAAAAAAAAACGAGGGCAAAAAACCGGAAGTGAGAGAAAAAAGCCTAAAAAGGTGTTACAAGCCATTATCTTTCTCTCAAAATTTGCTAAAACGTCAAACTCCCCCCTCCCTGCACCCACCCATTACATGTACATACAGTGGAGTATTGCGTCCAAATAATTGAGATGCAGTCAGGGCGTTGAACTAACTTTCTGCCTAAAAAAAGGTGCTACAAGCCGTTATCTTTTCTCAAATTTGCTACAACACCAAAGCTTTCGCACTTTATAGCGCGGGAAGGGGGAAACTCCCCCTCAAATAAAATATATTGAGAAAATGTCTAGACCTGATTCAGTAATTTTTTTTCACAAGCTCCTAAATCTAAATGTTTAATATCTTTCAAATAAAAAATCCTGAAGGCTAAAATAACACATCTAAAACAAATGAGTGTGCAGACATGGGGCACATTTATTTTTGCAATGTCAAATTAATAACATGGTCACCTTTAACTTACACTTGTGTAAATATGACCGACGTTATTGTTGCACAATTTTATGACAGATCTTACACACATATACAGTAGATTCTAGAAGTAGATCTAAGGTTAGAGTTTACTCTTTAGAATATCATTATCAGGTAGATATATATTAACAGACATATTGCAATTATTAGATTAAGGCAAGCATTAACTGAAAACTTGTTAGATCTTTAATAGACTAGGCCTAACTTAGAGCCTAGAGGAATATAAAATCAAAATAAACGTTCAATTTAAAATAAAATCTTAAGCGGGCAGACTCCATTGGCAGAAATATGCAGGAAATTCTTTTTATCAGGGGGATATAATAATAGATCATCCCCCCAGACCCCCCCCCCCCCCCCCCCCCCCCCCCCATGAATACACATCTCCGCCACTAGCAGAGACAGATCGCGTTAGACCAAATGTTACTGTTACTGGGGGAGTGTTAGTGTTAGGGCTCCCCATCATACCTGTTTCCCAGGGGTGGAACGAACAGACATGAGCTGCTCAATTATCCGATCCAAATTGATGTCTGCCTTAGCATTCATTGTGATGTAGAGTTCGGGAAATTTGTAGACAACGAGATGAACAAAAATGAGAGGATTCTCTTCGAGATATTATCAATCCATTTTCTGCATTAAGAAGCAACAAAATAAAATTCATCGATTTTTTCAATCAGCACTTCAACAACTGATGCGACTGTTTGCAAGCTCACGTTTTGCTCATACCGGTAGGCCTAGTCATACACGCAAAACTTCATGCACGGTTGTGTCGATGTCGACTGTGCATGTGTATGATGTAGCTTGAGTGTGTGAGTGTTCGGGTATCGTTCACTATTTAGAAAATGAGATGACAATATTTCAGTGTTTTTAGCATCCCATATCAAGGCAACGATCTCACCACCTGCCAATCAAGGCTCCAGTTGAATTTTCCCGTAAAATCCGACTAAGTCCACCGAATAGCAATCCAAAGACACAATTCGCGATAAGAACAAGATATTCCTCTGAAATCTTCCTCTGATGTGAAGTAAGTAAATTGACGATTCGAGCATATCGCGCGCGCGCGATCGCGATCGCATGTTGTTGTTGTTGTTGCGAGCGCGCGCGCAAGCGAACGATATTTATACTTTAGCTAGCGATGCGATACGGAAATTAGCCTATGGTTAAAATGCGTACTAAGTATACCGTATCGTACACAATACTTGCCACATGCGGTAATTTATATCGATAAGACGATTAAAGGCCAAGTCCACCCTAACAAAAAGTTGATTTGAATAAATAGAGAAAAATCCAACAAGCATAACACTGAAAATTTCATCAAAATAGTATGTAAAATAAAAAAGTTATGGTATTTTAAAGTTTCGCTTAATTTCGCAAAACAGTTATATGCACATCCTGCTCAGTATGCATATATGCAAATGAGGGAACCAGTGACGTCATACACTCACTATTTCTTTTGTATTATATTACGTGAAATGTAGAATATTTTAATTTCTGCAGATTTCACAATTAGGAAGCTCTCATTGAATTGTGTATAGGTTGCAACAATGGCAATCACACATGTTCAGCGAGGAATCAAACCTTGTTTCACATTATAACAAGGAAAAATTAAAATATTTCGTATTTCATGTTTATAAAATACAAAAGAAATAGTGAGTGGGTGACGTCACTGGTTCCCCCATTTGCATACTGAGCAGGATGTGCATATAACTGTTTTGCGAAATTAAGCGAAACTTTAAAATACCATAACTTTCTTATTTTACATCCTATTTTAATGACATTTTCAGTGTTATGCTTGTTGGATTTTTCTCTATTTATTCAAATCAACTTTTTGTTAGGGTGGACTTGGCCTTTAAAGTTAATATGGAAAAAATGAAGTATGGTTGCGGTATCAAGATACAAGCAATTTTAGATTCTAAAATGTGCCGCTTTCCCCAAGCAAGAGTTGTTTGTTTTTTCTCACTCGCGATTAGAGCAAATATGATACTTCCCCTGAAAGAAATCCTACGTTAACCCTACCTGAGCTTTAACTCAAAACAAGCCCATGATATGACTTAACCCCCACCCCCCCCCCCCCCCCCCCCCCCGGCTCACGAAGGTGATTTAGCCGCACTCAGCTTCTGCATATATGGGGAGGGGAGACGGTTAGGAGTAGGAATAATGTTGCCTGAGAGGCGTATATAGGATTATCAGATTAAAGGGAACATGTTTTTTCCCCTCAAACCGCCGCCCTTAGAAGCAAAGGAAATACAGTGACTAAATGATATGTTTTAAAATGTTTAAAATTCAAAATTCACCTATTTTGCTGACGCAGCCTGCACGCTACAACCACCGCCGCAGCTTTTTCCTCTCAATAAGAGGGCCGCGGGGCCACTGCAATCTGCCACCGTCCCTGCGAAAATCCTCTCCCCTGCAAATCCCTTTCTGGTAATGTCTTGATTTATTCAAATAGGCCCAATGCCTGTATTTGCAGCCCATGGGCGAATCCAGAGGGAGGGACCGAGGGGCTGCAATCCAATATTGAAACTAAAACATGAAAACTCCTCATTCTGTATACTTTGTTTTTAAGGGGAGTAACGTCCCCTCCCCAAATTTTGATTTCGTTGGATTATTAACTTGGAAGGGCCATTACATAAGATTTTGTTTTTTTTAATGTCAGAGAATTTTCTGACTATCGGAGGAAAAATAAATCGCCCCACCCTCTCCCTTTGGACAATCCTGGATCAACCCCTAATTATGACTAAATTTGCCCATTCATGAACAGCACAGAAAAACCTCCGAAAACAATGAACGTTGAGAACATCCGGTAGATGGATATAGCAACGGCAATCAGCAACGGCGCCATCTAGAGACAATAATCATTGAGGTGAAATCTATGGGTAATATTCATTTTTTTCCCAAACTGAACTTTAAAACTTTAATTACGTTACTCCGTTCATAATTCTAACTTGTTAGCCAGTAGCTATAGAGCAGAAGTGCCCTGCTACTTCTTCTCATGCTCTTCCACTTTCCTTCCCCTTTCCTTCCCCCTTTTCTTCTTTCAACCTCTTCTTCCACAATCCCTCCCAAGTTCTCCTGATTTCGGCTCCAGGTCATTTTTCTCAAATTCTCCTTTTCCCGTCTTTAATTGTTATGTCTGTGATAATACTAATGATAGTAATAAGAATTTAATCATCAATAATAATAATAGTAATAATAATAATAATGATACTAATAATAATAATAATGACAATAACAATAATACTACAACTACTACTACTAATAATAATTAAAAATCAATGCAAATTTACAAGGCCAATCATTAGGGAAAGAGTGCGGGAAAGGGTCCTATCGTCTTCTTTTCTAGTCCTTTTTCCACTTCTCACTTTCTTTACTCATATTCCCCACCATTAGATGGGGGGGGGGGGGCATGTGCCCTGTAGCTACACCACTGATAATGATGATTATTATTGTTACATTAATTTTGTATAGCACCAAAGATATGGGTTTTGGGGGGGGGGGGTTTTAAAGCGTTTTACATATAATTAATATTACCCTGGTAATTTGGATTCAATTGCCATTCCGCACATACAGGGCAATCTCTCCACTACTCGCACAGAGGTACATTCCAGCCAAGAGCCATTTTACTTGAACACATGCTTATCCAACCGCATTATCCCATATTCTTGATTACTGTTGTGTGATCTTTATCCATAAGAGGTCATTAATAAAAAATAATCTGCCAAAATAAAAATCAAGAATTTTGATGACCACACCTCCATCCTGACTTAATATGACGATGTGTGGCAGGGTATAGAGGGATTTGTGTTTTATTTACAGCCCAATTCTGACAAATCTTTCTTAAAGTAAAGTAAATTTGACGCAGGAATAGCGCAAGGGGGCACACTGTTCAAGTTGTCTCCTGCCTGTTAAATAAAAGCAAAAATATATCCAATATCTAGCTTGGAACGACATATGGAGAGCTTGAGAATATAATACACCAAACAACTTGTCCTTTACAATAATATAAAATATTTATTAATGGCCTTCAGTAAAAAATCATATTCCATAATGTATTCTATCAAAAACATATTCAAATAATTAAGATACAAAGAGTAACTTGAAAAGGCTTTTGCTACTAGTGCTCCTGTTCTGTGGAATGCACTTTCTTCAAGTGTTCGCAATGCAAATTCTGTAGAATCATTCAAGTCCGGTCTTAAAACATATTTTTTCTCATCATATTTCAAATGAACCCCCCCCCCCCCTTCCCTATTACATCCCTCTGCGCCTCTGAATAGGAAACTAGATAGAAGGCGTACCTTAAATGCTATATATTATTATTATTATTAGCTTAAAGTAATTTCCTTTTTGTCAGATGATATTTACCATTCAACAACATGCTATTTACACAGAGAGATCTCAGATGACTGAAGATCATTGATACAACACTTAAAAGATTTATAGGAACCAAGGCACTGGAGGCATAGGAGGACACGACTGGCTCATGTACCCCTTTCAAAACAAATTTTCAACATTAAAGACCTCAGCCTGACCGAATTTTGAAATATACCCTTTATTCATCCACAGGGAGCTATATATTTTCTGAACAAATTGAAACCAACTTCATGAGATTCCGTTTCCTGTGGAATGAGTAACAGCGTCCCGAATGTTGAGCCCCGGTGGTTTTTCTGATGAGGGCCCCGTCTCTGAGGAACGCTACTTTGCGGGGGGTGAAAATTTGATGACGACATATCGTGTAGATGCACTCGGAGCTGTATACATGACATGTCGTCACACGTCTAGCGACCCCCTGCAGTTTCCTCTGTTGTTACGCCATAGGGAGGGGGCGGACCAAAAAAAATTATCTTTATTTTTCATGGATAAACGGAGACGAAAATTTATGAATACCCAGGGTAATTATATTCTTTGTTTACTAAGCTTTACGTCAATATATGGTTGTTTTGGGTCAGGCTGAGGTCTTTAAAGGTATCTGAAAAAGTAACTGGTAATAACTTTTTTGTATTTTTAAAAACTTTTTTAGCTTGCCATATATATATTGTAAGTTATCTACTAAAAATTTGCTTCTCGGAGCATTTTCAGAGCTGCCCCCCAACCACTACAAAATCCTGGATCCACCCCTGCTTTTGTGGCCTATCTAAATAAGTGTAAGAAGGTCTGCTGGACCCAACGTTTTTTTCCTGTGGGACTGTGCCGCCATAAACCCTCAGAGAGAAGAGGGTTCACGAGAATGAGTCTCCTTGTCTCCAGGGCCTTCGGTCTGACAACAGTTTAGTCAACTGTGGTGTAGCTGCTCAATTCAGGTATATATATATATATACAAATACAAAGTTTCAGATAAAAAGTACACAAGAGTCTGAGGTAATTTCAATGCTACATATCAGTGGAAGACATGATGCTAATAGCCTACACAATGGAAAAGATTAGAATTCTTGATTAGTACTCTAGTTCAGCTTACGTGAACTTCCCACAATGGAAAAGACTAGAACATTAATTAGTACTCTGTATTCAGCTTATGTAAACACTGATTAATACTCTGTAATCAGCTTATGTGAACTTCCCAAAATGGAAATACTAGAACATTGATTAGTACTCTGTAATCAGCTTACGTGAACTTCCCACAATGGAAAGACTAGAACATTGATTAGTACTCTGTATTCAGCTTATCTGAATGCTTCCCGCAATGGAAAAGACTATAGAACCTTGATTAGTACTCTGTAGTTCAGCTTATGTGACTTCCCACAATGGAAAATACTAGAATATTGAGTAGTACTCTGTAGTTTAGCTTATGTGAACTTCCCACAATGGAAAAGACTAGAACATTGATTAGTACTCTGTAATCAGCTTATGCAAATGCTTCCCACAATGGAAAATACTATAGAGACTTGATTAGTACCCTGTAATCAGCTTATGTGAACTTCCCACAATGGAAAAGACTAGAACATTGATTAGTACTCTGTAATCAGCTTATGTGAACTTCCCACAATGGAAAAGACTAGAACATTGATTAGTACTCAGTAATCAGCTTATGTGAACTTCCCACAATGGAAAAGACTAGAACATTGATTAGTACTCTGTAATCAGCTTATGTGAATGCTTCCCACAATGGAAAAGACTATAGAACCTTGATTAGTACTCTGTAGTTCAGCTTATGTGACTTCCCACAATGGAAAATACTAGAATATTGACTAGTACTCTGTAGTTTAGCTTATGTGAACTTCCCACAATGGAAAAGACTAGAACATTGATTAGTACTCTGTAATCAGCTTATGCAAATGCTTCCCACAATGGAAAATACTATAGAGACTTGATTAGTACCCTGTAATCAGCTTATGTGAACTTCCCACAATGGAAAATACTAGAACATTGATCAGTACTCTGTAATCAGCTTATGTGAACTTCCCACAATGGAAAAGACTAGAACATTGATTAGTACTCTGTAATCAGCCTATGCGAATGCTTCCCACAATGGAAAATACTATAGAGACTTGATTAGTACTCTGTAGTTCAGCTTATATGAACGCTTTCCATGTGTTCCTGAAACAAAATGTCTGTAGGCACAAATTCAGTTTAATATACATCAACATGTAATAAAATGATCATTGAATCTTTCTTCCTAGTTCTCATGAATGATTTGAATCATCTGTTTTACCTCAGTCACATGAGCGAGACAGAACCTAAAGACAACAGACCAAACAATGTTTTTTACATTACCCTGAATGGCTAAGCATCGGTTTGTTTGGAGTCAGTGTGGAGTCAGTTTGCCGGTGTGACTGACACCTAATATAAGACTGCATCTCTATAAATGGAAATATAACTGATATTTATCAGTTGTTGCTATGTCAGATAAGCCTCATGCAATATTTCAGCTCATCAACAGCTGCGATACTTATGTAGAGGTCATAAACATGTACATAGAATTTCACATACAGAAACTATTCTTTTGAAATGGCTGCTCAGTTTCCAGATTCAAATGCTCATTAATTGTAATGCATACATATATGGAATAGAATAAATGGAAGTGTTGTATTTCATACATGTACATTCATTGGTCATGCATCAATTATTGCTTAAAACAGGCACACACAGGAAGATAAAATATCCTGATATCATTTAGGTCCTCCCTAATATGAAGTTGGTTTAGAAAAAATAAAACAGACAAATGAGAGAAATGGATCAGTGACAATTTGGAGGAGAATGCGAAAAAAGAAATTCAGAATTTTGAAAGTTGTAATCAATATCCAAGAAAATAGCAACTCATGGAATATTTACATGTAGTACAAAACAAAAGAGGACAGGCACACACAAGTTAAATCGTATACATATATTTGCCAATGTGCATTTCATTGATTACAATTTTCTAACTTCATAACTTTATCATTTATCGGATTTTCCTCACAATTTCACTAAATTTCTCTCATTTTCTGCTCTTATTAAAAACAATTTGATTCCAGGTTGGACATGCCCTTCGAAAAACAAGGTCCACTGTGAATTTTTTTTTTTTAATATTTGTATCAAAATGTAAATTGTTATATATAAAATTTTGAAAATAATTGAAAATATATAAACAAAGAACTTTAAAAAGATCCCAGTATATATGGACATACATGTATTAAATAGAAAATGATTTCAATTTAAAAAAAGCCTTACTAAATGCACAAACAGTGTAAAAATATATCAAACACAAAAAATATATATATTTACATTAATCCTACTTAATGAAATGTCCTGTGCAAAAAGAAAATCAACTGATGGGGGAATTGCGTATAAGGGGAAATTTTCTGATTTGCCATAACGTTTTGGGCACCTTGCCTATGGGGTAGGAGGCATTCTATCTATGTAAACATAGAGGGCACCCAATTACTTATATTGGTACAATTTTTGTTCGGTACAACTCATTTTTGTTATCAACATGGAAAATCTAGATAACTCTTGGGGATGTAACATCCTGAGGTTGGACTTTGGGTGAAGAGAGTTTTTCTTGATTATATCAATGGTTTGGGGATTTACTTTTAAAAAATACCTTATTGCACACAAAAGGTTTTTCATCACACAATTCTTTTTGCCTTAAATATAAATTTAATTCTATACATATATTAGCATTTTTAATCCCTAATTCTCTCAAACATCTTAACGCTGATGTAAATATATACAATAAATAGAAAGAATATTCGCCTCTTTCAAATATATATATTTATATATATTACATAACTTCAGGTCTTAATGAAACTTTAATAATTGGCTGTAAACATCCAAGAAAATTATCTGCTTTGCCAATTCAAAGAGTAACATTTGATCCATTTGATAAGCCCTTTCATAAAACAAAACACATAGAGTATATTTATATATATATATATATTTATTTCATGTACTAATTCTGCTTGCTAGCAAAACCATACCGAGAGCTAATCACCAATGTTCATTCTTATTTGATCAACATGCTTGGAAAAGATTATGAAAATATACTGCTCATTTAATCACTTAAAATGCTGCAAATATCACCGCATTAAAATTTCTAAAGTATCCTAACTTACATGTATATGTAAAGCGATATATCTTGAAGTTTTGTATAATGATATTCACACAAGCAATGTTCATACATGCATGTGTTCATTTTATGTTTTTACATGGTATATACTACATATACAAGTAAGTTCATACACTACATAAAAGTGATACATAATGGCATACCGAATTAGGTACATCCTGTATCTGGTTCAGATTAATTTGCACATATACTGTATGTTAAGTACTTAATTCCATATACATAATTTTAATAATAAATTTAATTCTTATAATACTGTACATGCACAATGTAAAGCAAGAGTTTCAAGGAAGATCCTATAAAAGTGCACTTTGCTGTTTGATCACCTATTATAGAAATCAAAACAATACTGCATATTTCATTCTTGCACAAAGTATTAGTATTGCCCCTTTCACAACTACATGTATATTAACAATATAGAAACGATACAGCCATTTAACATATAACGGAATGCAATAAAATCTTTCAAAAACAGGACTTGTTTAGAAAGCTGCTGTATTTACACACACATGATACCAACCATAGATTAAAAGAAAGCATAGTATTTCGTACACACTTCAAGGAAATGAGTTCAGTATGGAAAATTGATACTTAATGGCAGTATAAGCACTGGAAGCTCAATATCGAAAAGCTCAAATATCGAAAGGAAAGTTCAGTATCTAAATTTGATATTCTAAAGTGTACCAATAACCAAAATATATTTTGTTCTGTATGTTAGGGGTTTTATATTCAAAATATGAGCTTCAAATGTTGATTCTATAAAGAGATATTGCAAGTTGAAATACACTCCCAATAAAGAATACAGCGACTTGTGACGGCAATATGGCAATAGAATCAATGAAAGAACAGAGCAAATGAATAGAAAACTATGACAAAAGACGATTCTCAACATGGAGGCAGTAAGGTTTTATCTGGTTCCTCTGAGTTAGTAATCACAAGTAAAATCATCCTAAAAGGTCGTTCAAATAGGCCGCGGAAAACCACCTTAAAAAAATATGCATTTTTAAGCGTGCTGCGCTTCACATTTCTCTATCTTATAACACACAGGTAAGTGAGTTCACATAGGACCTTTGCTGCATCATGCATACCCATTTGCCATTCATTTAATGCACGCAAAAACGCCATTTTTTGTTATGCGACGATTTAACGCAGCATGTGTGAACTAGCTTTCATTGTGAATGGAAAAGGGACAGAATCCCTGCAGTGAACACTACTACACCTACAGGTACTTGCAGCTTGTTGTATATCATGCATAATATGCATAAAGGAAGACATCGAGTCCAAGCACTACAACCGCTACAGAGTTCAAGATGTACCTATCACTCCTGCTCTGGATAACTTTGTCCATCTGTCTTGCTTCACGCTGCCGAAGCTCTTCCTCCGTTGGGACTTCCTCGTTGAACGAGATGCCGCAGAAAAAGTTCCAACCACGACGCCACCGGCCAGGCTCGCTTCTTTCAAGAAGGGGAGAATCTAACAGTGAAGGAGTAAGTTAAATAGTCCTATTAATTTGATACATACGATTGAAAGTAAGGGACAGAGATATGAAATCATATGTCTGATTGACCCTTAAATTGCCACAGGGAATGTGTGTGTGTGTGTGTAATTGGGTTTTTACAGACGTGTATCAATCAGATATGATTATTTGATTGATACACGTCTGTAAAAACCCAATTACAGTAGGGGAATAATTCACCTACTGAAATTTGAATAGCAATTTCAGTCAACAAATAAATATTTTGTTTAAAATTCTACACATTTAATTTCAATATAGCAAACTGCTACACATCTGTAAATTTGTATAGCAATCATAACCTAAAATGCATAGCAAATTCCTATGCTACGGTATATATATCAGGAAAATTATTCCCTGTGCCATGAACAGACCCACTCATCTCCTTCTTAATTATGTCCTTCTACTTTCAAACTGTCCCACTGTCTGCTTTTCTTTCATGTTCTGTGACTTTCAATTTTGTCTGAACTTGTTTTGGGTGTTAAGTAAACAACCAGTTCCATCTTCTATATGTTCAATGGCCATGGCAGCAGTGGTGGTTACTGCTGCTGCTGTTGGTGTTGTTGTTGTTGTCATCATCAATCATCACAATATTAAAATTATTAGCATTATCAACTTCTTCTTCTCCTTGTTCTCCTTCTTCCTTTTTTTCTTATTTTTCTTCTTCTTCTTCCGCTTCTCCTCCCTCTTCTTTTTCTTCTCCTCCCTCCTCCTCCTTTTTTTCTTCTTCTTCGTCTCTTTCTTCTCCTCCCCCACCCCTCTCCTCTCCTCCTCCTTTTCTTCCTCTTCCTCATTCTGCTTCTCCTCCCTCCTCCTCCTCCTCCTCCTCTTTCTCCTCCTCTTCCTCCTCCTGCTTCTCCTCCCCCACCCCCTCCTTCTTCTTCTTCCTCCTCCTCCTCCTCCTCCCTCCTCTCCTTCTTCTTCTTCTCCTCCTCCTTCTTCTACTTCCTTTCCTTGTTCTTCTTCTCCTATTTTCTTTTTTTTCTTTGTCTCTTTCTTCTCCTCCCCCACCCCACCTCCTCTCCTCCTCCTTTTCTTCCTCTTCCTTTTCCTCTTCCTCTTTCTCTTCTTCTTCCTCCTCATCCTCTTCCTCCTCCTCCTGCTTCTCCTCCCCCACCCCCCTCCTTCTTCTTCCTCCTCCTCCCTCCTCTCTTTCTTCTCCTCCTCCTTCTGCTTCTCCTCCTTTTTTCTTCTTCTGCGTTGTCTTCTACTTCTCCTCCCCCCTCTCCTTCTTCTTCTTCCTCCTCCTCCTCCTCCTCCTTCTCCTCCTCCTTCTCCTTCTCCTCCTCAGACTCCTCCTCTTCCTTCTCATTATTATACTTCTCACCTTCTTGGGTTTTCCTGACTACATGACCAGGTTTCTCTGTGTTGTCTATTGAAGATTCCATTTCACCCTCTTCTCCTTCCTGGAATACACATTAATTATACAGGTCAAAGGTCATTAATACAGTAATAGCAAGTATCAGAATAATGGGGAAATGTAAAATGATTCTATCTTTTGGATGCTGTATAACATTCAAAAATACATATTCTAGAAATAGTCTACTCCAATTTGCTACTGACAAATGCTTTACAGGGTAACTTTAATATTACATACTAATATTTTTGCTTTCAAAAACTTTCAGATCTACATTTCACAACATTTTAGGATATTTGTTTTCCAAATTCAACAACCAGAATACATGAAGTTTTCCACTTAATGTAAAAGTGATGTTCTGTTTATCTTTAATCTGATAATCTCAAATGTACATACTCATATTAGTATAGTGTCTGTCTGTCTGTGTTTCTCTCTCCCCGCAATCTCTGTCTCTCTCTCTCTCTCTCTCTCCTCAATCTCTTTCTCTCTTCCCTCAATCCCTGTCTCTCTTCCCTGTTTTTCTTCTATCTCAACCTCTCTCTTTCTGTCTCTGTCCCTCTCTCTCTCTCTCTCTCTCTCGTGCCCACTTTCTTGCCCTCTCTCTTCCCTTCTCTCCCTCTTTCTCTCTTTATCTACCTATCTCTGCTCTTTTCACATCTTACCCTTTCTTTGGTTTCATAAGATTCTCCTCCTGACTCTCCTTCTCTTAACTCCATGATATCCAGACGTTCTTCCCGACTGAACCGAGTCCAGAATGTCAGACGATATAACTACAAGATTAAAACAAACTAGAAATATCACTGAAGATGATGATTAATACCCCCGCCCCGTGACAACAGCCTTTCTTGACTTTTGGTCGAAAACTGAGGAAGTAGTTCGATCCGCAAGATTTTTCCCTGATTTACTGCCATAGATATGCCGTTTCCATGGCAACGCAGCTTCCGACACATCAAAAAAATATGTTGTACACATCTTCCCAGTAAGACCAATGTGTGTACCAAATTTCATGACTTTCGGTCAAAAACTGAGGAAGTAGTTTGATCCGCAATGTGTTTCCTTGATTTTCTGCCATAAATATGCCGTTACCATGGCAACGCAGATTCCGACTCATCCGAAAAATATGTCTTGCACATCTTCCCATCAAGACCAATGTGTGTACCAAATTTCATGACTTTCGGTCATAACCTGAGGAAGTAGTTCGATCCGCAAGATTTGCAACGGACCGACCGACCGCCCGCCCGCCCGCCCAACCATCGACTGATTCCTATATACCCCCTTCAAACTTCGTTTGGCGGGGGTATAATAATACTTTTCATGCTCTGTTGTCCAGTTCTCCTTAGACTTTCACAAATCAGTTTCTCTTAATTTTTCTGTTCTTGGAACTGTTACCTTTCTATGAATGATTAATTGTCTTTCCAACCATGTCAAATGCATGTAAGTGACAATTTGTTTGCTTGAATAACCTGATGAATATAAAGCATGTACATGTACGTTAATTAGAATGAAACTGATTGAAAATGCATCTTACACAAAAATAACTGGTTAAAAGATGAATTATGAATGTTGGGGGTGTTCTAATACTCACATATTGTGAAGGTAGTGGTTCTGTAAAGAGGCTTATTCCAATCACCCACAACATACTCCAAACAAAGAGAATCAAGGCAAAGTACATATAGTTCACAAGGATTGCAGCAACGAATGGCGGTCGACTGTCCACCTCGCCGCACAACGGCTCCGGAAACGCCAATGTCAAACTTATTCTAACGACGCTGAGCACCATACCAAGTATAAGCCCCCAGAAAGCACCCTGCTCCGTGGTGCGCTCCGACGAGACAGCTAGGAGGAAGACAGCAGTGATAGGGGGCGCCAGATAGGCTATAACTTGTTGGATGTAGACGAATAGCTGTCCGCTGGAGTTGTTCTGAACGACGGGAACCAACAGAATACTGACTATGATAATGATAGCAATAAACAACCTGTGAAGAGATGGAACAAAGGGAAGCTTGATATCTCTTTTGTAATTTATTTCATCACTTCTCTATGTTTTTCTATTTATCGCTTTTGTTGACAAAAGTTGAAATGGTGGCATTGGTGTCTGACAATTGCTTCAGCGACAGCTGCTCTGGCTTCATTTTGTTAAAGATAAAGGGTTAAATTTAGAGTTGCAATTGGGTTTTACGATTAGGAATAGGTATAGTGTCTTGTTCAGGGTTGAAGTGAAGAATTCAGAAAGCATAAGACATTGATCATACAATTGTCACATAATAATGGCTCAAGTCTGAACAGTCTTTTATTGATGCTTTCCACAGGCAGATCCAGGATTTGAAATAGGGGGGTGCCAGCGGCAAGGGAGCACTATATTTAAGGTGATCCAAAGAGTAAAAAAAAAATCACAAAACAGAAAAATCAAAGGGGGGGGGGGCGCACCCTTGGCGCCCCTGCCTGGATCTCCCACTGCTTAGGCATGACCATCAGTGTTTCGAGGAGACCGATGTACATCACTGCCCGCAGAGGGAGACCATCACTTTAAAATAACATTACACCACTTGCGTACTTATCATTCTAAAGTTCAAAGCGGCATCCACAAAATATCTTGATCCACAGCTTATGAAACTATCCACAACCAAAATATATATAGGGTCCTGTTTCATAAAACTTGTCATCAATGCCAAGTTGCAATAACTATTATAAGCTACTGAAATCCTTGCATCTAACTGGCTGAGAGCAAATTTGTTGGTAAAAATCACAGACAAGACACTTCATGAAAGGCCCCCCACATTTACCTGCCCACTATCATCAACTCCATTTCATATTTTCGAGCCGTCTCTCTGCTAAGCTGCCCTATCTCCTTGTCGCTAGGAATCTTACGCATCCATCGCCAGAGGTCCATCGTAAATATGGCTGAACTGCTGTTGAAGGTGGACGTCAGTGAACTCATGAGGGCGCTAAGTATAACAGCAGACAATAACCCATGGGCTCCTGAGATAAAGGGTAAAGTTTTCGTCAGTCTTAGAACTATTCTATAGATTTGTAAATAATTCACAAACCAATACCGGTACTCACTTTCCTTTCTCCTATTTGACTCTCATCTTGTTTCTGTCCTCAACTGATTTTTAGTTCGCTTGATGTCAAGCTATATAAGCATTTCATGTACATATAACTTTTAGTTCTGAAGATGATAAAAAATAAACAATACAAAATTTGAAGCTCAAAATGACTCTCATCGGAGCTTTCTCTCTGGCTCATTAACTTTCTTCCATGGAAACTCAGAGAAAAAGATTTGGCAACATTGGGAGGCATCCCATCATTAAATTTATCATTTATGATGACAAAAAGAAGATGACTGAACAGGGTCTGTATCAATCCGGATTAAATATAACTCTACAAAGCAATTTTTACACGATCAGATTCTCATGGTCGCACAGACACCCTTCTATACAGTGCAAAGGCAAGTCTCGCGCCCCCCCCCCCCCCCCCCCCCACCAAGAATTCAGTTCCAGAACACGCTATATCCACAAAACTAAGTTTTGAGAAAAACAGGGATTGTTTATAATTCTCTTATTTCCCATTATCGATTTGAAGTGAAACTTTATCCTATTGTACTCCTGTCTAAAGTGATAACAACTCAATCTTAAAAAATAATTAGGTGTAGCATGTTTTGGAACTGAACTTTTTTTTACTATGCTGACAAAAAATATGCTAATTCCAGCTTACCTTCTGGTAGAAGATCAGGATCAAAAACCAGTAGAGGGAAGGCAAGATTTGAACAACTGGTTTTGGAACCACAGATTTCTTCACAATTATCCACACAAGCAACAACATCTGAAACAAAATGACAAAGCACTTAAAGGGAAAGTCCACACTGATACAAAAAGAAGCAGAAACGTTAAAGAAACAGATCAATGAAAGTTTGAGCAAAATCTGATAACAAATAAGAAATTTATGACTTTTTGAAGTTCAATCAAACACAAATTGGAAACTCTGACGTATCTTGCGAGCTCATCTCCCATTCGCCCTGTACTGAAAAAAAATCAGATTTCCATTTTCTCTAAAGAAAATATTTTACCATACATGCACCCTAGATGTAATCATTTTACTTATGCTTTTACACGAAACCTGTATATTAAAAATCTATTCGCTCATCAAGAACAAAGAAAATAAATCGCAAGATACCTCACAGAGTTGCCAATATGTGTTTGATTGATAACAACTTTAAAAATTCATAACTTTCTTGTCTATTATCGTATTTTGCTCAAACCTTCAGTGATCTTTCTTTTTAATTTTTCTGCTTCTTATAAAACCAACTTGTAGTTCTTCAACGTACAATCCCATTCAACCACACTGTCATACTGCATCAGCAACAGGGCCAGTTACAACAAAGGTCTGAAGAAACTAGATGAACAAGTGAACTTTCCCAAAACAGATTGTGAAAAAAGAATGAATTCTTGATCAATATGTTTGTATTTCCCTTGACTATAAAATGTTTTGTTTTGAATGTTTAGAGTGACTTCACATCATGTCCGTAATAATAGAAATGTACTTTCACATACAAGTACACTTTATAAAGCAAAAGACGGGATACTTTTCACTTCACAATGTCGGCCATTACAGCTCAAGAAAAATTGTCAAAATCAATGAAAATAATAATAAGGTCATGCCACTTTAATGGCTCAAAAATCATTACCAACTAATACAGAGTACAATTGAATCAAAACAAAAAGTGGATACTGTAAAACCAAATATTTTCACGTGTATGAAATCTTCATGTGAGTGTTTCAGATTCATGGAACATTCATGCCACAAATAATTGAATCACATCTGAAACCTCACTGAATTTGTGCAATTCATGGAACTTACTCGCGGTGAAAATGGCGGTCGTTTACAATTTGAAGAAAAAAATCTTCATGTTGATAATGTTTTACAGTAGGTAGGTGTACAAGTGTAAAAGAAAATTTACACGTACCTGTGTAAAATATACGAGCAATCATCCCCGGCATGACAATAAGAAAAAGAGGTGTAACTTTAAAGAAACCAGCTAACAACGTTCCTCCTTGACCATGAGAAAGGTTCTTGGACGCTAGAGCTCTCTGAACGATTACCTGCAGATGGGAAAGGATGCATTGTTATATATTTTTTTTCAATTCAACATATATGCAAAAGGGAAGAGCTAGATATTTTAATCAAATAATGTAACCCGCCGATCCTTCTCATCAACTTTTCAAAGGCACAGAAGTTATATACCCTGAATTTTGCCTCAAAGCCAAAAACAAGAAATAAAAAGCAAAAAGAGTCAATATCATGAAATTATACCTATACACATATCATACAAAATAAGTATTAAACATTTGATACTACACGTACATGTAGTTTTACGTTATGTATACTGAACTACAAAAGAAACGTCGCACATGTATGTGTTTGAAACTGTTTTATTTACAATGAAACATATTCTTTATTCAAGTGTGAAAACTGAGAAAATGTTTTGCTTTGTTTTGATTAACAAGTGCAGATGTGCAATAACGACTCTCATTGTTGATAGCACCAGTTCTGACGTTGTTGGACCCACACGAGACGTTCCCGACGATGTCGAACGGTGAGGATAGGGCCCCGAGCAGGACGCCGACAAGACAAGTTGAAGCTTCTCATTCGTTGGTGCTGTTGGTTGCATTGTATCGCTCCCGCAGTCTCTCTACTGTCCGAACGCTGCATTGAAGTCGTTGGAAATGACTCTAGGACGTTGGCCAGCATGAAGACGTCCGATGGCTTGTTCCCTCTGGTTTCGAGTCAGACGTGGCATGGTGACAGCGCTCAGGAAACGAATGACAGGATGAAGGTTTTGGGTCCCTTTTAAACCCACTGGATAGAGGATGTGCATGTGCATCATGTTTTTCAAAAAGCTGCGCTCGAGTGCACTATCATGTTCACGGAAAGGATATGAGTTTTAATCCTACACAGAAATCACATTTTGTTATGATGATGTGTTATGGACGGTCAATGCCATATCTGTGATGTTAAAAAAGCATAAAATGTGATTTTACGTATCAAATTCCAATATCATGTGTAAAAGATATCAATTTGAAAAGTGCGACGCTTCTTTTTTAGTTCAGTGTATAAAGGAATTCATTAAAAGCTCACAAAGTAACCCTTTTTTTTTCCATCAAGGTGAAATATATCCCTACTGACCTGATCGGTCGCCCAGTACCAGAGTGATACAAAGTTCTGTCCAAAGAAGAATCCAGGCCAGGGCATGTCTGAACCCACAGGGTTCCTCAGCATATGGTAGAAATCATCTCGAGGCATCCCACAAGAATCATTGCGGTAGAGCGTTTCATTAGGAATGGCCTGAGCATAGAGTGGCTCTAGCATGGAGTAACCTCCAATCTTATGAAAACCTAAGAAAAAGTAGCGTAATAGACAAAGAAAATGTTTACTAGTATTAACCCTTTCGAGACAATTGACCACATTTTGTGGTTTAGCCTAATAACTTTTGATTCAGAGCTCTAAAAAATGTACTAGATGCATGAGTAGAAAGAGCAGAACATTCTGCACACACTATGTCCATTTGTGTTTCATGACCATATTGCGTTTGATGCCAGGAATTTTTAAAACGAGAATAAGCTCTAAATCCTTATATTGGCAAAACATTAAGAGGTTCAAAATCACTGTTTATTATCAAAATTGGCAATGTTTTCAACTTTTCGACAAAATTCCCAACCATGAATATGGTTTTCAAAGAGATTACACCTTATTAAAACCATGTAGCACTAAAAGAAAAATATTATTGTTGCCAATTTGAAGAACAAAATGTGATCAATTTAGCCTTTAAATAATTCCTGTCCTGAAAGGGGTTAAGGTATACTTCGTTTCCAGCTTTTTGTTTCATCCTTGACATAAAGAAGCTCGTTCTCTTTTGGAATCGGTAATGACAAGAGACCGAATAGTCTAGAGTCCCAGATATTGATAAATAAGTACTTATGTAGGACAGAACAAACATGTCCTAGAAATCAGGCTATGGTGATCCAACACATGCTCCACCAACATTTGCTCCAAGCTGTATTTCGTCAAAGATATAGTGTTACAGTCAGGGGGTGAAATTGGGCTTTTTTGTTTAATGTCAAAATATAATAATATTCCGCTTTTTGTATAGCGCCCGATACATCGGCGAAGTCTCTAAGCGCTTTACAGATATATTATTACCCCGGTCATTGGATTCTGGCTTGCCCGCACACAATGTATGCACGCATTCTCCACTCCCTGGGGAGTATTCCAGCAATGGGCCGTGTCGCTCACATTGCTATTCAAACGACATTAACTTTCGCATCCTACCGGGTTACCCGTTTAACACCTGGGTGGAGGGTGGCAAATATAGATTAACGTCTTGCCAAAGGACGCTAGTGCTGCGGTGGGATTTGAACCCCAGACCTCGTGGTTCACAGTCCGGGGACTTATCCACTGATCCACAGCACCTCTACAGGTTTGCCTAGGCCCTGTCGCACAAGACTTCGAGTTACCATAATCCAGGGCGCCCCCAGAAATTTCAGAACAAAATTTCATGACTTTCCATGACCCATTTTTGCCATTTTTTCGGGACCAGATAAGTACCATTTTGGTATGAGTTGCGGCATCCAAGCGGCGTACGAATACCAGGCAGTGATATTCGTGATGGAGGGCTGCCATATCCACAAACAGCCCACACCCACAACAAATATCCACGACTTTCCATCATTTGGGGAGATTTTTTTTCATTTTCCATGACTTTCCACAACAGTGGGAACCCTGATAACCCTTTCAGGACAGGAATTAAGGGCTAAATTTATCACATTTCGTTCTTCAAATTGGCAACACTAATATTTTTTCTTTTAGAGCTACACGGTTCTAATAAGGTATAATGTCTTTGAAAACAATATACAGGGCTATAAATTTTGTCGACAAGTTGAAAAAATTGCCAATTTTGATAAAAAACAATGATTTTGAACCTCTGAATGTGTTGCCAATTCAAGGATTTTAAAGCTTAATCTCGTTTTAAAGTTCCTGGCATCAAACACAATATGGTCTTGCAACAAAAATGGTCATAGTGTATGCAGACCTTTTTGCTCTTTCCACTCATGCATCTCGTATATTTTTTAGAGCTCTGAATCAAAAGTTATTGAGCCAAACCACAAAATGTGGTCAATTGTCTTGAAAGGGATAATACAAGTAGTTACCATAGGAGCTAACACAATTGTATCTCACTTCTGTGGTATTATACCATAATCCTTAAGATCCACTGCATGAAACCAATATTAGCTTGATACAATCAATAATTATTTTAATTTAGTGCCTTAATATCTAAGTGGTTTGCCTGCCGGAAGTCTCTGTGATGGGAAACCTTTTTCAAGATAAATTATTTTCATACTTAACATAATTCGGTATTTTGTTTGGATAAAATATCTGAGAATATCTAAGCAAATATTTCTCGGATGATTATCGCAGCGGTTTGTGTTTCATGCAACAGGGCCCTAGTGTTTTTTCATGGGCTGAAGTTAAGTAGTTGACAAGCGTGACCACCTGTATAGAAGACCACCTGTATAGAAGACCACCTGTATAGAAGACCACCTGTCTATAAAGACCACATTTTCTGATTCCCTTGAATCATATGTTCCTCATTAAAAACATGTATTGAAGGAACCTGTACATAAAGAACACCTGCTTATGAAGACTGCTTTTCTCGTCTCCCTTGAGCGGTCTTTATAGACAGGTTTCACTGTACATACATCTCCCTCTTACTTGCTATACAGAGCCACAGAGCCCCACACAGCATGATGCATGTCTGTAATGTCTCTGTATAGATGACCGCTACTAGACCACCGGTGACTGTATAGATGGCTGTTATCCCAAGCAGACAGAAGATAGCTGGATAGAGGTTCCATCCTATGGCTTGTTGAATGAACAAGGCACCAGAATACAGATCAACCTGATGGTAATAGAAGACGGCATGATCACATAATATCAATAATATTCTGGATTTACTTGTAGGTACATGTACAGCAACTATAAATACATATCTATGTCTCTAAAAAAAACATGCTTCACAGATATATTATTACCCTGCACACATTGTGTGCATATTCGCCACTCCCTAGGGAGCGTTCCAACCAAGCACCATCTTAGAGATGCACACAATACCGATCAAACCACAATGACGTCCGTATCCTACCAGGTACCCATTTAACACCTGGGAGCTGGGAGGAGAGAAGCAATGTAGATAAAACGCGTTGCTTCAGGACATAAGTGCAGTGCCGGGGATCAAACCCACAACATTGGTATCTCCAGTCAAGTGTTTAAACTAGTGGACTATGAAACCTCTACACAAACACATCCACAAGTTTTCCATTCAAGGTCATGTTGTCATTCTTAAAGATAAAGTAGAGTTCTGGTCATGCATTTATATTGTGAAAGAAACTGTCTCAAAGCGATTGGGAAAGGCTGACCATGTCTACATAAGAATTGTTTTATAAGTTGTGTTGTTTTGGAATCATCAAAATAGATATGAAATTGACCCAGTCTTGCTGAAAAGCAATATATATTGCACACAGAAATGAGTATATGAGGCTACACACGTAAGTGACATGAATGTTTGGCCTGGACATTTGAGCTATTTCTAGTCATATTTCGAATATACGAGCATTTGAAGAGCAATCATTTTCAGAGGATGTTTCTTCTATGATGTTCTTCCAAACTGACACAAAAGGAATGAGAAAGCTCACAAATTATTTTTCACCTATCCCAGAACTCATTATTCCCTTTAATTCTTGACTATTCGGCATCGAATATCCCCTGGAGGAGAAAAGCAATTTTATGACCCATAGCTCATAGGTGTCTCCTTATGATAAAACCGATTTGGATAGGCAGGTGTTGCACTGCACTGGGGTCCCCCTACTCTGAACTAAGAATGCTGGATCATTTTTAGGTGATATAGTATATGTACTGCCTTAAGAGCCGATTAATCCTGAACAATAATGATAACGACAAATCATTCCCAAATCGCTCCCCTGTTGTTCATGCATTGGAAATGTTTGTTGTTGGTTACACCTCAATTGATGCTATTGAGCCTCCCTCAACAATTTTGTTGGGTTTTTTCAGCAAGCGATTTTCTTAGGACGGACCTCAACGATAATATTTGTGAGCCCAACATTCAACTCTTGTGATGCAACATAGGATCAGCAAAGCCATCCAGGAAGTGCACATCATTTTTCCCTGACAAATCCTGGACGATTTTATACATAGTTGCCAAAATCATTCAGGTGGGACCACTCCTGATATTATCTGGGGGTGTTTCATAAAGCTGTTTGTAAAGTTACGCATGACTTTACGAATGACTTAAATATGACAAGCCAAATGGGATGCTCAATCTTAACTGCATCAACTAAAGTTGAACTGTTCAGATGTAGATCATCATTCTTATTATAGCAAATATTTTGAATGCAAAGTATATTTTTTGCCATAATTTAATTGAGGTTATTGCAAATACAGTCACACTTTGTTAAAACAGCGGGAAAAACTTTGGGCATCCTATCATGCACTTCATATTCAAGTCGTTCGTAAAGCCATGCTCAACTTTACGAACAGCTGGTATGCAATTATTATTATTATTTATATGTACGGTTTATCATCATCATTATTATTCAGATCTGGGCCCGTCTTATATAGACGGGCCCAATATCGATCGCAACTCTGTACAATAAGAGATAGGAGATTGGAAATTCGCAATTGATTGGAGGACTTGCGATCGATTCGAATCAATCGCAACTGTTTATAAGACGGGGCCCAGACAAGCCCTTAGGAATTAGAACTAATAGAAGATTAGGTAAGACTACTTACAGAGACCCTGGTGAAGATGTAGATGACAAGCGAAAGAAAAGCTAGATACATCCTAATGCGAGTGCTTCCGAACCTCTTCTGAAGATACTCTGGCATGGTGTACACACCACTGGCGAGGTAGACTGGTAGAAAAACCCATCCAAGCAATTGCAGCATTAGTAGCGCCTAAAGAATATATACATGACAATGGATTATCAACCTATTTCTAAGTTGGTATGCAAAGTCCCTGCGAACTATGATGCAGGGTCTATGCAGTCTGGGTTGTAGACTATACCCACAGTTTCCCCAGTGATGTGACGTTTGCTCCAAGGATAATTGCTCTGAGCTTTACTTTGTCACAAGTATAGGGTTAGGGTTAGGGTTAGGATTGCAATTGGGTTTTAGGTTGGGTTTTAGGTTTAATAGGTTTAGGGTTAGGTCTATGGTTAGCTATAGTGTTTGTTTCAGGGCTGAAGTTAGGAAATTGGTTAATGCAGGAAAATTGACAGCAAAGCAACTGTCATAGGAGCATGTCTTGTGCAACCAGTTACCCATCCCATGCCCCCCCCCCAAAAAAAAAAAAAAAATGTTTACTTTAGACCCTAGTAGCATGGTAAACATGATAATCACAATGCTACAATAAATCAATGCAAATTTGTTGTTTCACATGTGTATGAGGTATCTAGAAAATAACTATGTAAAAAACAATCAACAAGTTGCTTGAAATATCCTTCATCTTAATTACACTTGTCAATATCTAAATTTAGATTTCTAGTAAATGTATATATTTCAAAAAATTATTCATATGTAATATCAAAAATATATGAACAGCATCCCAATATGTTTTGTTATCTTAGACACTTGCTATGTGGTATTGAAGCTGCAATAACACAACTTGAAAGCTGCATTGATACAATATAGATTTGGCTTTAATTCAACATAAATTTTCTTAACCCCTACCATACCATAACATTTATGAATATTTCTCACAAATGAATCTTGGAGTCAAAAGGGCAAAAGCTCAGGCCCCTTTTGACTCCATTTTACTCCATTGGCTCGCTATTATTGGATAAGCAGTTTTCAGCAGCTTGTTTTCCATAAATGAATCTTGATAAGTTAAATGTTAAGTTTAATTCATTGTTTTGTAGTCGGGTTGGGACTAAAATATGTTTCCGTCTGGAATAATCTTTGCAATATATATGTGCACCTTTTTTCTACAAGAAATAAAATCAAGCTTTTCCTACACCAAATATATGCCACTGATATCCTTGGGCGGATATGGTGATATAGGTTTTGCACGCATTTATAGTGTACATGCGCTGTTGTTAGGAGTTTACATACATGTATGTCCCTGGCCCGGTATCTAAATTATTTTTGTCTTCTCATTTGTTTAATATTCCACTTTTGGAGGCAAAATCTTCACAGCATCTTAGTATTCCTAGTATCTTGCTATTTATCAACAAAAATCCAAGAAATCTGACAAAAAGTTTTCTAGGGCTTACCAAAACTATACATTACCTTTAAAGTGTCTGTGTTTGCAGACTATAAACACAACACACAAGGACCCGAACAATAAAGATTTCAAAGCAGATCTACATTTTCGCATGAATGAACACATACAGTTTCTAACCTAAAGGCATATAATGCCTTCACACAGAGTATGATCATATAACATTTTTGGGCACAAAAGTGCAGTTTTTCACACTACATACATGTACATTTATCCTTGATTGTACATGTAGTCTCATTTCAATATTCTGTTCAAATATTCTTAGACTTGAAATATGTGTTTCTTTAGGTAGTTGAAAAGTCATTTTCAATCACAAAAGTAGTGGATATTAGTCACAGTCTGAGTAAATTAGAATGAGATAATAATTTATGAATGAATAAAAAAATAATCTTTAAACTAGATGAATCTCCGACCACGCGCGGTCGGAATTTATGCATCCGCCATCATCAGATTGGCAATGTATGGCATACATGTACACTTTAAAAAGGATTGGTCCATCAAAATTACAAATCTTTTCACTTCAAAAGCACAGGAAAATTTATTTCATTTTATTTAAAAAAAAACAACAACTTAATTACCATTGATGCCTTACAATCATCAAATACACCAAGGAAATAGATATTTTATAGCAAATAGACCACTGTCCCTTTCAAATTTCTAAAATAGGTAGGCCTAGACTCCATACATCACAAACCATTGTTATGTATATAATGACCTCTATGACCTTTGAACTTTGACCTTGAGATCCCCTAAAATCTAACCAGTTCATCGTCCCTCACATATCTGGGCCAGGTTAGAAGCCGATCTGTCAAACATTTCTTCAGTTATTGCGAGAACTACATAATTACCTCTGTGACCTTTGACCTTTGACCTTGAGACCCCAAAATCTAATCAGTTCATCGTCCCTCCCATATGCATACATGGGCCAAGTTACAAACTGATCCGCCAAACGGTTTTGAAGTTATCGCGAGAACGAAAAGGGGACGGACGGACGGACGGACGACCCGAAAACATAATGCCTCCGGCACCACCTACGGTGGGCGGAGGCATAAAAAGTAAACTGACAGCAAAACTAATTTATCACAGTTCATTGGGAAAACAATGATTGTGATCCTATACAAATTGTATTCAAGTGTACATTTTTCAGAGGACTGAACTTTGTGTAATACAGGTAACATTCCAAAGAAATCTCTACATGCAAACCTACAACTACATGTACATGTACATGAAGGTCTAAATATATTAGGTATCATAATAATGTATTTGAAAGAGGTGTGTGTATTCTTCAAATGTAAAAAATAAATGTTTTTCATGACTGCACAATATAACATCAACTCTATTCAACTGAATCATTTGCTATACAAATCCCACCTCAGCTCACAAAAGGGTAGACATTCACACTGTTTGCTGAAATGGGGTAAATAGGAACACAGGGGACATGGGTGAAAAAGAACCAAAAGTGGAAAAGGTTTTTTTTAATACATTTTTAAAAAGTAATGAGCCATTTCAATCCTTCTACATGCAGTTTCTACGCAATACATACCTACAGCTACATAACCATTGCTAATATGATATAAAACAGCTAATACAGTACTCCTGTACGGAATAGAATATGATCATAATAATGATGATGATGATGATGATGATGATGATGATGATGATGATGATGATGATGATGATGATGATGATGATGATGATGATGATGATACTCAGTTGTCGTACAGTGAAACCTGTCTATAAAGACCACTCAAGGAAGACAAGAAAAGTGGTCTTTATGAGCAGGTGGTCTTTAAACTTGTACAGTTTCCTTTGATAAATGTTTCAATGAGAAACACTTTTCAAGGGAAACAAAAATTGTGGTCTTTATGGACAGGTGGTCTTTCTATACAGATGGTTGCTAAAGCAGGTTTGACCGTATATCACTCTCCCTACATGTACACTGTGCATGTATTTGCTTTCATATCTTTGGATCTACCATAAAATTCCAGCCAACAGATTGTACATCCAGACTTTACAAATACAATGTATGGTCTTGCTTGTAATGCTGGTGAAAGAAATAATTTGTATCTTGGGTGGTTTTTTTTTTCCTTTTGATTCGTATTTTCTTATTTTTGATTAACAAATGGGGTGCATAGGAACAATTTCCCACACAATTCTGAATCATATTTTATGTGGCCAAAACATACTGACAGCATATCATTCAAGATGTGTCTTGAGCATCAAGTGGATTCGGCGCCTTATAAATATTATTATTATTAAGAAATCATATACACAGTTTTTAAAAATATGATATAAAATCAGCATTTCAGATACAAATTGGATTGAGGAATAAATAACAAATAGGCCCTGTAAGCCTCAGAACTGAATGACATCCCTAGAACAGAATGTTTTCAGGCACGTTAAAGAACATGGACACCTTTACTGGCATAGCTCAGCTAAAAAGATTTGAAAATATCTTTGAGAATCCAGACATGCACTGAATGGGATTTGCCCATCAGAGACTCATGGAAGATTTGGGGGGGGGGGGGGGGGGGTAAACTATAAATTTCATTAAAAACAGACACAAATTAGATTATTGATTTCCTATAAACAAAATACCAACAGCTGTTGTTTCCTATACTCATATTATAATCCATCATGCAAAGAAGTGTCATCTGCTGTTTGATTGTGTTTCTTATTATTTCTGTAACCAAGCAGCTCTAGAACCATTGTTCCAAAACCGTTCAAATAACAATGGAAAAAAAAACCCAAACCTAGATATATGTATTGGATATTTACATTCCTCGACAGATTGATGTATCTCATTTAACTTACATTGAGTTCAAAAGCTGCAATGGCAATGCCGGCATAGGCTCCGGACCCAGACAGCCCTATGAAGTGCTCACTGCCAATATTACTAGCAAACAAGGAGGCGCCAACCTGAAACATATGAAGAAGACAAAAACAACATATCATATAAATCTCATTTCAAACTCAAACACAGATGGCACATCAAATCCCAACACTGTCACTACACTTACAAAAAAAGAATAACATTAAAGGTGGACAGATGGTAACTGGGCTTTAGGTACAATGTATGTGGCTGATGAAGAAGGGGGCCACAAGGGGCATGTACATGTACTACCCCCTGCCCCCCCCCCCCCCCCCAAGCAACCAAAACCTGGCATACATTAACTTTCAGTACACAAAAGAAAAAAAATTGTGTTTGTATGCCCATTTTTATTTCTATTTTAAAAGCAATCTATAAAAAAAAACTTCCTCTTACCTGCCAAAAGCTGAAGATGACACAACCCAAAAATCCTTACACAATTTCCATACTAAAGAGGCACATTACTCATACCTGAGTTTTTTTAAATTAAAAATGCACCCCAAAATCAGAACATTTTTTCTACAGTTGTATAGGGCTTATCTTTTAGCATGGGGCAGGCAAGAAGGAGAGATCACATAATTTGAGATCGCTCTTACCATTATAATCAGCCAGGTTCTGAACTACTCTGAATCAAGCTCACTTACCGGCAACCATAGCATGGAACCTCCAGCCAAGAAATAACCTTCTGCAGTGCTCCTGTTGGATCGCCATAGCGACTAAAAATAAAAGAAATACAGAAAACCAACAAAATACAGATTAAATCAAGTGATCATTATGTATAGATGCATCTTCTATGGGGGGGGGGGGGGGAGTCATCTGACATCCCCCTCCCCTCTCAAGTACAGAATTCATGAATGGCTCACAGCTACTAATGACTATGAGACATCATTTTTACACTCTTCTATTATATCAGAATGAAAAAATTACATAATTCATTTTTTTTTAAATTTGAATAAGAAATAAAAAGATTATAATTCCTTGTACATTTACATAAGAAATTAATGGAGCAATAAAATACAAAAAGGCTTGATTTAGAATTTTTGAAGTAGTTTGCTAACTTTGCTTCTAAGAAACTGTCTGCCAAATATTGACATTCATAGATCTCTCATTATCCTGATGAATGAATATGACATTAATAATCTTGCGGCAAAAGCATAGTGCTATAAATGTCTAAACAAGATGAATGTGACTGCGTCTCCTACATGTATATGCCTCTGCTAAGTCCGCTTAAAATCAGTTAAGTTCATGACTCAAACTGTTCTTGAAATAATGTGATAACCAGAATAAGAAGCCTACAATTACATGTTAACTGAATTCTTTGACCTTTGACCTTTAACATACCAAAAGTCCATCACTTTATCTCCTCCTAGTCATACAGTGTACATACAAAACAGTTGAGATATTGTGAAAACAAAACTAACAAATCTTTAATTTCATGCATATTGACCTCTATGACCTTTGACATTTGGCCTACGTAAACAAAAATCTAATCAGTTTGTCTCAATATGGTGATGCATACTACATGTATGTACCCCACTTTCACACAGGGGTAAAATTCTGTAAAGCTGATTAGTTTAAAGAGCTTTAAACTAATAAGCTTTACATACGATGTCATTCACACACAAAAAAATTGTTTGAGATTCACTGCTGATTAAATGCGCAGTAGGGCCATTGCCCATAATAATAGCAGGTCATGTCAATCAAAGCGCGCACCCGGTCTTAGCTCCGCCCAGTTAGAGACGTACATGTATATCTGTTCATACACAAACTCTCTTGCCTCCTCCATACGAACTTCATATCTGTAGGCTGCTTTGACCCATCTTTAGATAGCTAGTTCGTACTTGTACGAACATCGTATAGATTGACGTTCACAAAGGGAAAATTTGCTCCAGGGCTGATTAGTTAATAAGCTTTAAACTAATAAGCTTTCCATAAGATGAAGTTTAGCCTTGTGTGAAAAGGCTGCTAGTAGTACAGTGTACTAGGTTTGAAGTTTGTTCAAGAGATATTGCAATAAGGAGGCACAAAACCTGAAATTTCATGGTAAATGATCTCTGTGACCTTCGACCTTTGACCTACATGCACTTACCCCCAAATCTTATCAGTTTGTCTTACTACAGTGATGCATACTAGCACCCAGTATGAAGTTCATACATGTACTCAAATGGTTCTTGAGATGTCGCATTAATGAGGCTAAAACCTGAAATTTCAGAAATTGACATGTGATCTTTGACCTACGTGCCCCAGAATCTAATTTGATCGTCTTCCTACTATGATACATACTATAATTATGTAGTACCAAGTTTGAAGTTCATACCTTAAATGATTCTTGAGATATTGTGTTAATAAAGCTAAAACCTGCAATTTCCGAACTAACCTCTGTGACCTTTGAACTTTGACCTACATACCCCAATCAGATTGTCTTCCTATGGTAATACATACTACTACATGTACCATGTTTGAAGTACATTTTACATGTACCTCAAATGGTTCTTGAGATATCATGTTGAGGCTAACACCTAAAAATTCCAGAAATTGACTTCTATGACCTTTAACCTTTGACCTACAGTACCCCAAAATCTAATCAAATTGTCTTTCCATGGTGATACATACTAGAACCAAATTTGAAGTTCATACCTTAAATGGTTCTTGAGATATCGCGTTAAAAAGAAAGTTGGACGGACAGACATCCTGACGGACGTATGGATGGTACGGACGGACGTATTTTCTTCATATGTTTCAGGTTGGAGCCTACGTTAAAAGAAATTATGCCGAGATCTGAGAGGGGTGTATCAAATAGACCCCTGTCCTCCTCTGCACCCCCTTCTTCCAATAGAAAGCTTGCTTTCAAAGAGCCCAGTATGAACAAGGTTGAGTGAGTCCAATGAATGAAAATAATCTACAGGTACCTAAAAAGGTCTGGCATGAGTAGTTTCATTGATCAAACCACTCGGCTGGAATAACATGAACCGTTATCACTGGAAGGCTACCTCTTCTATACAGCACAATATACTGTAGTCCTATAACTTAAATACATGTATACAAAAATGTCATTTACATACAGGTACATGTACATTATACATTAGCGATCTCAATTCTGAATCTATGCAAAACCCAAGGCTAGAATTATATCCCTTGATGCTACATATCTTAGGGTTTTACTATTAAGGTGCATGTGTATTGATACTAGCTCCTACCAGCAATTTTATTTAAGTTCAATTTTAATGTCTCTCGATTTTGTTTTTCAATGAACTGATTTTGAATAAAATCTCTGAAGTACATTGTTAGGATATAAGGTACCATCTGACAATATCTGCAATCCAATATATTATAAGGTCAGGATTTCAAAAAATATATATAGATTTTAAATCAAATGGAAGTTGAAATGAGCAAGATCACTGTGACTGCAAGTATTTCTGGGACGAACACGTACTGGGGTATTCCACAGCTCAGTCGGTAGAGCGCCGGTCTAGCAATCCGGAGGTCTCGGGTTCAAGTCCCGCTGGAAATGAATCCCGTTTTCTTTGCTCATTTTTCACTTGACTTTAGATATAGGCCTATTAGATTTTTTCCCAAAGTTAATTTTTCTGATTTCATGCCTGGATGGATCTAGCAAAATAATGACAATTTAATTCAAAGATGTGCTATGAAAATTTAATTCATTGTTGCTACTTTTAAAAAAAATATCTGCATTACATCAATGATATTGTAAAATGTGTCAAAAGTCATCAAATTAGGAAATCTGATGTAATTTCGCTTACCAAGGCCTACTGTATGGTATTCTCTGCAGGGAACGGGGTGGTCATGAAAAATTTCTAATGAAGCATACCTGTATATACTTTCTCCAATAAAAAGAAACACTGCATTCAGAAAAAATAAAAACATTACAATGCATTATGCAAAGCTTCAACATCATCACTGTGCATTGTATTCTTTTTTTTTTCAGTTGCAATTTTTCAAAAAAATTTCGGAGACACCTCGTTCACCAGAAATTGGTGGGGACTGTGGGGACATGTGCCCCCTCCCCCTTCGATTATGCCACTCTGCAGTATTTATTTCAATATATACATGGCATGGCACTAGCCCTTTTATTATAGTAAAGGACTAAAATTTGACCGAACTCCTGTAATTAGTCTCACTAGATTCTAGAGTAGAATTTCTTCTTTCGTTTCACTTTCATTGTTTCATTAAAAAAAATCATATTTCTTTTCACTTTCGTAATGATTTGACCGACTTTATCTAATCATCCCGCAAATAAACGATAAACAACAACTTTCAGTTCACTTTCATTCAACCAAGATACATCACTGCTGACGGCTTGTCTCGAATGGGTGGGG